>OY992888.1:48295657-48328157 GCA_963921405.1 Cepaea hortensis
CTCCAGATGGGTATATCGGACGCGGGACATCTTGCTTATGATCGAGAGGTTTTCCGGAAGGTTGTTAAGGGAGCGGCAAAGGCCATGCTACTGAATGAATGAATGAATGAATGAATGAATGAATATTATATATATATATATATATATATATATATATATATATATATATATGTATATATATATATATATATATATATATATATATATATATATATATATATATATATATATATATATATACATATATATATATACGTATATATATACGTATATATATATATATATATATATATATATATATATATATATATATATATATCAAAATCAGTAGCTGGATTACAAGACCACATGAATAGTCTAAATGAAATGTGTAGGGAACATAACATGAAAGTTAGCACAAGCAAAACAGAGGTAATGACTATAATTAAAGAAGAAAAAACAACAACAATTCACCTAAACGAACATCCCTTGAAACAAGTAAAGAGCTTCAAGTACCTAGGAAGTATAATATCATCAAATGGCAGATCAGAAGACGAGATCGGAAATAGGTGCAATAAAGCAAATCATCTCATTGGACAAATGGCACCAATACTAAAGAACAAACATGTATCAATAACTACTAAGAAAGCACTTTACAACACAATCTTCCTACCAACTCTATGCTACCAATGCCAAACCTGGACAATGACAGAAAAAGAGAAAGAAACATCACAACAACAGAAATGAGGTTCCTTGGAAGAATACTCAACGTATCAAGAGGAGATAAGATCAGAAATGAAATCAGGACTAAAGTGGGGGTTAAAGCAGCGCTAGATTTTATTAGAAAGCAGCAAGCAAATCAAATGGTTTGGCCATGCAAATAGGTTAACAGTCAACAGCAAACCACAACAAGCAATGATGTACAGACCAGATGGAAACAGAGGAAGAGGCCGACCACGTAAACGTTGGACGGAGGGAATAGCATAGAATAGAGTCCATGGCAATATCGATATATGAAGCCCATAATCGGGCACTCTCACGATGTTTATACTTCACCTCGACACCGCTCGACACAAATAATGAGATTAAACTAAGCAAATAACAACCCGATCTTCTTATCTGCAAAGGTGTATAGACAAACACGAGGGAACAGAGAGAGATATTAAAATAAGCATACAACAGGTCAGAGTAGCTTTCATAGCGCTAGGAAATTTGTGGGAGTCAACGAAACTTAGCACCAACTTAGAATATTTTAGCACCAGTATTGATCGGTAAGCAATGGCAAACTACTGAATGTAAACTTGCCAAGAGATCACAACAGCAACAAAAAAAAAAAAAGCTGGTGTTGACTGCGATTTTATGTAAAGGATATGCAACTAACTGTTGATCGGTGCTACTCTTTGGGTATATAAAAATAAACCGAGAACTAAACGAATTTAACTAATAAACTAGAAGCATTAGCTGCACAGAATAGTGGAAATAAAATGATATGACAGAATGAATGTAGAGCTCATGTGCCATATCGTAAGTCTTCCTTTCTGAGCCATGCCATGGGAAATATCATATATTTGACTCACGACAAGGAACTGGTGGCTCATTCAAATAATGACGATAACTTTATGAACTCACTGATGAACGTGGAACGAAGTAAAAATGTCGAAGCTCGGAAAATCTAATCCGTTTATTCCGGAACTAACAGAATTCTTCATACATGTTGCAGTGGACAAATTAGTGTCCCGTTACGACCGGGAGGGCTTATAATTTAACGTGCACTGACCTTAGTATTTGGATCTGTCCTGCATTTGCCTTGTCTTCGCTCAATAACCTTCCATTTCCCTCTGTTCATTCAGGTCGTCTTTGTTGTCATTTTTCTCCGAATCTGATTGTCTAGAGTTTGCCCGGCATTCGCAAGTCCATGGCGTTCTCAATATCTGCTGCTAGCTGTTCTTAGCTTGGAGTGAGTCCACTGCTAGCCTCCCAACGATCCAATAGCCACACTGAGTTGTTCTCCGAATCCAATACACGCCCGTTCTCCTTGATCGTCCCACAGCGTATCGTTTCGTTGTCACGCTGGCGTTGGTGTGACTATAACAGTGTAGGGGAGTCAAAGTCGAGGCAAAGTCGTCAACCTTGAATTACAGACAATTCAACTCCATATCCGTCGGTTTCCATTTTTATTGGGCTCTCATATCAAACGAAGGCATAGCAGTATACTCAAGTTGGCTGACAACAATTGAGATTTATAAAAAACACAAGAGTCCCGCTAACATTCCAGATGTATCCCAAACATGCGACCGGTCCGATGGTTAACTACTGCGGTTACTAAACTCTGACCACTCTGTCGTCACACCACAACCCTCCATAGCTACCTCCTACTATGGCGCTTACCCGTGCACTGCTCCATAACAAAACCTTTACGTTGCGCACCTTAATGCCTCCCAACTCCTATAACTCTGTTATAGATACCTTCTTACCCTATGACCAAGACTTTTCCTAGAAAAGTCTTAGAACAAAACCTATATTTTCCTCAACCTTAACACTCAACCCTAACATAACCTCTAAATTCTAAAAACACACGGAAAATTCTAATTAACATCAAACTAGTCATAGGAGTCTTCCTGACCCGTATTACTTCCTTCCTAAATTACTATTATCCAGTATTTTTTCAACTACCTATGGGATTTTCAGCTATCCGCTATCAATCAATCAATCATGTGCCATGCCGGAAAGCGTGGGCTATCCGCTATACCCATGGAAATTTTAGCTATCTGCTATTCCTACTAGACTTCTCAACGCTCAACTATTTATAGACCATTAATGCTTCTTCTTCGTCATCATCATTTCCCATGGTCACAGCAATCCGCTTACGACCTCACTATATTCCATTCTTACCTCTACTATCGTCATGGACATGTATACAATATCTTAACCATTAATATGTTTATAAAAAAAATTAACATATTATAACCTTCTCGAAGCAACCCACACAACACAGGATAGAAAGACACAGAACTGGTGCGCACCAGAGAAGATAAGAAGATAAAATCCAAAAAACACTCACATTTACCCTCCATTGTATAAATGAGACTTTATGGAATAAAGTCTAAAAACTCCAAGTACAAACCTCATAATTGAGCTCCCTTTTTGACCTATTCAGTTCATATTTGTAAAAATCTATCAACTGGTCCATTATTATGGGTATCAATACCTAAAAACTCGTCATTTAAACCATGACCATTACAGGCCATGTTGACATCCACAGCAACCCAAATTCTATCTATCCAAAATCTATGTTTACTTCGGTTTATGCTGATATCCACAGCGACCGAAAAAATACTACTGATGTCTTCATGGCAGTGAACGTCCACCCTGTCCAACCTAGGTCATGTTGCTAACCACAGCAACCCAAATTCTATCTGTCCATATATATTATGGGCATCCCGCGTCACTCCCAAAACCTCCACCTCATGACACTCAATCCATGTCCACCCCAGGTCATGCTGATATCCCCAGCAACCCAAATTCTATCTGTCCATATATTATGGGCAACACCTCTTAAAACCCTGCAACCTCATGGCACTAAACGTTATCCGTCTCCTAGTTACTTTAGGTTATGCTGTAATCCACAGCACCCTGAAGATATCACAATATGTATCTTCTAAATCCCCACAGCAACCCGAAAACACCAAAAAAAAAAAATGTCCATTTAGCAATATCATGGCTCTGAGCGTAACTTCAGCTATAGTGATCCGAAAACAAACCCCGAGGACGCAATTAATATGTCCATTTATTATGGGCATCACATCTTAACAACTCAACGTGCAACTACTTCATATGAGGGACGTCCTTGGCCACCTTTACAACGGCAAATACACCCTTAGGTCGTAACCCCCCGTAAATGAAGCTCTATCAACACACACAAAACAAAGCAACATTATTTAGAACCAAATCCAAGACTGGTCAACGATAACTAAATCATAAATACCATAATAATTACGGACTTAAATTTACAACTCAAAACAACTGGCCCAACTAATATGTTAACATCGAATGTTTCAAAAGTAATGAAGACTACAAATCAAGATACAACACATTTACCCCCTAAAATCTGTCGCCTATTTGGACAGCGTTTATCCCCCACATTATACACAATAATATATACAACTACCTACTGAAAACACTGTAATGCTAATTCCTTCCAAACAAGAAGCAATTAATAACTAAGTCAACAATTAAAGACACACCCTTTGTCCCCCGAATTCTGTCGCTTTTACGGACAGAGTTTCCCACCATAATGCAAAATAACACATATCCCCAACAAAAGCCACTTAACCAAAAATGACCCTTTTTATCTAAATTTATGGAACGTCTAACAATCACCTCCACCAATTAAGCACAAACGCAAGCCAGCCTATCCATTTTCTCATTTGTATTCTATCTAACTAGTTTTCTCTGGTCATATACTAACCACTACCATACTTCCAGATCAACTCCTCATTCCACCTGACGCAACAAACATTCCATTCCAACATAATATAAATTCCTCTTTACCTAACAACTTTCTCAGATTTATTCACTTCTTTTTCCCCCGCAATCACCCCGCAATTACTTCATCAGCATCACCAACAACCAAATACTCGCATTTTCAACCATCACCTTTCAAAATCTTCTCCTCATAACACTCTCACGCTCAACTGGTTATTTACAGAGACTACTCAATTCTATCAATCTCCACCACCTTCTCATTTCTCATCCAACACATTAATTCGGGGTCACTCATATGTGTACTCCTTCATGCTACTCACATGGACTTTTCTGATCATTCACTAGATCACTAGATCAATTTTCTGATCATTCACTAGAAACGTACAGAAATAATCCAGCACACCATATCCTGCTGCATATTCTTTTTACACGCTAACAACCACTATCCAGTTTATTAACAGCCCACCACAACAAACCTCACTCTGACGAGATATACTGAGTACGTCCTCGCTATGTTCTCTCATTCCTCCGCATCGGGCACGCTCACCTCAGAAGACAACCGCCAATGATATTGAATCTGCTTCATAAAACAACAAACAAAACGTTAATTCAATATCTGTCATCACAATCAATTACTCCCTTGCCTCAATTTTTTGCAACTCCTCTTTCAGAAGCTCAGACAACGCATTAACTCTAGTAACAACATTCATAATAACCTGACATCTCTCCGTGCCAATTCTACGAACACTACCCCACTCCATCCGGCCATTCCAGACAGAAGACATCTCAAATTCCAAATAATCCACTCTCTAATCAGCACAGCCAAACACAAAATTGCCTACATTATGCACAGTATGCACGCATGGACACTCTCTGCCCTATCTAATTCTCTGTAGCGTAACCAAGCAGATCATTCCGACACTCAACACTTTGTTTTCTCGGAAAAACAATCGAACATTCTTTCTACTTCTTCCCTCTTGTCTCTTTTCTTACATTATTTTCACGCTATAACAGTCGCACTACCCAATCTATCATAACTGATTAACGTATCCCTACGCTCTCCCATACTCATGTACAACAATGTACAAAACACAAGACGGTGTCACACCAACCCTAAAATTATATATCACTTGCTTTTCACTCTTCACCGCACAATTTAACACCATTGAGCTATACCAGCCCGCCAACATCGTATACCACTTACTGCGATACTACAATATAATCTCAATCTGTCTATTTTAGACAGAAATATATATATATATATATATATATATATATATATATATATATATATATATATATATATACACACACACACACACACACACACACACACACACACACACACCCTTGAGTTGCTCAGCCCACAATTTATCGACTAAGCCTACACAATGTAACATGTAACTCAATCCTCTCATATACCCCACTTGTAGAATTTTCACCTCATAATCACAATCATACCGCTTTCAAACTGTTAACCACCTCCACTAATCGTTAATTGTCAGTCATCAGCCTCAGAATTCGAACACCCATGGAGCGTCTTTAACCTAAACAGCTCATTTTCATTCAATTTTTAATCTCTAATTTTAGCAAATTCTCTCCTAATATCTATCTGTAACTATCGGTAAAGTAATCTGACCTCAACAACATATATTCTTTGATCTTCCTCGCGTCATCTTCTGTATAAGTCGGGTTAATTTCTATTCCTGCTATCCCCCTATTACTTGTCTTCTTCTTAACTGCTTTCTTTCTATTACCCCTATTTGCTGTTTGTGTCTTTATCGCGTCAGTCTGCTCACTATATTCAGTATATTTCTTATACCTCCCTACTTCGTCCTCCGAAGATTCACTAATTATAGTCCCATCAACCTGTTTACCATATATTACAGCAGACGAGGAAGTAACCTCTCTAAAGAGAGGTGCTAGCACACCTGATATTTTTCTTATTCCTACCATTACCTGTCATGGTTCGGTCAGGGATGTATTCAAAGTCTCCATCTGAGGAATCTGATACACCAGTCGTACCTATATTTACTAGTAAACTTGCTTCAGACCTGGCCTTAGCACTTTTTCTAATTTTCCTCCTGGTATCTTTTGTCTTTGTTTGTCTATCCTCCTTAAATTTAAGTGAGTCTCCTTTTTCTAATTTCACCTGAGGTGGCTTCAAAATTTCTACTACCTTGGTTTGACTTCCCTTTGTTATTTTCTTAGTTGGCTTTACTTGGGTTGTCTTCTCTATAGTGTCTACTTGAGTTTGCGTACTATTCTCTATCGTATTACCTGTCTGTGTCTGTGTTCCCCGGTCTATTTTCTTTATCAATAACATCTTCTTTTCCTGTCCAACCCTAACATTTGCAACCACCTTAGGAGTACTTGGGAACTTATTTATGTGTTCAACTCTGTCTCTCAGCCTGAATTTAAATATCGTCTTTGTCTTTGCTCGAACCAGTCATCACGCCTCTTTCTTGCGGTTGCACTATGGGAGGGCCAACTCCACTGTCTCTTGGGAAGGTTTCTCTCAGGCATATTTCTGTACTTTGGATACTTATCAAACCCCCATATTTCATGATCGCATCTTCTTTCGTCGCCCTTTTCCCTAGTCACCTTTTGTCTGGGTTCAACATAGTTACTTCTACACATGTTATACCACTTTCTATCTTCATTATCTAGTGGCTGTCTTCGGTTATTCTTTCTATTATATCTGGCATTACATTTATAAGTCTCTTGTTCAGCCATTCTTCGGTGTAACCCATTCATAAAACATGCCACCTCACTGACTGCCACTTTCAGTTCTTCCATCCACACGGTCACGTTTCCCAATTCTCTACTTAAATAACCTTCTATATTCCCTACTACGTGTCCCATTGAAAGCTCTCCTATAAAGTAACAACTATAATGAAGACTAAATATAATTATATTTAAAATATTTAAATATGGTCACTTCACCGGGTGTGCGAGTCCTATCCTCGGATTACGTCCCGACGACCAATGCAGGCTCTGTCCACACAGCGACACTCAAGGATAGCGGCTAGGTCAGTCCAGCAACACAGCGACGACGACTTCAAGGACAGCAGATAGGTCAGTCCAGCAACACAGCGACACCGACCTCAAGGATAGCAGCTATGTCAGTCCAGGAACACGATGATGTACAGGGCAGTGGCTCTGACAAGCCCAGGAACACGATGATGTACAGGGCAGCGGCTCTGACAAGCCCAGGAACACGATGATGTACAGGGCAGCGGCTCTGACAAGCCCAGGAACAATTAGATGCAGCAGCCACCCATGGAAGGGCCTTTCAAACACTAATTCACCCTGGACAGGCGTTCACAAAAGTGTAAGACGTACAGCCATTCTCGCTCTTGGGCAGGCGTCGAAGGAAACGTGCAGCAGTTTCGCCTCTTGACAGGCGTTCAATGGAAGTGTACAAACGTGCCGCAAACTCGCCCCAGGACAGGCCTCTGAGAATTCTTAAAACGGCCGGAGTTCCACCCTTGGCAGTCGATGGAGAAATCTTAATACATTCCGCAGTTTGTGGAGCTACTCCGCGACAACCCAGGTCAGGCAATCTGGTCACGGCACCAATTTTCCTGGCCCTATAACAGTGTAGAAGGGGGGGGGGGGAGTCGAGGCAAAGTCGTCAACCTTGAATTGCAGACAATTCAACTCCATATCCTTCGGTGTCCATTTTTATTGGGTTCTCATATCAAACGAAGGCGTAGCAGTATACTCAAGTTGGCTGACAACAATTGAGATTTATAAAAACACAGAGTCCCGCTAACATTCCAGATGTATCCCAAACATGCGACCGGTCCGATGGTTAACTACTGCGGTTACTAACCTCTGACCATTCTTTCGTCACACCACAAATCCCCATAGCTACCTCCTACTAATGGCGCTTACCCGTGCACTGCTCCATAACAAAACCTTTACGTTGCGCACCTTAATGCCTCCCAACTCCTATACCGCTGTTATGTGACGTATCTTTGCATCTCATAGTTTTTCGTGCACCGTTTTCTTCGGGATTTCCTTCTGTCTTATGTATGGTGTGATCTAGGCAATTGCTATGTGGCATTATGCACACACCCCCCCCCCCCCACATTTTAAATGATATTATCATTTATAATCATTTATACATATATACACACCTCGTGATTACTAACCACGCCCAATAGCAGTGCCGACATCATGAGTCATATCAAGTGCTGAGTACTAGACGATATGGCCCCTATTAATTACCCCCCCCCCCTCCAACAAAAAAAAATAAATAAAATAAATATATGACGGGCACGCCCTTCAATCCACAATACCTCGGTGGACGTCGTGTAGCCAGCCTCAGGGAGGGCTGGTCTAACTAATTATACAATTAGTCCCATACTTGTCCATTTGAACAAGTGTCCTCACTCTTAGTCAAAACCTGGAGTTGGGAGCGAGGATAACAACAGGTACTAAGTAGTCAGTATCAGTTAACGCTCAATATTGTCGCTGGCTTTTATATACACTGGGTGTTTCTTGCATCGAATATATAGGCGAGGTGGACGCCATTGCTGTATACAGTGCAATCTTATAACTTTAGAGATTTTCTCCATGACCATTGACCGCATTTACTTTTGTGCAACTCAATGAAATGGCTCAACATATTAGAAACCTTTGATAATTATAACACTCCAAATATAACAGTTACTAATTAATTAACTAATATAATTAACTAACTTAACTATTCTAATATAATAACTAACTATTGCAATTAATTAATTCTCTACATGTGTTCATGAAACTAAACAAATTATAATGTTCATATCACATATACTAAAATTACCATATTGTCAGATCACTGTTAACATCGCGTCACTCTAATTAACATAATCACACAAATCGTCATTTAAGAAAAATACTTAATCTATATTCCTTAATATTTGACGTCTCGAAATGTTCGTAATTGATCAGATCCCCATCTCCACAATTTAAGTATGGATACGAAAAGTAAAAGTTCCGTCATCTCAGTAATTGACTTATGACAGTTCCAAAATGTCGCAACACAAGTCACTTCATCACTTCATGATGTCTCTGCCAACAATGAAAAATCCACATATGTATCTATCTGACTAACAATATGTAATATACTAATGTAATATAATTTGTTGGTTGTTATGAACATTGCTATCTATCAGGTGCATCTGTAATATATAATATATCTTCTAAACAGTCTATGAACAAATACAGATAAACATTAAGAACCAAAAGTGAAAACAACTGTGACACAGACTTATCTATTTACAATCGACTAAGAAGATCATTAAGAACATCATTGACTAGAATCTGGCAGATATTAGCATCGTATTCTTGCATATTAATCCGTAGTAACTTCTACGAAATAAATTAGAATTATAATATCATATTTGGATTAAAAAAGAATAAATATTTAAACCAAATAATATTCATATAAATTATTAATGTTCTCTAATAAAGATATAGTTAACAACAATTATCTGCAGAATAGAGAACCGACATATTTTCTCAAGATGAAGTATAGAAATATGAGATAGTGTGAATAATTCTGAAAAGCATAGATTCATGTCAGCGAAAATTGGAACAACTTATTTTGTAAGACCCTAGTGTGTTATGATTAATAATTATTCTCATTAACTCTGTCACACCTTCTTTTTATTCTTTATTCCTTTTTTTCTTTCGTACATGCTTATGGTGTTTCTTTACTGTATGTATGCCAGTATCTGTACCTTTCAACTTTGTTGACTTGAATACTGTTATCGATTTCACTCGTGTATAAATTAAGAATAGGGTATGTTTGGTCAATCTTCACCAGAAATAAGCCCAGTAAATAGAGTAAATAAAGATCAATATATATCGATTATTGGCTTGTGTGCAAATTTTCTAGACCTGTGAGTGAATATTCAGAATACATATTAGGTGACTACCAGTCGGGTTTTAGACAAAACAGATCAACAATAGATCAGATATTTATCTCACGACAAATAGCCGAGAAAAATTGGGAATATAAAAGAGATCTCCATAACATTTTTGTTGATTTTAAAAAGGCTTATGATAGTGTCCATAGAAATAGTCTATGGAATGCTATGCGGGAATTTGGAATATCAAGGAAGTTAATCAATATGACCAGACTATGCATGAAAGATACTTATAATATAGTAACATATAAAGGCAGGAAATCAGACCCTTTCCAAATAACATCTGGCTTGAAACAGGGTGATGCACTATCGCCGCTACTCTTCAGTCTGACTCTAGAGAAAGTAGTAGGGAGGGTAAAGGAGGAATGTGATATTAGAGGAATATCCAAGCTGCTTGGTTGTGCAAATGATATAGATATTATAGGGGAAAATGAACAAAAGACATTGAAAATATTGACTCACTTACAGTAAAAAGCCCAACAGATGGGGCTTGTTATCAACCAAGATAAGACAGAATATTTGGTAATTTCAAGAAAAGGAATGGCTAAAAACTCTGGCCACATACAAATAGATAATATGACCATTAAAAGAACGGAAACATACAAATACCTGGGTACAATCTTCAACTGCTCCAACATCATAAGGGAAGAAATACAAACTAGAATCAATTCTGGAAATAAGATATACTATGCACTACAACATCTACTAAAATCAAATGCGATATCTCGTAACACCAAAATCACAATATACAAAACACTGATCACACCAGTTGTGCTGTATGGCTCTGAAACCTGGATTACAACGAAAGGAGACGAAGCCTTGCTACAAACCTTTGAGATCAAAGTCTTAAGACGCATCTTTGGACCCATTAGGGATACACAAAGTGGAGAGTGGAAAAGAAGAAGTAACAAAGACATTTATGATCTATTTAAGTCCCCTCTAGTCACTGGTATCGCGAAGGCTAATAGACTACAATGGCTGGGGCATGTAGAAAGAATGGAAGATAATAGGGAAACAAAACTCGCTTACACTCAGGAAATAAATGACCGTAGACCCCGAGGTAGACCAAGAAGACGGTGGAGAGATAATATGTATACAGACCTACAAGCACTTGGAATCAACGACTGGTAAGTGAAGGTCAACCAGAGAGACGAATGGAGACGGATTGTATCTGCAGCAAAGAACCTCAATGGCTCGGAACGCTGAAGAAGAAGAAGAAGAAGAAGAAGAAGAAGAAGAAGAAGAAGAAGAAGAAGAAGAAGAAGTGAGTGAATATACTCCTTCGTTTGTGAGTACATGTTTGTGACGACTCCTTCAATTTGGGAAAGGGTTAATGTAATCAAAGTCATGATTTGGGCAATAATTATGGTAACAATATCCCATCGCCGTATCTTTTGATTTTCTCCCTTTTGTGTGGTTCTTTGGCCCAATGTACCTGAACGAATATGTGTGGTAATATCTTTGATATAACCAGGCCAATAAAATTGTGCTAACAATCTGTTAGTGGTTTTGGCAATACCCATATGACCCGCAAATGGTGAGTCATGTGCCAGTTTTAGTGCCTCGCTGCGATATTTAGTAGGTAGCACTGTTTGAAATAAAAGTGTTGAACCTTTGTTGTACCGTCTGGACAAAATATTATTGTCTAAAATAAATTGCCAATTACTATGTTTAGCTTGTTTAGACGGTTCATGTAAGCTTTTAAAACAAGTTTGCAATGTTGGATCTTGTTATTGTTCATTAGCTAAGTCAGCTGTCAGTGTGCTAGTATTCTGAGTATTGTCATTGTCAGTCTGAGAAGATTGTTCTTTTTGCTTCCACTCTTGAGCTCTTGTTGTGACCGCATTCGCTTGAGTGTGGTCAATTTCCCATTGAATTGCCTCTTCATGAGTGTAATCATTTGCATTGGGTACATTCCCAATAAGTAAGCCGGCACAAGGATTAGGTAATACTGCTGCATTTACTGTGCCTACAAAATATGGAGATTGTATTGTGATTGTGGCAATTTTATATCTCTCAATTGTGCCACCAAAAGTTCTGCAAGCAACAGATTTGCCTGTATAATCTTCTGATTTTATCAACCTTTGGTCAACTCCAATAATTGAAGCCCCTGAATCACGAATACAATTAGTAAGTTCACCATTCTCCCATGTCTGGTGAACTCTGAGTGTGCCATTCTGAATATTAACAGCATTGGCTTCATGAATGGTTTCTAGACATTCGTCAACATGGATGCCTTTGTCAGTCTTTTCAGTCTTGTCGCTATATCGTTGTATGATAGCTGCATGTGTTTCTTCTATGCCATCTGAATCGCTACTGGAAAATACATATGTGGTGGTTGTTTCTTTCCAAGTATTTCTCATCGCACATGATCTACTGGTATGCCCGTAAGCCCGACAAGAAAAACATTGAACACTCCTCTTGTAGGAGTCGTACTTATTTCTTTTCTTTGCCGTGATGTCTCTTAGATATGCTGCGTAACCAGGATGTTTATCACACATTTCCAGATGTCCGTGTGATAACTTGCAGTGTTGGCATCGAGTGAGGTGTCCCTTTCTTGGTCTGTCTCCATCTTTATTGGAGTACTAATATGGACATCTATACTTATTAGCAAATTTCTTAAACTTACCATTACCTTTCTGGAATCTGGCGCTTGCTCCTATGACAAGTTCTGGTTGTGCACAGTTAGCAAATATGTCACGATGGGCATTATAAAATGATTCACCCCGTGATTCCATCTCACTAAGTGACCTACACTTATTCTCAACCAGAAATACAGACATAGCTTCTGGTATTGCTGATAGAAGTTTATCTCTTAGCATTAGGTCAAGAATGTTATCGAAATCAGACCCAATGGCTGCTGCATTTAACCATTTGTCAAAGCAAGAAGATGTTTCAGAAACAAAGTCAAGGAATGGTTGATTAGACTTAGGTGCATGTGTCTTAAATTTTGTACGCAACCCACATTCGTCAAAACTAAAATGTGCAAGAACACGATCTCGCATATATTTGTAGTTGGTTCGCAAATTCTCAGGTATTAACTCTATTACCTTCAAAGGTTCCAACGCGAGATGTCGATGGAACAAAATTGGTATGTCCTGCTCAGGAATCTTATAGAATTTTGCTATCATTTCGAAATTAGTAATCTAGGAACTAACTGAATCACCTTGTTGGAAGTTATGAAACAGACCTTGGTACTTCTTCACTGGCTCATTATGTTTAGCTTGTATTCTTTCTCGTTCTAACTCAGCTTTACTATCCATTTTAAATGTCTTGACTTTCAAATTACCTTCAACTTCCTTGTCCTTAAGAAGTGCTTTGGCCGCAAGTTTTTATTTCTCAAACGCTAGTTGTTTTTCCTTCATTTCTGTCTCTGCGGTTAATTGCCTTTCTTTAATCTCTTTTTCAGTCGCTATTCTCTCTCTCGTTCCAAAGCCATTTCTTTCTCTTTTAACTCCTTCTGAAACGCAAGATCTTTATCCTTATTTTCTTTTTCAAGAGCGAATCTTTCTTGTCTTTCTTCTTGTTCACGTGCAGCTTGAAGTTCTTTCGCTTCTTTCTCCGCTGCTAACTTATCAGCTCTTTCTTCGCGTTGTTGGGCCTGAAAATCCTTCAACTCCTCTTTCTCCCATGCCCTAAGCTCTGGGCCGGTCAAACCAGACTTCTCACCAATGTTCATGAAGTCTTCTAGTGTCGACATGTTGTCTTAATTTAAATATCACTACTCTAGCTGAAATAAGATAGAGGAGTGCAAAAAGTGCAAAGAATCGACGATATGCAAGTACGTTCAAAATAGAGCAGACAATATATCAAAGAACAAATGTTGAACAAAATGTCAACTTCAAACTCAACAATAATGTAGAATTGAATAATAAAAGAAATTCAGCAACTTATTGCAATAGAAATGTCCTAACTATTATTCTATGTAAACAACAGAAAATATTATGCAAAAATATATGCAGTATAAAGAATATAATAACAACCCAAAGACAAAATAAGTAATGGCAGGGCAGACCAGGCCATAAGCCTTGGTTGGCAGCTGGTCTAGGATCGAAGCTCCGACAGGCGGACAGTTAGAACATTGCTTTTCTGATCCGGCAGCTTCTGCAGCTTGTCTTGTTCCAGATTATAGGTGTTAACTTTCCTCTGGAGTGAACTAGGCAGGCGGAGAGAGGGATCATGCTGCATGGGCAACACATGGTTTCTTTATTTTAGCCCAGGCTTTGTGCTATGGAGAGGCAATAACTCCATCCCTGGTCTTAACCGGTCTCGGAATCAAAGCGAGAGGCAACTGTTACAGGTTATAAGTCCTTGTCAGTTGGCGTAGACATGGGGCGCCACGCGTTGCCTCTGACGGTGGGAGACACCTATAGGTGTCACTGATCAGCTACCACCCGCCTAAAGCTGGGAATCCCCCAGCCAATTGGGTGCTGATCCGCCGTAGCCTGCCTGCTTCAATGGGTGCTTGGGGCTAGGACAAAATCTGAATCGCAGGCTGTAAAACCAATGCACCAGGTAATAATAACAAGAATAGAAACCTCAAGCTACGGCTTGCAACCTGGAACGTGAGAACCATGTGTCCAGGATTTTCCACTGACTTGACAAATATTGACGATGGGAGAAAAACGGCTGTGATTGATGCTGAACTCAATCGTCTTAACATTGATATTGCTGGCCTGCAGGAGACTCGCCTCGCTGAGGAAGGGTCACTCAGGGAAAACAATTACACCTTTTTTGGAAGGGAAGAGGGTAGGCAGAAAAAAGGCAACATGGTGTGGGCTTTGCAGTGAAGAATTCGCTACTGGGAAGGATTGATATTCGAGCTGGAGGTAATGAAAGATTATTATCACTGCGCTTGGCAACCTCTTGTCGATTTGCCACCATTCTCACTGCATATGCACCGACACTCCCTTCCTCTGATGATACGTTCCATGAGCAGCTAGACTCTGCGATCAAGGCAGTTCCAAAATCCGACAACATTTATATGCTCGGTGATTTCAATGCTCGTGTGGGCAAGGACTCGAGTTCATGGCCAGTGTGCCTTACAACATCGGACGCATGAATGATAATGGGCAAAGGCTGCTGGAGCATTGCACTAGAAATGACCTATTTATTACAAACTCCTTTTTTAAAACAAAAGAAATGCATAAGGTCACATGGAAACATCCAAGATCCAGCCATTGGCATCAGCTGGACTTCATTATCACACGGAGACAACATCTGAACCATACATCATTAACTCGAAGTTACCACAGTGCTGACTGTGATACAGATCATCCTTTCGTTGTTGCAAGGGCTAGACTGAGACCAAAGAGAATCTACACAGCCAAACACAAGTCTAGCCCCAGGATTAATATTACTAACACTCACGATCCTGGAAAGTGCTTTGAATTTCAACAGCAACTTGAGGACGCTTTCAATGATACATCAGAAAATTGTATAGTAAATGATAAATGGAGTAAACTTAAGGAAACTATTTATAAAACAGCGGTAGGGGTTTACGGCACTATGGATCATAAGAGGCAGGACTGGTTTGCGGCAAACAGCCAGATACTGCAGCCCTTGATTGATAAAAAGAAGATAGCTCTCTTAAGAAACAAGGAAAGAACAACGCGTAACACTCTGAGTGAGCTGAATCAAGCGAGGAAGGATGTACAAAAGGCTGCCAGGCAGTGTGCCAAAGACTATTGGATCAAGTTATGTGAGTCCATTCAAATCGCAAGTGATAAGGGAAACATCAGAAGCATGTATGAAGGGATAAAGAAAGCCTGTGGTCCAATGATCAAAAGAAGTGCACCGCTGAAAACCTTGACTGGAGAAATCATCACTGATAAGAAACAGCAGATGGATATATGGGTCGAGCACTATTTAGAGCTTTACTCAAGTGAGACCAAGCTAGCGGATGATGCCCTCAACGCCATAGAGGCCCTGCCAACCCTTGACCACCTGGACACACTTCCCACTATAACAGAAGTTAAGTGTGCTATAAATGAGCTTGAATCTGGCAAGGCTCCAGGTAAGGATGGGATTCCAATAGAGGTAATCAGGAGTGGGCAAGACACACTCGCTCTACAGATCCACCAGCTAATAGAGCTATGCTGGCGAGAAGGACAAGTCCCACAGGATTTCAAAAATTCAAACATCATAACGCTGTACAAGAAAAAGGGAGATCGGAGCGACTGTAACAACTATAGGGGTATCTCACTTCTGTGTATTGTTGGGAAAGTATTTGCCAGAATTGTCCTGCGCAGACTTCAAGTCCTGGGAGATCAAGTCTACCCCGAATCACAGTGCGGCTTCCGTCAGAACCGGTCTACCATTGATATGATATTCTCATTGCGACAGATGCAAGAAAAATGCCGGGAACAAAATCAGCCACTGTTTATTGCCTTCATCGACCTCACAAAGGCATTCGATTTGGTCAGTCGTGAGGGTCTGTTCAAAGCACTAAAGAAGATTGGCTGCCCACCAACTCTTCTGTCCATTGTGGAATCGTTCCACACAGGCATGAAGGATATAATCAAGTTTGATGGCTCAACTTCAGAAGAGTTTGAAATCAAGAGTGGAGTTAAGCAAGGTTGTGTACTAGCCCCCACCCTCTTTGGGATATACTTTTCACTTCTACTGAAATATGCCTTTCGTGACCAGGATGACGGTATATACATTCACTCACGCTCAGACGGTGGCCTCTATAATGCTCAGAGATTGAAGGCCAAGACCAAAATTAGCAGGGTACTAATCAGAGAGTTGCTTTTTGCGGATGATGCTGCGATTACGACCCACTCTAAGGAAGAGTTACAACATCTACTATCTGCATTCTCCAATGCTTGTTCTGAATTTGGTTTAACAATTAACAAAAAGAAGACACAGATTATGTCACAAGTTGCACATGGTGTACCATCAATCTTTATTGACGACGCCGAACTGGAGATAGTAGACCATTTTACATATCTAGGATCAGAGGTAAATAGCAAATTATCCCTCGATCAGGAAATCAACACCAGGATTGGCAAGGCAGCTACAACAAAGAACATGTTAGCAAAAAGAGTCTGGGAGAACAGGAAGCTTACTGCCAAAACAAAAGTCCTCGTCTACCAAGCCTGTGTCCTTAGTACTCTTCTTTATGGCAGTGAAACCTGGACAACTTACTCACGCCAAGAGAAACGTTTAAACAGCTTTCATATGCGGTTTCTGCGAAGAATACTTGGTATTAAGTGGCAAGACAAAATCACAAATACTGAAGTATTAGAAAGATCAGGTTGTGTGACGGTGTATTCCATGCTCAGTCTTCGTAGACTTAGATGGATAGGACATGTTAGGAGGATGAATGATGGTAGAATACCAAAGGACATCTTTTTTGGTGAATTACAGACGGGTAGAAGATCTCAGGGTCGGCCTCTACTACGATACAAAGATGTGTGTAAGCGGGACATGATTGATACAGACATTGATAATGCACATTGGGAGCACTTCGCCGCTGAACGTGTTGTATGGAGTGCAACTATCAGAAATGGAATAAAGACAAAGGAGAAAATGATTGCAGATAAAACACACACAGAGCGTGAGAGACGTAAGATGGTGCAAAATGGTGGAAATGACCATGTTTTCACATGCACCTACTGTGGGCAAACATTTGCAGCAAGAATTGGCCTTACCAGCCACACTCGCCAACGCCATGGATCGTAGTTATTAAGCATTTATGAAGCACAATGTACCAAACTATCGTCTGTCAAGACGGAAAGGTGCCAATGAATAACACTAAACAGTTAACAGTTACGAAAGAAAACAATTGACGTGTAACGTAAACACATATTCGTACTAATAAAAGACAAGAATACTGACTATTGATTTTCAGGTAAACAACATACAACACTACGACACTCTATAACACACTATAAGTACCAACAACACGTGAGACCGATACAAATTACTTTGTACCGACCTGACGATTGCAAGTACACAAAGTCTTCTCAAGTTAGGAAGTGATCTTAACTATCCCAAGAAGAGCAACCACCCAACTACCAGCTGCTAATGTAACGACCAATTGGTCATCGTTAACTACTTTGTATCTTAATGCACCTAATCAACAACGATGAACATAACCATCAAAAATTATAAATAATACAGGCCTTAAGTTGTATCGTTGACGTGCTCCCTAGATACTTAAGGTGTTGACGAGTGTGTGGTGTCTTACCACAATATAATATACTGGTGGTGGATTGTTGTAGTGTGTGAGGTTGGTCAATGCTGTCCGTATGGTGTTCTTTCCAAACTGGGGCAGTGATTAACGTACTGATTAAACACAATCAGTAATCCAATGTGACACCCGTGGCAAGTGCCCACTGTATCGGACGGTTCACACTAACATTGGCGGTGTCACTACTTTACAGCGTAGATTGTTCGTCGACCCTTGAGCTGCTCAGTTTGTCTATTGATGGACTGTACAATGAACTGATATAACAGAGTAGGCCCAACGAGTTCTCTGGTTTATTATAAATGGAGTTTATTTCTTATTGATGACAACCTGGACACAACATGGCGTCTTCTCTGCTCCGGCCCCAGATGTAAACTAACTCCTAACAACCAACTACGTCACGACTTGAGCATCTCTCTTCCCATTCCATCCCGATGCTCAATCGTGCTGTAGCCTTTTCCCACCTAATACCCAACTTCTGCTACACCTTCCTATGTTTTTCAAAAGAATTTTTCCCTTAAAAATTCTTTACTCCCAATCCCCCTACTCTATTCCCTCTCTTTCCTTACCTCCCACAGCTCCTCTAATCTTCCCCAAACCAACTCCAACTTAAGTAAAAATTCTATTCTTTAACTCTTCTCCCTGTCATATTATCATATAGTAACCCACTATAAACTTCTTCTTCGTTTCTGCCTCTTCATAACATAACACATATCAATAACCATTAAATCTCAACTTTATACAATACATCATACCACATATGGTTATCTTTTTAAACTAAACACTTCTTCTTCCCTTTCCTTACTTCCCACAGCTCCTCAAATATTCCCCAAACCAACTTTATTTTAAGTAAACCAATCTATTCGTAACTCTTTCCCCTGCCATATAGTAATCCACTATATATTTCTGGTTCGTTCTTGGCTCTTCAAAGTTCCTGTACAAAATATACATATCATAAGAATAGCTCGTATAATCGTTATCGTACCCTTGACATTATGAAATTCTTCACTCTTTCACAACACAGGACAAACAGAAACAACGTAGTTAGAAAAAGTAAAGAAGGGGTGCGCACCCAGTGAAAAGCATAAAGAATGAATAGTCAACATGATCACATTTACATAAAGTAATGCATAGTCCACACAATCACATTTACCTCCCTTGCCAATAAAAAAATTTTGTAAAATAATTTTTTAAAATACATCTTATGAAATAGATCTTTGTTCTCTATAAATCAAGTTGACATAAGTTTTCTCAACATTTATATATTCAACATTTATATTGCCATCCACAATCTTGTCTATATTTCCGTTACCTCATCTTTTACCACGAGCCAATGTTCATCTTCCATGAACATTTTTAATTTAATAAACGCTGGTTTTTCACAGCTCCTATATCTTCCCCCTCACATCCCATAATCTGCTTCTTTGTCTACCTATATAAATACTCCCGCTTATATGCTGCCATTCACAGTCTCCCCCTCCTTTTTCTTCATATAATGCTGACTTTAATGCAGCTCCTATTTTATTTTCTAATACTTCATATCCATAAGAACCTCTTCATGCCGATTAACTATATGTCTCTCTATTAGCCCTCAGTATGTGTCTCTCTATTAGCCCTCAGTAGTTTTATTAACTACTCATATTTTTTCTTTATTCGAGCCAACACCATAACTATTTAAAAATTAACTTACTTAATTAAATTTATAACCAGGTAACTTAATACACAAAACAACTTAATTAAATTATGAGTTAAGCGAAATAAAATCAAAACAAGACATTATACCCCCCCCCCCCCAATTCAATCAAAGAAAAACACATTTTAAAATAATATAACATGCATCTTATCAAATCAAAAGAAAATATTCTAGTATTATCTAACACTACTGGTCTCTTTTACGGACCAATAGTTTGTACGCAAAAGTCTAGGAACACAATAACCCTATTCTAAAATCAAATAATAACAATCATATCACAGGAGCAAATCAAGCAAAAAAGCATATTATATATGAGGCATTTAAAACTCAGATTCAATAAAACAACTGTCTTCTCGCTAAAGAGAAGGTTTTCAAAAAAATATATAATTCACATAGAATTAACTACTTAAAGTGACCAAGCAACATTGTCCTCCTATACGAACCAATGTAACTCATATCTATTCACCCAAGTCAGTCCATTGTTTTTATAACCGAGAAACTAAAACAACTCACTGTCAAGTATATATATATATATATATATATATATATATATATATATATATATATATATATATATATATATATATATATATATATATATATATCTATATCTATATATATATATATATATATATATATATATATATATATATATATATATATATATATATATATATATATATATCTGTTATCTACAGACCAATTTCTAACTTAAAACAATATCTGTTCTTTTTACAAACGTCTTTAACTAACAATGAGCGTATTATCTACCAACAGAACCTGTGGTTCGACACACCAATTGTTTCTCCTGGATTTGTTCCACATATTCCTATAATTACTTAATCATTACCATTAACCACGGTATTTCTAGCACCAATAAAAACTTGTCTATTTACTATAGAGTACATCTACCTGCTGTACCATTGACTAACTTATCTATCTAATAAGAAGTTGAAACATAAAATCTACCAGCAATTCCATCACAGAGAGAAAAAATATATATGCCTCACTCGAACCTACATCCATATTAGTTATCTTAATGCTTAACTACTCCTCAAGATCATTTATGAAAAGTATCAACAGAAGCCTTTTCTATTTCCACCGTCTGATACACTTCATCCAGTATCTCTTTCCTTTCTAAACCATGAAACTTATATCTTGCTATCTGCAATATTTTCTATTCATTTACCTCTTACGTTTCCACCTCTTCAACAACTCCAAGTTTCTTTGAATAAGTGCTATCTCCACATCAATATCCTCCTCCCCGTATAACCTATCAGCTTCCTCCATACTACTATTTGACTCTGACTTCTCATCCATTTCTTCTTCTTCATCTGTATGTCTCTCGCTAGCAGCCGCTAATCTCTTCCGTTCAATATCCCATCTAATTTGTCTATCATTATTTCTTAAGGACCTTTCTAGTAGAGGCATATCTTCACCGCTTGTTGAATACTCTCTAATTCTCCTCTGTCTTTTCACTTCTCTTTCTCTTTGTTTATCCATTCTTCTTTTTGTTGCTTGTCTAGTATTCTTAAATGGAGCACCTATTTCCTCTTCCATAGACTCTATACTATCATAATGACTCTCATTCACATTTCCTTCTTCTATCGTTTTCGGTATTGTCTGTTCTTGAGTATCATCGTAAACTGGAGTTGTTTTTAACTGATTGTGTGCTGGATCTTTTCTAAAACCTGGGGTTATTGTAGTTCCCCTGACGACTCGTTCATCTAAGTATCCGGTGTCTGAATAATAATTATTATTATAATTATCATTTTCCTTCTCATCATCATCTCTTCTTAAGTGTTCCACGTGTGCCCTTGCCACATGTCCCGTTATCTGGTTCTTGATATTATACGATACATTTCCTAGCTTTTCTAAAACGTAATAACCTGGGACCCAACGAGCATCAAACTTAGAGTTCCTTCTATGCTTCTTGTAATAAACTCTATCACCTACTTTAAACTCCTGCAATTTTGTATTCACGTTCTTGTACTTTTTCTGTCTTTCTCTCGCTTTAATTATATTATTCTTTAATCTTACGTGTGCTCTATGCATTTCTTGTATGATGAACTCTTGAAAGTCTTCCCCCATATATTTCCGTCTTGGTTTTAACAGATTATCTATAGGTAGTATTGGTTCTCTCCCGTGTATTAAATAGAATGGTGAAAACCCCGTGCTCTCATTTTGATTTGTGCTGGTCCCAAGAATAGATCCCAATCTTTTTCATGTTCATCCACAATCTTTGCTATAATATCGTATAATGTTCTATGTTGTCGTTCGTTCTTAGCATTTGAAGAAGGTCTGTAGTATGAGGTCTTTACATGTTTTATATTCAAATCTTTTAATAACTTTTCGAATTTCTTATTCACAAATTCTCTACCATTATCCGTGAGTATAATCTGTGGACAACTAAATCTTGGTACGAACTCCTGTAAAAGAATATTAATGACAGTATCTGCGCTCTTATCTGGGATTGCATAAACTTCTGGCCAAAGGCTGTAGACGTCTACTATATGAATTAAATACACGTTTCCTGACAATGTTCTAGGGTGAGGACCCGATATATCTAAACTAATATTTTGCATTGGAAACTGAGGAATATCTGTATCTTGTAAGGGACACTTAATTGTTTTCATATTCCTTAACCTGCATCTTTCACACGTATCCACATATTTGCAAGCAGATCTAAATAAGTTCGGCCAATAATATTTACTCGTAAGCGCTTTCACCAATTTATCCCGACCGAGATGACCATTCTCATCATGATATGCTTTTAAAACTTCATTTTCCAAATGTGTGGGAATATATTTCCTTAGCTGTTCATTCTTTTCACTCATATAATATAACTGTTCATCTTCTTGTAAAACTAAATAATTCTTCTTATATTTATTCTCCTCTGTTTCTTTTAATTTCTGTTTTATTTGTAATACTTTTGGATCTAATTCTTGTTCTTCTTTCATATTAAATTGTGCTAAATGTGGGTCTTCTGCTCTAGGTTCAGCCTCTTGATCCGATGGTAAACTCTCAAACTCTTCTCTATTTATTATGGCAGAATCTAATATATTTACTTGCCAGTTTCGGTCGTCGATCTATGGTTCACCTTCATCTTCTGTGTCTCCTGATGACTGTGGGTACGGGATCCTAGACAATAAATCAGCACACGTGTTAATCCTACCTGGTATGTATTCAATTTTTGTATTGTATCCCTGTAGATTCAATGCCCACGTCTGTATTTTCCTGTTCTGCACTGGAGCTTCTAATAGAGATTTTAAAGGCATATGATCAGTTCTAATAACAAAATTTGCGTTATGTAAGTAGTAATTTAGTTTCTGTAGAGCGTAGTGTATAGCATACGCCTCTTTCTCAATAGTCGACCATTTCCGTTGCGACCTGCTAAGCTTATGAGATAAGAAATAAATTGGCCTTTCATTTTTAACCCCTGGTATTCCAGACTCTTTTCCTTCATATGGTTGAACCAAACACGCTCCTATAGCATTATCCGAAGCATCTGTATATAGTATTAACT
Source organism: Cepaea hortensis (assembly GCA_963921405.1). Lineage (NCBI taxonomy): Eukaryota > Metazoa > Mollusca > Gastropoda > Stylommatophora > Helicidae > Cepaea > Cepaea hortensis. The sequence goes on from OY992888.1 coordinate 48,319,459, forward strand.
GTTTATTCAAATCTGGATGCGTCAATAGTGGTACCACTGTTAAGCTGTTTTTTAAAAACTCGAACGCTTTTTGACACTCATCATCCCACTTAAATCTAGCGTATTTGCCCGTTAAATTAGTAATAGGTTCTGCTATCTTTGAAAACCCTGGGATAAAGCGCCTATAGTACCCACAAGTTCCAATAAAAGCACGCACTTCTTTTACGTTAGTTGGAGAAGGTAACTCTTTAATAACCTTTATCTTGTCTTGGTCTGGTTTAATTCCGTCTCTATTTATAATATACCCCAAATATTTTGTTTCTGTTTTTAAAAACTGGCACTTACTAAGCTTCAATTTAACATCATGTATTCTTAATCTGTCGAATACTAGTCTGGCATGTTTTAAGTGATCGTCCACATCCCCTGCTGTATAGATTAGAATGTCGTCTATATATGCTAATGCAAACTTTTGCATACCCTCTAATACCTCATTTATTAAGAGCATGTAGTGAGATGGAGCCGTACGAACCCCGAATGGCATTCGTAAGAATTCGTAAGAACCCATATGAGTACAGAAAGCACTTTTCTTTTGAGCGTCCTTCGACATCGGGATACACCAGAATCCTGATCTTGCGTCTAGTGTCGTGAAAAATGTAGAGCCATTAAGCAACCCCAAAATATCATCAATCACCGGCAGTGGGTACGCTACATTCTTAGTGATTTTGTTCAACGCCCGATAGTCAGAGCAGAACCGACTTGAACCATCAGGTTTGGCCACGATTACAATCGGAGATGACCATTCTGACTTTGATCTTGTTATTATTCCCGCTTTCAACATGTCTTCTATTGCTTTTTCGACAATTTCTCTATTTCTTAAAGGAGTTCTATATGGTTTTAAACTAATTGGTGGATGGTCTCCCGTATCTATTTCCATTGTAACTGTTTTTGTCCTTCCCAATTCTAAATCATTAATTGCAAATACATCCTGATTTTCCTTTATAAGTTGTTCTAATACTTTCTTATTTTCTGGTGGAGCTTTTAACTGTGCCAACAATTCTTGTTACCTTGTCATTTTGTCTAGTGAATGTATCTGGGCTGTATTTCTTCTGAATGGATGGATCAATTCATCCATTTGTGCATTCCCTCTACTTCCGCGTCCGCGTCTGTTATTAATTCTTTCACTAGAAGTTTGTGAATAGTTTGCTCCCGGCCTTTCAACTCTATCTGTTGCCAATATATCACTAATGTTATGTTCTAGTTTAGCTACTACACATCCTCTGTATAATTTAATTTCTCTACCTGTGTTATTAATAACCATCACTGGAAAAGTTAAGTGTTTATCTAACGCTATTATTCCATCCGGAACTTCCAAACCAGGCTAATCAATTACTTCCTGTTGCATTTCAGTGATTCTGACTGTGTGTCCTGCCACATAATATGGGTTTCTCTTCACCTTTGCTTGTATCAAATTAACCGACTGTGGTTTCAACGTCGTGGACATTTTAACTCTAACTAGTGCTGATATATGCATGTCTTCTTCCATATCTACATAGACGTCCTTGAATTTTAATTTGTGTAAATCAAAGAAAAGTCTTACTCCATTTTTTATTAAAAAATCTCTTCCTATCAGCATGTTTCTATTTAAATCTTTCACTACATGAAAAAGATGTCTTACGTTGACCCCTCCTAACTTAAAATTGATCATTGTTTGTCCAATTACTTGTAAATTCTGTCCTGTAACAGAGTGCAGATTATTATGACTCTTAAATATTCTACAATTTCTCACTATTTTATATAAAAAACTTTCTTTAATTACACTAACCTGAGCTCCTGAATCAATTAATGTACGAACTCTATATTTTCCTATTTCTATTATACATGAGCTATGATCTGTTTTATTTTCTGTAAACTGTTTGACTTCATCTAGTTGAAAGTATTCTCTACTCGTTCTACTATGCCTGTTATTAACATATTCTTTAAACCTTGGGACCTTATTATTTTCCCTCCTACCACAGGTCCTATTTAATAGGTAGGGCGCCCGTTTCCCTGCGTTCTTGTACCTGTAAAATTTCTGTGTCCATCTTCAACATTCCTATTTAACCTGCTATTGCCATTTCTACTTGGTGTATTCGCCTGGACATGCCTGTTACCACAAAAACGAGAAACGTGTCCGCGTTGACCACAAAACCAACAGACTACATTTGTGTTATTTGTTTTACCCACTGTCTCACTGGTAGGATACCTCATTTGTCTCCTTTCATCATAAGCATTTCTATTACTACCTTGTAACGTCTGTACACCTCCTCTCCTATTCCATCCGAACCTTGTTTGTCCTATCTCCATAGGCTCCTCAATTCTGTCTTCTCGACTAGTTCCTATTTCTCGTCCTGTTCTCAATCTAAATCTACGTCTCAAATTTTCTTCTTGTACTGCAATATCTACAGCTTGTGACAACCTCTCGGGGTTTTCTCTCATCAGCTTAAACTTTAGTCCATCGGATTTTATGCCATCTACAAAAATCCCGACTAACATCCTCTCCACCTCTTCTCCTCGTACATTCTGTCCCAAGAATGCCTCTTCAGCCAGGTTAATCAACCTATCGCTGAACAATTGTACCGTCTCTCCATTGTTTTGTTTAGACTGTCTCAATACCGAAAACGCATGTTGTGGATCCGTTATTTCCGCGTATTTGTGTGCCAGGTCGTCTTTGAACTGCTCCCATGTCTCATCTACTCTAGCCTCTAATTTTCTTCGGATATGATCTGAAACCGGTTCTGTTGCTGCCTGATAAGCAAGTCTCATTTTCTCTTCATCTGATGCAGACACCAAATATGCATATTTCTCTATGGAAGTTACCCACTTCTTAAACTCTCTTGCCTGTCCGCTAAACTTAACAATTTCAGTTGCCATTCCTTGTTGTTTCATGACCGTATTAAGTCTATCTATCACTGTCCCCACTCCCGTCAACACTTGTGCCAATGAATCTTGTTCTGTCATGCTGAAATATTATTGTACAGACTGAATAATCAATTTCACATTTGTAACCAGCTAATTTAAGAAATATTACCTTATTTACCTTATACACCAAGTTCAACCAGTTAATAGGTTTACTGATTACCCTACTCTCTGTTCCCGATCCAAGAAAGACGTATTCCTGTATTCCTCTATGTTCGCCATCAGGTAGAACTCAAACACTAGGAGTCTGTGTTAGTTGAAACCGATCGCGCACTTCAGGTAGTTTCTTCTTCCAAGTGATCCCGCCCTTCAGGTAGTTTCTTCTTCGGATGCCTCAGTAACTTCAACCCCTGGTTGGGTCCCTACCAGACTTCTGGCTTCTTTTCGCCCCGGATGGGGTACATCAAATCGACGTCTTGAGAACCAATGTACTTCAGGTAAGCGATAATTTGGGTCCCCTCTTCAGTAGGTCGGCAGCCCAGTCTGCCCCTCCCACTTCCGAGAGTTCCCTGGCGATATCGCTACTTTTGATGAGGTTTTCATTTCTTCTTATTTTTCAAATTAGTGATTGAGTTTATTGTTGAGCGATTGTTTATTCAAAACTCCAAGGTCATGATTCTGCGGCCTTTAGTTCGCTCGAGGAAATCTTGATGAGAAGTAGACAACTGCTCTGTTAGTAAATTGTTTCTACTTGATTCGATTTATCTTGAAGGTTTCTTTTTCCTCTTATTTCAAATTATCCAGAACAAGATGTGCTCTTTCTCACTCTTTTGCTCAGCTGGCTTTCATATTTCAACTGACAACGACTGCCCGTACATCTAGCAAGTCCGTACAGTGAAGATTCTGAAAATATTTACAGACAACCACCCCTAGCCGGGCTTTTGGTTGCTGTACTTCTCACAAACAATGTAGAGGCCATCTTTCAATTTCGTTGTTGCGTTCAATACATGTTTAAAACCGTGCCGTAATTGACGTGAGCGGAACAAGATCTTCAAAACGTTGTAATTTACTTCGATGTTGGACAGCGTATTGTGATTCCGCAACCCTCCAAGTTCCGATCCTGAGTCGTGGGCACCATTTATGCCTATATAACAGAGTAGGCCCAACGAGTTCTCTGGTTTATTATAAATGGAGTTTATTTCTTATTGATGACAATCTGGACACAACATGGCGTCTTCTCTGCTCCGGCCCCAGATGTAAACTAACTCCTAACAACCAACTACGTCACGACTTGAGCATCTCTCTTCCCATTCCATCCCGATGCTCAATCGTGCTGTAGCCTTTTCCCACCTAATACCCAACTTCTGCTACACTGATCCTCTCTGTTCAGCTGTGAAATATGTTGTTAGTAACGTCCACGTATAATTAGTAATGTCTAATCCAGTATGAGGAGACAATCGAGTAGTTTCCTGTTCATGCACGTTCAAGCTTCAACATCCTCGTCATGTAATCGTGTTATAATCTCTTCCTGCTGTGTGTCGATGCTACGTTCATCCAACAAAACAAAACTGTCCACAATTAGCAGTTAAAAAATGTCCGATTACTGTGCTTGACAACGAACAGAGCAGAGAAAACGTTCCTGTAGAAGACAAAGACTCCCTTGCTTTGTGACGACAACATGAACTACGTCATCTTTGGTGTCTAATGCTTCCTATAATCTGTGTACGAACGCCTCACTTTTCTTCCTACCTACTTTTATAGCTGTTTGTGCACGACATTACGAACAAGTAATGTTTCTTGAGTAACTTCAAATAGAAAAGATGTTTCAGCACTATAACATTTGCTCTCCAGTATAGCAATAATCATAATAATAATCACGCTTTCCGGCATGGCACATGATTGATTGATTGATTGATTGATAGCGCTGCGGTTTCCGGTACGTGTGGAACGGTGCGTGTGCAAATTGCTATCGGTACGTAGTTTACTTTCTTGATGTGCAAATACTGACGCAACTTTTGTGGCTAGAGGCTGGGCAGTTGTTCATTGATTAGCAAGCCCGGAACGTATGCTCCCATGTGTGCCATATCGTAAGTCCTCCTTTCTGTGCCATGCCATGGGAAATATCATATATTTGACTCACGACAAGGAACTGGTGGCTCATTCAAATAATTACGATAACTTTATGAACTCACTGATGAACGTGGAACGAAGTAAAAATGTCGAAGCTCGGAAAATCTAATCCCTTTATCCCGGAACTAACAGAATTCGTCATACATGTTGCAGTGGACAAATTAGTGTCCCGTTACGACCGGGAGGGCTTCTAATTTAACGCGCACTGACCTTAGTATTTGGATTTGTCCTGTATTTGCCTTGTCTTTGCTCAAAAACGTTCCATTTCCCTCTTTTCCTTCATGTCGTCTTTGTTGTAATTTTTCTCCGAATCTGACTCTCTAGAGTTTGCCCGGCGTTCGCAAGTCCATGGCTTTCTCAATATCTGCTGCTAGCTGTTCTTAGCTTGGAGTGAGTCCACTGCTAGCCTCCCAACGATCCAATAGCTACACCAAGTAGTCCTCCGAATCCAATACACACCCGTTCTCCTTGATCGTCCCACAGCGTATCGTTTCGTTGTCACGCTGGCGTTGGTGTGACGTATCTTCGCATCTCATGGTTTTTCGTGCATCGTTTTTTTTTTTTCGGGATTTCCTTCTGTCTTATGTATGGTGTGATCTAGGCAATTGCTATGTGGCATCATGGCTAGAACAAATTCCAGGGAACCAAGAAGGATGAAAATAGGTTGGCTCTGAATAGGACACATAGTGAAAAAACCTGAGGACAGTATAACAAAGCCCTCTTGTCTGGAACCTCAATGGCTATTGAAATAGCGGGAAACCTAAATTATCGCGTGAAAGATAATTACAAACAGAGATAAATGATACTGGGAGGACATGGAGAGAGCTCCCCGACATATCAACAGATAACTTTGATCGAGGGCCTAAGCCCCAGTGTGGATAAAGAGTTGAAGAAGAAGTAGAAGAAACTGTATGTTGGCAGTGAACGTATGGCTACTCGTCTTTTTTAAATTCTTTGTTTCATGTGTCGATGTTGACAGCCTTCTGTCGTATGTACTGATAATCACTTCTGATAACGATGTTTCTTATGACATCGCGTTAAACTGTCCAGCAGCTGCTCTTTGGGTCTCCTTCTGCCTCCTCTCCCCTCCAACTGTTCTGTTGTTATGACGTATTCCAACATTACTCTTCTCGTGATGTGCCCAAAGAATGAAGACTCTCCTGCTGGTGTGAGTAACTAGTTCTTGTTGGGTATCTTCATTGTGCTTTTCACCCGTCCATGGCATTCTCATACTTCTATAAAATCACATATCTGCAGCTTCTGTATATTTTCTCACTAGCCTATAATTATCCATGGTTCATTTCTATATATCAGGATTGGCTCCAAGTACCTCTTAAGAACGTTTTTCATTACCTCAATTGGCAAAGGTATGTCTCACAGCATTTAAAACAAAAAAAAAATGAAATGACGCTTTGCTTGGGCTATTATACATTTAACTTCTGTAATACTGTTATTAAAATACCCACATACTAAACTACATTGGCTTGTTTAAGATTAGTTCCATTTTACTTTGATGTTGCATTTGGGAGGATATTAATCATCACCCAGTGCCTTGCCGAATGGCGTGGGCGATCATGCCTCTCCACAAATTGCGATCTCCGATGGCATGTATTAACTCGTGTGTTAACTCCCTTCCGTGCCATTGCTCAAGACTGTCAAGAACCTTCTCACCATGCCTTCCCCTGTCTCTTTTTCTTCTCGTAACGTGGCCAAAAAAAGATGACTGCCTCTTTCTAATATTTGTAATATGTTCTCTTTGCCAATCAGCTTCCCTTAAAACGCCTTGATGGCTCATTTTGATTGTCTAATTAATTTTCAGCATTCTTCTATAAAAACCACATCTCCAAGCAGTTTTGCCATCTCCTTTTGATGAAAAAAGCACCAAAATCGACCCAAAAAAGCACCAAATATTTTTGGGAAGCACCAAAAAAAAAAAAAAAAACACCGACGGTTTTTATTACAAATGTAACAATGAAGCACATTATAATTTATTATTATCACTTCATATTACAATGAAGTTTATTCCAGATCCGCCAAATCCCAATCAGAACTACTCTCGAGCCAAAAAAGCACTAAATTATAATAATATTTTTTGGGGGAAATCACCAAAACAAGCACTGGCGGTATTCATTCAAAATATTATAAAGTAGCACAATATAATTTATTATTATCACTGAATATTAGAATGAAGTTTACTCCAGATCTGCCAAAGTGCCAAATCCCTGTCAGATAACTCCTCTTCAGTTTTTGTAGCTATTTCCTGCTGAGTTTGCTCGTCTGCGATGATGATGATGATGATGATGCTGATTGAAAGAAACGTGTATATGCCTCCTGTGATCCAATTTTTGGTAGAATATCCTTTGGTAGTTTATAATCATGACAGCATTTGCCATATCTTTTCATTCCATATCTAATAGTCAAAACAGCTGTCAAACTCTTGATGCTCAGTCTGCTCCGCAATTTTGATTTTATAACTCCCATCTGACTGAAAGTACGCTCCACGTCCGCATTAGAATGAGGTAAAAAAAAAATGAGCACAGTTAAAGCTAAATTTGTAAACTCTTGGAAAGGATTTTCACCGGTGGCATCCCTGTATGAGGCTATTTCTGCCCACAGTCCAAGTGTGTCAGAGGTCTGTGTCTACTGCATATGATGAAGTTTTCTTCACTGGAAATCGATGCGGGTGAGAGTAGCTGCATCTTCTACAAACATTTTAGCAAGATCCAATATACAGGGCTTCATTGGCTGTAGACATTCACTTCCACTAAGACATGACATGGACTGCAACACTCGAAAGTTATCCGGAAAACGTAAACGCAGCTGTGTCAATAGCTCTATTAAAAACTGTATGCACCTTCCACAAATTTCTTTCTCATCAGGAAACTTGTAGCCTGCTATTTATATCTCAAACTCATAACCTAGATTGGAATTAGGATATAAATAATCTTGAATCGCATCACTTTCTTTTATTTTTTCCCCCAGGAATAGCAATCTTTGAACTGATAGAATCAGTGAGTTGGACAAGATCGCTGAGTAGTTTGGTTAGATCCTGTATATCTACTTCGAATTTCTTATTCACACTTTGAACTTCTCCGAGAATTTGCTTGCGAAATATGAGATACACATAGTTTTTCATGTCGCTAAACATAGAATGTAGACGTTCTGCTGAATAACAGCGCTCGGTGAATCTTATTATATCATAATGAGTTATGAGCTGGACCTACTGCTGCAATATTCTGACAATGGCAGATTGAATGGACATCCATTGTGTGTGGCTTAATTAAACAACCTTCGGCGGATGTTGTCAATCATTTATTGAAGCAAAAAGCCTCTGTACTTTGCTTGACGAAGACTTGAGTGAGAAAACCAGTTATATGTTTCTCTAATCTGGAATTCTATGTTCCTGGGCAGACAAGCAGCTGCAGCCTGTGACACCGCCAGCTGAAGGGAATGACATACACACCTAATTAGTACCAGACGAGGAACTTCGGATTTTAATTTTGTGTACACTCCATTGTTTACATCGCTGTCAACATCAGCATCTTTCAGCTGATTGTTGATTTCTTGGCAAGATTACGCTCAGTAGTTTGCCATAACTTTCTGAGCGACCGGCTCACATACCCCGTAAGTTACAGACGCGATTAGAACCGCTACCGATTCCCGCCGTCATCACGTTACTCACCAGAGTATACGTG
>OY992888.1:48333157-48790657 GCA_963921405.1 Cepaea hortensis
ATGTGACAACCAGAAAGAATTGTGGAAGGAGAGATAGAGCAAGGCAGAGTGAGAGAATTCTTGACAGTTTTGTGTCATGGCACGAAGTAAGTCAACACACGAATTGTTCCATGACGTTGGAGATTAGCATGTCGCCCAGGCCAGCCGGCAAGGCACTTGATGAAGATGACAAGATGTCTGCGCCCGTGCTAGAGCACAGAATAAAAACATTGTGTCAGCCTGGCCCAATGGATAAGAGCGCTCGTTCTTAAACATCCGGTGAGCTGAATCCAAAGTAGCGGATTCAATAGCTACACCGGTCAGGAGGACTGAAATGTTGACTTCTCGTCTTTGACTAGGGGACGTAAATTACAAGTACCTCAGAAGTCGTAGTGGATACATCTGATGGAGAAAGACACGCAAAATACGGAAAAATCAGTCCAGAGCTCTAGAAATAGTAGAACATGTTTAGACTACGCTTGAATTTAAAGCGAGCGACCACAAATAATAACAAAAAGACATGTAAGCTGCCATGGATGTCGTAAGAGGCGACTAAAGAAGGTTGGCGTGGGACTGGCAACTCGTCTTGTAGAACACTGTATATGTACAATCCAACCAATCATCAACAAGTCTAAAGATAAAGAGGGGGGGGGGGAATAAACCAGCCAGCCAATATTACAATATGACTTACTGATCTTCTCATGGAAGCATTATGTCGCGGTGTGGAGAAAGCCGCAAGGAATCTGGATCGCCGACTTACCTACCCTCCTTCACGTAGGAAAACCTCCATAAACCGCACCTGAAACTATGCATGAATTGGGAAAGACAGCACAACTGGTAGGCGAAAGGAAATATTAAAAGATTAGAAGTTTGGTATCCCGCGAAAGAAGATGGAACGGAGGAAATAGAAAGCCTCTAAACACAGGTGTAACAATGCTATTTTCTCGGCATAAAGAGGAAATGCTCCTCACAGTGAAGGAGTTACCTAAGTATGCAGACAAAGCACCAGTAGAGGGTGAAGCATTGAGTTATATAATAATATGTAATACTAACGGCAACATTTAGAACCACAAACTTGAAAATAAAGTAAAATAAATTTGAAATACAAGCGACACATAACATCTTATAAACTTAGAAATCAATACAATTATTAACATCTATGAAACCAAGGTACGATTTATGGTGACAGTCTCTGACACGTACCATGTCTTGCAACAATTAGCCGAAGTGATTTATGGTGACAATCTATGATAAGTACCATGTCTTGCAACAATTAGCCGAAGTGATTTATGGTGACAGTATCTGATAAGTACCAGGAACTGCAACAATTAGCCCAAGTGATTTATGGTGACAGTATCTGATAAGTACCATGTCTTGCAACAATTAGCCGAAGTGATTTATGGTGACATTCTCTGATAAGTACCACGTCCTGCAACAATTAACCCAATTGAGTGCTACAATGGCTGTGGCATATAGAAAGTATGAAAGATAATAGGGAAACAAAACTCGCTTACACTCAGGAAATAAATGACCGTAGACCCCGAGGTAGACCAGAAGACGGTGGAGAGATAATACATATACAGACCTACAAACACTTGAAATCAACGACTGGCAAGAGAAGGTCAACCAGAGAGACGAATGGAGACGGATTGTATCTGCGGCAAAGAACCTCAATGGCTCGGAACGCTGAACGCTGAAGAAGAAGAAGAAGAAGAGTGCTGAAGATGGTTGGCAGAAGGTTACAAGCATTTGGAGCGAATTATATATAGACGTCCTTAGAAATGGGAGTGAAATATAAAACATTGATAACTTCGAAAACCCTTAACAATAGTAGAATAGAACAAATAAACAATAACATTTTTTTAAAGGCAAACCAGAAATATTAAAGCGAGAGCCCATGAAAAATACACATAAGCTAATACAGGCGTTTTTCTTTATGAACTTTGTGTCGCAAATTAGCAGCTGTTTGAGAGATGAGCTTGGAGTTAAAAGTTCTATCGCCAGACTGACGGAGTGGTCGTAGCTAGGGCCCATCCTAGCGGACATATTTGGGACATCACAGAACCTTGAAGATTAAGGACCTGGTTCTATAATCCCGGAATGTGGATGATATATTCATCATCACAAAGATCCGACAACAATCAGAATCATTCCACTCTACCATGAACCAAACCCACAGTAACATTTCCTTGTCAACCGACCACGAACACAATAACCCCTCATCGTTTTTAGACAATGTAATTCGACTTAGTAGGCGGAAGCATCCAAAGACCAATCCATCGAAAGGAAACATGGATATACTAATACCTGAATTTTAATAGCCTTGCACCTATCCAGTACAAGCGTGGCCTGGTACGGACCCTGTTCAATCGAGCAAGAAAGATTTGCTCCCACGACACATTAAGAGAAGAACTAGACACTCTTAACCAACCCCTGAAATCTAATAGACATCTAGCCGAATTCATCAAGCGTCATTGGCAGCCAGCCTACAGAATCTTCGGTCCCAAGCTGCAAGTGTTTCTTCAGCTAACTTTTCGAGAGGACGATGTAATGAAACAAATACACGACCGACTTACAACATCAATTAATCGAACATTCCTTGCTGCTCAACTAATTAATTATCAGATATAAGATCACACGAGACCTACTCCATCTGTGAAAGAACCTTTGTCTCCGTACACCAAATCACACTGTATTTATCAATTCCAATGTACGTGCCAAGCAACTTACAAAGGGAGAACGGAAAGACAATTAGCACATCGAGAAACCAAATATATGCCAGTATGGGTGAAAAAGAGAGGAATTCATGTGCAGTATACGGGCTATACAACTCCAAACCATCTCAAAGCAGCTGCTAAATTGCGGCCATAAAGTTAACAAACAAAAAGATGTTTCGTATAATGTATTCAACGAACAAATAAACGATTTTGCTCAAATATATCGTGACTTTAACAATTAGGCGGTTGGAACCAATTTTGAGCATGCAGAAATCCTTCTTTTTGTATGCTAGGGGATGAAACAACGCGCCACATTAGAACAATATCAGTGATTTCTTCTTCCTCTTCTTCTTCTTCTTCTTCTTCTTCTTCTTCTTCTTCTTCTTCTTCTTCTTCTTCTTCTTCTTCTTCTTCTTCTTCTTCTTCTTCTTCTTCTTCAGCGTTCCGAGCCATTGAGGTTCTTTTCTGCAGATACAATCCGTCTCCATTCGTCTCTCTGGTTGACCTTCTCTTGCCAGTCGTTGATTCCAAGAGCTTGTAGGTCTGTATATATATATATATATATATATATATATATATATATATATATATATTATCTCTCCACCGTCTTCTTGGTCTACCTCGGGGTCTATGGTCATTTATTTCCTGAGTGTAAGCGAGTTTTGTTTCCCTATTATCTTCCATTCTTTCTATATGCCCCAGCCATTGTAGTCTATTAGCCTTCATGATACCAGTGATTAGCGGGGACTTAAACAGATAATAAATGTCTTTGTAACATCTTCTTTTCCACTCTGCACTTTGTGTATCCCTAATGGGTCCAAAGATGCGTCTTAAGACTTTGTTCTCAAAGGTTTGTAACAAGGCTTCGTCTCCTTTCGTTGTACTCCAGGTTTCAGAGCCATACAGCACAACTGGTCTGATCAGTGTTTTGTATATTGTGATTGTGGTGTTACGAGATAGCGCATTTGATTTTAGTAGATATTGTAGTGCATAGTATATCTTATTTCCAGAATTGATTCTAGTTTGTATATCTTCCCTTATGATGTTGGAGCAGTTGAAGATTGTACCTAGGTATTTGTATGTTTCCGTTATTTTAATGGTCATATTATCTATTAATATGACCATTATCAGTGACTGTGCATTTTAATTATTGCATTCCACATACTCGCATCTTATAATAAATAACTCTGCAGTATACACATGACGAGATGCAGCGAAATATTTTCTTCTTCTTCTTCTTCTTCTTCTTCTTCTTCTTCTTCTTCTTCTTCTTCTTCTTCTTCTTCTTCTTCTTCTTCTTCTTCTTCTTCTTCTTCTTCTTCTTCTTCTTCTTCTTCTTCTTCCGCGTTCCGAGCCATTGAGGTTCTTTGCTGCAGATACAATCCATCTCCATTCGTCTCTCTGGTGGACCTTCTCTTGCCAGTCGTTGATTCCAAGTGCTTGTAGGTCTGTACATGTATTATCTCTCCACCGCCTTCTTGGTCTACCTCGGGGTCTACGGTCATTTATTTCCTGAGTGTAAGCGAGTTTTGTTTCCCTATTATCTTCCATTCTTTCTATATGCCCCAGCCATTGAGCAGCGAAATATGCCAGACAAGAAATCGAGCAATATATTGTTGTGATCTCTGTGTTTATGTTCACTAGAACTACGTCTACATCTTATAAAGAAGACGGACCAGGACATTTATGCATGTCTAGAGATTCTGACACAACATCATCATCATCAAGTGCCGTGTCGACTGGCGTAGTCGTTCTTGACTCTCCACAGATCTCGGTCTTTGGTTTTCTGGATCAACTCTGCCATTGATATTCCTCCATGCCACCGTCGCAATCCACCCAGCATCATTTCTCGTGGTCTGCCTCTGCCTCTCTTCCCCTCGATCTTTCCAGTTGTCACAATGTTCTCCAGCGCCTCTCTTCTCGTCACATGACCAAATAAAGCTATTTGTCTCTTTCTTATTGTTGTATATAATGTTCTAGTTTCGCAAGCCTCTTTAAGGCATTCGTCGTTAGTTACTTTGGCAGTCCAAGGAATTCGCAACATTCGACTAAGGAACCACATCTCTGTTGCTTCCAATCTCTTCCTAATTTGTTCATTTCTATTCCAAGATTCACAGCCATACAGCAAAACAGGTTCTGTCTAGCTCTTTAGCACTCTCTTACATTCAATGATAGCGACTTATTGCGTAAGATATTCTTCATTTTCTGACATGCAGCCTTTGCTTGCCCTATTATGCTCTTAATCTCTGATGTGCATCTTCCATCCGATGTTATAAATGTCCCTAGATATTTAAAACTATCCAATTGGTGAAGAATCTTCCCTTCTATCTCTATTTCACATTTGGGTGTCACCTGTTTCTTTGATATCACCATTATTACTGTTTTCTCGATATTCAAGGAGAGTCCTTTCTTTGCACTCTCTGTTACCACAATATGCAACAATTGTTGTAGATCTGTTGCATTGTCCGTTATGAATACTATGGCATCTGCATAGCGTATATTATTTATATTATAACCTCCAAATATTATTCCTGGCTTTTCTTTGATCTCTCTCATTATTACTTTGCTATAGAGGGAGAAGAGATCCGGTGACAAAACACACCCCCGTCTTACTCCCAACCTTATGTGTTCATAATGTCCTTCTTTATTTCCCATTTTAAATGCTGGTGTTTGATTCCAGTAAATATTATTTTATCATTCTGAGATCTTTCCCATCAATGTTAATATCTTCCAACATGGTACAACATCCAGACCGACAAATATACACACATACACTCACCAACAGGCAGGCAAACGGAGAAAACAGACAGTCGGGCAGACAAAAAGACGGAACAACATATACCACATACAGACAGTTAAAGTGTACGCTGAATGTGAGAGACGGTCTCTGTAGCCCAGTGGTCAAGACGTCTGCCTCGTGCTGTGAAGGTCGTGTGTTTGGTTTCTAGCTCCGCCGTTCAGACCATCAGTGCAGTTTTCCGGAGGCCCCGTGGGAGCTACGGAGTTCGTGCTTTGTGCGAGGCTCTCGGTAGGCGGCCTGCCATTCTGAGGAGAGAGACCAAGCCAGTTGTGGTAAAACACGGTGCAATGAAATCGATGCCTCTCGGTTTTCATCTTATAACATGTTAGCTTTATGAGTTAATATTGAAAGCCTGACCTGACCTAACGTAGCCATGTGTTTTTTATTTCAAGGAATACTGGGGAACACCCTAGCAAGCCACGTGTTCATGTCCAAGCGTTTAAGGACGACTTCCTGCTGTCTGTACCTGGCAGCTAAATGTTTAGGGGACACCATCTTCCTGATTGCCTTGTTCATTGTTTGGCTGCACAGAGTTCACGCTCCTCTCCTCAACACAACAGGCATCTGCCAGGTAAGTGTAGCATGTCTGTGCATGACACTCTATTACGTTTGCCAGGTAAGTATTGCTTGTCTGTGTATGACACTCTATCACTTTTGCCAGGTAAGCATTGCTTGTCTGTAGATGACACTCTATCACGTTTGCCCCGTAAGTATTGCATGTCTGTGCATAAAACTGTCACGTTTGCCTAATTGGCTGGAAGGTATGGGCGTCCGCCTTTAGCTCTGAGAGATCCATATAGGGAGCATCTTTTGGATTTTTTTACACCAGGACATGCTGGTGTGGTGGGAAAATAACTGGCGGACGGATAGGCTGGGTCTGCATCTTCGGGTGGCGTATTGGTGCATGCTGGGTCAGATGTGGTCAGGGACATTTGGGATTATGTGTATAGTGTGGGATTATGTGTATAGTGTGGGATTATGTATATAGTGTGGGATTATGTGTATAGTGTGGGATTATGTGTATAGTGTGGGATTATGTGTGTAGTGTGGGATTATGTGTATAGTGTGGGATTGTGTGTATAGTGTGGGATTATGTGTATAGTGTGGGATTATGTATATAGTGTGGGATTATGTGTATAGTGTGGGATTATGTGTATAATGTGGGATTATGTGTGTAGTGTGGGATTATGTGTATAGTGTGGGATTGTGTGTATAGTGTGGGATTATGTGTATAGTGTGGGATTATGTGTATAGTGTGAGATTATGTGTATAGTGTGGGATTATGTGTATAGTGTGGGATTATGTGTATAGTGTGAGATTATGTGTATAGTGTGGCAGAACACATCAATCATCATGGTCTGGAGAGAATGGTGCTGCAGCGACTGAAATGTCGGCCTTTCTGACACTCATAATTACTCCGGGGACAGACCAGACGGACATATAATCAGACCACAACTGGTACCGTACATTAGTATTTTGACTCTTCGCTGACTGTTGAAGATGACAACGTAGAGCGTATGGGAATGTCTGGAGTGATGGGATGTCGGTTCTTGACTTAACTCAACACAAGTCAGCTTAACTCGAACTTAGCTCAACTCAGCTCACTTCCAGGTTGGTTATATGGTTTGTGAATCCTCTATCCCCGGGAAGGTTAACCTGTGAATATCTTGTTGTATGTTTCACTGATTGTCTGTCTATATCATTGTCTGTCTGTCTGTCTGGGCGTGCATGGGTGTGTGCTGTATAGTGTTGGCTGAAATTGCCTTCGATACCATCAAATTATAGCTTGCCGTGTGTTAAACGTTCGAACTGTCTTTATTTGATGGGAATGAAAGATTCGTGATTTAAATCTCGTTCAGAAACCTGTTATTTACTCTGTAATTATGATTGAAAATGTCTGGCGTACTATTGTAATCAACTAATATTTCTCGTGTTATAATCAACTTACATCTCTCGTATTCCATTTCCACAATTTAATACCTCCTGTGGTGTTTTATATCAGCGATCATGTACGCAAACCTCGCATATAGCGAGGTCAACAGTCACCTATCACTTCCTGTTTTGATCCCAGACTTTCCGTGCTCTTTGTGTATATTTTTGTGCGTTATTTGCAGTGTAGGATTTCTCTATTCCTGCTCCCGTATGTTTGTCTAGTACTTTTAGGTTTCTGTTATTAAATAAAGTACACAGACACCATGGATTGGTGTACTTTAGTGTCTTCTAATAGACTCAGGAATCCTTGTTTGTGTGTACTTCTTCGTGCTGGTTTCTGAGTAATTTGAGTTGCTCGCAGTTTGAACGTATTTCCTGTCTAGTAATACACACGTTGGTGACGCATTTCCTGTCGTGTAACTCCACATTCGTTGCGTTGGGCGTGCAGGGTAGTAATAAGTATGTATTGGTTGTCTTGTATTAACCACAGTCGTCACGTATTTCATGCCTTATAATACCCACAGTAAGCACGTATTTCCTGTCTCATACTACCCACAATAAGCATGTCTTAAAATACCAACACTTAACACGTATTTCCTATCTTAAAATAACCATAGTAAGCATGCATTTCTTGTATTATAATATTTACAACTAAGCATGCATTTTTTTGTCTTATAATACCTACAGTAAGCACATATTTTCTGTCTTATAATACCAAAATTCAAAACTATTTCCTTTCTTATAGGACCAACATTTAACACGTATTTTCTGTCTGATAATACACACAGCTAGTGCGTATTTTATTTCCTACAGTAAGCACGATTTCCCGCTTTACATTACCCCCAGTAAAGACAAATTTCCTGCGTTATAATACCCATAGTAAGTACATATTTCCTGTGTTATAATATCTACAGTTAGCGCGTATATCTTGTTATAATATTTACAGTTAGCACGTATATCCTTGGTATAATATCTTCAGTTAGCATGTATATCCTGGTGTTATAATATCTACTGTTAGCATAAATATCTAGTGTTATAATATCTACAAATAGCATGAATATCTAGTGTTATAATATCTACTGTTAGCATAAATATCTAGTGTTATAATATCTACAAATAGCATGAATATCTAGTGTTATAATATCTGCTGTTAGGATAAATATCTAGTGTTATAATATCTACAGTTAGCATGAATATCTAGTGTTATAATATCTGCTGTTAGCATAAATATCTAGTGTTATAATGTCTACGGTTAGCATGAATATCTAGTGCTATAATATCTGCTGTTAGCATAAATATCTAGTGTTATAATATCTACAGTTAGCACATATATCCTGATGTTATAATATCTACAGTTAGCACGTATATCTAGTGTTATAATATCTACAGTTAGCACATATATCCTGATGTTATAATATCTACAGTTAGCGCATATATCTAGTGTTATAATATCAACAGTTAGCACGTTTATCTAGTGTTGTAATATCAACAGTTAGCACGTATATCCTGGTGTTATAATATATATAGTTAGCACATATATCCTGATGTTATAATATCTACAGTTAGCGCATATATCTTCTTCTTCTTCTTCGTTCATCCTGAGTTTTTTTTCGGATGTGATTGCGTTGTGCCTGTTTACAGCAGAGCTGCGTTCTTGCGCCGTTAGGCCGACACATCCGACTTCTGCGGGCATTTGTTGACCGGGTTAACCTTCCCGGGGGCGCATATATCTAGTGTTATAATATCAACAGTTAGCACGTTTATCTAGTGTTGTAATATCTACAGTTAGCACGTATATCCTGGTGTTATAATATATATAGTTAATACGTATATCCTGGTGTTATAATATATATAGTTAGCACATATATCCTGATGTTATAATATCTACAGTTAGCGCATATATCTAGTGTTATAATATCAACAGTTATCACGTTTATCTAGTGTTGTAATATCAACAGTTAGCACGTATATCCTGATGTTATAATATCAACAGTTAGCACGTATATCCTGATGTTATAATATCAACAGTTAGCACGTATATCCTAGTGTTTTAATATTTAGATTTTGCACGTATATCCTGCTATTATGATATTTACATTTAGCATGTATATCCTGGTGTTATAATATTTACATTTATCATGTGCATCCTGTGTTATAATATTTATATTAACATGTATATCCTGTGTTATAATATTTACAGTTAGCACGTATATCTTATGTTATAATATTTACAGTTAACACGTATATCCTGTGTTATAATATTTACAGTTAGCTCGTATATCCTGTGTTTTAATATTTACAGTTAGCACGTATATCCTGTGTTATAATAGCTACAGTTAGCACGTATATCCTAGATTTATAATATTTACATTTAGCATGTATATCCTGGTGTTGTAATATTTACTGTTTGCACGGATATCCAGTGTTATACTTTCTACAGTTAGCACGTAAATCTAGTGTTATAATATCTATAGTTTAATAATACCCAGATCTAGCGCTGTGGCTTAGGGGCAGTGAACGCCTGTTACAATTACCCGACATACCGAGTCGAGGTTTCGAAATCAGACCACACCGCACTGATTCCGATGGTGTGCATTTGCATCGTTCAGAATGTAATGGCGAGCTGCTGAACGTACAAATCGCCTAGTAATCGTGGGCGGTCATGATTCGCCATCTCACTCGATCACCAGAGTCGTGGATCTGCTCAGTGTTCTTGTCTCGACCATACCACGTGGCGAAGATAACCAGGTATTTACTTCTCCACCTTCCCCTTGTTCCCTTCCTCTCGATCTTGTCAGTTGCCATCAAGTTCTCCCATTTATTTCTTCCCATAACATGACCAAAGCATTTTGACTTGTGTACAATTTTCATTTGCTTCTTGTAGGACTTGGTCATTGGTTTTTTGTTTTCTTTTTTGTCTGTCCATTGTTTTCTTTCCATTTTCCTCAGAAACTACATTTCCATCAGATGTGTTTCAGCACGTCTGCTTATTGTCCACGCTTCACATCCGTACAAAGTACAGGTTCTATGTAGCACCTCAACACTCTTTTTCTCGTTGCAATTGACATCGTTGTATTAGTCAGTTTTTTTTTTTCATCTTGCAAACGGCTACCTGCGCCACGGCTATTTTTGTTCTAATCTCTTCAAGACATCTCCCATCAGATGTTATGGCTGTTCCGAGATAATTGTACCGATTCACTTGTTTAAGAATATTCCCATGTACTTATATATTACCTTGTAGTATTTCCTTCTTTCTAGTGACGACCATAAATCGCGTGTCTCCTTACAATTTATTCTAACCCTAGTTGTTCACTGTGTGCAACAACTGCGTCTGCTAAATGTTGCAGATCCTATTCATTGTCTGCAATCAATTCTGTATCATATGTATATCTAATATTATTGATGTTATGTCTCCCAATGATGATTCCTTTCATATCTTCTACATTTCTGAAAATATTTTCACCGTAGAGGGAAAACAGATCTGGGGACATTACACATCCCTGTCTCACACATCTCTTAATAGGCTGATATTGACCTACTTTATTATCAATCTTTATGGCAGCTTGTTGTTTGCAATATATGTTTTTTACAAGTCTAAGGTCTTTCCCATCAATTTGTAGATTTGCATGCATCTTTATCATGTTGACATGTCTTACTTTATCAAAAGCCTTTGTGTAGTCAATAAAGCAAAGATGTTGGTCTTTGTTTACTTCTATGGAACGTTCAATTAATGTTCTCAGCATATACACGGCATTAATTGTACCTTTGCCTTCTACACACCCACATTGTTCTTCTCCTATTTCGGGTTATATTTTCTTCCTAACACTGTGCATGATAATTCTTAGCAAAATCTTTGTGATGTGGCTCATTATACTAATTGTTAGATGTTGATCACATTCCACGGCTTCTGATTTCTTTGGGGTTGCAATAAATACAGAATTACATAATTCAAGAGGTATATCTGCAGTATCATTTGTTTACAGCAGTCTGGTGACTTGGTCTATCCCATATTCTTCTAAGGCATTTATCATTTCTGTTGTGATGTTTCTGAACTGGAGGTCTTGTCAGTTTTCATATTGTTAAGAGCATTCTGAACCTCCCTCTTCAAAATTGATGCCCTACATTATTATTTTGAATAGCACATTAATTGTTGCTTGTAGCTGAATCCTAAATGTAGGAGTTGTTGAATATAGATGTGTTGTTGTTGTCGTGTTCGTGGTGCTGTTGTTGATGTCGTCGTCTTGATTTATGTTTGTCTGGAAACGGAAGGCTTCATGGGCGAAACGTTCATTATGTCACTGCGACTATGGTCTTGTAGAGCTGACGCTGTTCCCCTTGTTGATTTATTCATTGCGTGAAGACACGGCATTTCCTGCGGTGACCTCTGCTTGCAGGTTGCAGGTGCAAAAGTGACGAGTCATGATCCCGGTGTTTGGTGTTGTTGTTGTTGTTGTTGTTGTTGTTAAGGTTGATGTTGTTGTTGTTGTTGTTGTTGCTGTTGTTGTTGATGTTGTTGTTGATGTTGTTGTTGTTGTTAAGGTTGTTGCTGTTGTTGTTGTTGTTGTTAAGGTTTTTGCTGTTGTTGTTGTTGTTGTTGTTAAGGTTGTTGCTGTTGTTGTTGTTGTTGTTGTTGTTGTTAAGGTTGTTGCTGTTGTTGTTGTTGTTGTTGTTAAGGTTGTTGCTGTTGTTAAGGTTGTTGCTGTTGTTGTTGTTGTTAAGGTTGTTGCTGTTGTTGTTGCTGTTGTTGTTGCTGTTGCTGTTGTTGTTGCTGTTGTTGTTGTTGTTGTTGTTGTTCTGCTGCTGTTGTTGTTGTTGTTGTTGTTGTTGTTGTTGTTGTTGTTGTTGTTGTTGTTGTTGTTGTTGTTGTTGTTGTTGTTGTTGTTGTTGTTGTTGTTGTTGTTAAGGTTGTTTATGTTGTTTTGGGTGGCTTTTGTTGTTAATATTGTTGATGTTAATGTGCTTGTTGCCATGGTTCACGCTGTTAATGTTGTTAATGATGTTTTGTTGATGTTACTGCTGATGTTTCTTTTTGTTGATAATGATATTCTTTATATTGTTGATAGTTATGTGATGTTGTTTAGGCTGTTAATGAAGATGTTTATATTGTTGATAGTTATGTGATGTTGTTTAGGCTGTTGATGACGATGTTTATATTGTTGATAGTTATGTGATGTTGTTTAGGCTGTTGATGAAGATGTTTATATTGTTGATAGTTATGTGATGTTGTTTAGGCTGCTGATGAAGATGTTTATATTGTTGTTATTATTGATGATGGTGTTGTTGATGCTGCTGCTGCTGTTGTTGTTGAAATTGTTCTTGAATGCGCTTTTCTATTTCTTGTGAACAATCTAGGAAACATCCAGATGGGAAAATAACTGCCGATTCCATCAGAGATGAACTGGATGTTTCGTGGGGGACTATTGTGTTGACATTCTGGCGGCGGCATTATGCACAGTGTATCTGTGCGGGCTGTTGTTTGTCGAGACTCCTGTCTTTTCCACTTTTCACATTGGGCAGTGGGGAGCGTTTTGTGTGATATTCACTGGCACAGGAACGGAGCATAATGGGGATGAACCGTTGCTGTGAAGTTGGAACCGCGACTAACTAACTAACTAACTAACTAACTAATCCCAGCTCATCTGAGTTTTCGCATGTCGGTCACAGTGACATGAGATGGTTTCTTCTTCAAAGAAATTGAGATAAACATTCTCTTGTGCGTGTGTAGAGCCGGTACTCTAGGGGCGTGTATTCCCTTCAGACGCTTGCGTGTGGAATGAGGTGTGCAGGACTCTATTCAAATGCCTGCTTGTGTACGCACAGTTGAACAAATAAACTGATCTGGGATCGAGTGGGCACGACTGTATTCAGGTCCTTGATTGTGTTTTTTACTTGTCCAGTTAAATTGATTTTGGGACGGAGGACGTAAGGTTACCACATAAACATATGGCTTGCGCAGACCCGGTTCATTTTATGATATAGACTACATTTTTATAAAATAAATTAAGTAAAAAGATCTATATCACATCTTTTATTATGTGGTAGTGGAATGGGTGCCTAGCCCTTTCGAACAAGGGCGAAAACGTGGAGATCTCGTGTACATGTTGCGCAAGATAGAAACCCCTCGGTAGAAATCTGAAAGAGCAGATGGAATAGACCTGCAGAGGTGACGCAAATAGACCTGCACGGGTAACACAAATAGACCTTCTCAGGTGACACAAATAGACCTACACAGGTGGCACAAATAGACCTACATATGTGGCATAAATAGACCTTCACAAGTTACACAAATAGACCTGCACAGGTGACGCAAATAGACCTGCACGGGTAACACAAATAGACCTACACATATGTCACAAATAGACCTGCACAGGTGACGCAAATATACCTTCACAGGTGACACAAATAGACCTACACATGTGGTACAAATAGACCTACACAGGTGACACAAATAGACCTACACAGGTGACACAAATATACCTACATATTATGTTAGTAACTGGTATCCACGCATACCACAAAGACCATTTTGAATTTTACTCAATACAAACTGACAATCACACACTGTGATATCTGTGGGTAACATTATTACCCGCTACCCACCTCAAAGCTGACGTGTGGGCTACTACCTCGACCTTCATATATCAGGGAGTAGACCTGTAGGATATATTGTGCTCAGCTGCAACCTTCCCCTTCACTCTTGCTGAGAACGTCCATCGAGAGTCCATTCCAGAATTGCAAATGACCATCTGTGTACACTATTGCACCATTTCTCCTCATAGTTTCCAGCTGCCTCCAGTTCTGACAGATAACCGACACACTCTGTACATTCTGTGTCTAAAGTGTTGACAGCCTTGTGGAATCTCCCTTGTGTGTGCCGATGTCGATCTGTTTGTGTCACCTGTGTTTCTCCTACCCGATGGTATTGTCTTCATTTTGGCATATTTGATGAGTGTTGATAAACAGGACCTGCAAAATTTAGTAGATGCGGTTGTTGCACACTGTGAACAACTAGGGTTAGAACTGAATATTAAGAAGACACAGATTATGGTTGTCACCGAGAAGAAGGAAATACCACAATGTGATATACGAGTAAATAGGCATATTCTTAAGCAAGTGAATCGATACAGTTATCTCGGAACAGTCATAATATCTGATGGGAGATGCCTTGAAGAGATTAGGACAAGAATTGCCATTGCGAAGGTAGCCTTTTGCAAGATGAAAGACCAATAATAAGATATCAATTGAAACAAAAAAAAAGAGTGTTGAAATGCTACATAGAACCTATACTTTTGTATGGATGTGAAGCGTGGACAATAAGCAGTCAAACTGAAAAACAGTGGAAATGTGGTTTCTGAGGAAAATGCAAAGAATATCATGGACAGACAGAAAGACCAATAAACAAGTCCTTCAAGAAACAAATGAAGATCGTAAACTGATTAGAGACATTAGACGTAGACAGTCAAAACTTTTGGGGCATGTTATGAGAAGAAATGACTTGGAGAACTTGGTAACAACTGGCAAGATAGAAGGAAGAGACCAAGGGGAAGGCCGAGAAGTAAATACCTGGATGGCTTGGCTACGTGGTATGGTCGAGACCACGGAGCTGATCCGTGACTCTGGTGATCGAGTGAAATGGCGAATCATGACCGCCCACGCTTACCGGCATGGCACATGATGGGTAGATGGATGGATGGATATTTGAGCGTTGATATCTTCTTGGGCGATAGTATGTTTGATGAGTGTTGGTATACTTGAGTGTTTTTAATCTTCTTAAGCGCTGGTATATTTGATGAGTGATGGTATATTTGATGAGTGATTGTATATTTATTTATTTTTAAAATGTTTGCATATCCTTTACAGGACATCGCTGTCAACATCAGCATCTTTCAGCTGATTGTTGATTTCTTGGCAAGATTACGCTCAGTAGTTTGCCATTGCTTTCTGAGCGACCGGCTCACATACCCCGTAAGTTACCGACGCGGTTAGAACCGCTACCGATCTCGCCGTCGTCACGTTACTCAAGAGAGTATACGGGATTACGGAGAAAGTCGTATATTTTATACTGATGGTATATTTGATGAGTGATGGTATTTTTTACCAGAGTTGGTATATTTGATGAGTGATGGTATTTTTTTTTAACCAGAGTTGGTATATTTGATGAGTGATGGTATATTTGATGAGTGATAGTATATGTGATGAGTGATGACATATTTGATAAGTAATGACGTATTTCATGAGTGATGGTATAATTGATGAGTGATGGTATTTTTAATGAGTGACGGTATATTTGAGGGTTGATATATATGAGGGTTGGCATATTTGAGTGTTGGTATCTTCTTACACGATGGTATATTTGACGAGTGATGGTATATTTCATGAGTGATGGCATATTTAATGCGTGATTGGATATTTGATGACTGATGGTATATTTGAGTTTTGCTATATTTGAATGTATGTATCTTTTTGAGCGATGGTATATTTGATGAGTGATAGTATTTTGATAAGTGTTGGTATATTTGACGAGTGTTGATATCTTCGATGAGTGTTGGTATCTTTAATCAGTGTCGGTATCTTTGGTGATAGAGCTGTTTTGTAAACTTGGTCGTGAATTTTTGTGTTGTCCATTGGCTGATATATTTAACTAATTTACTTATTTTTTCCTGTTATTAAAGCTAGTTTGCTGCTGTGGACGTTGGTGCCTGGCTATAAAGGAAATTTCCCAGAGAACTGAAATGTTTTATAGTGATTATTCGGTTCAATATAGACACGATTATACTAAAGGAGACAAGTTGCAGAGGCTACTGGATCAGTAAAGCAATGCTCTAACTGTCCGTCTGTCGGAGCTTACATCCTAGACCAGTTACCGACCAAGGCTTAGGGCCTGGTGTGCCCTGCCACGAAATTTAGTCTTCTGGCTAACTTTCCATGGGCAACATATGATCTCTAAATTCAGTCCAGGCTTTGTGTTATGGAGAGGTGGAAATGTGCCAGTCAGTCGCTCCCACCACTTAGAATCACTAACCATATCTGCTTGGCATTGAAGAGGCTTAGTAAATAGAACACTCTACTTTTCTTTTTTTTTTTTTTTTTTTTTTTTTTTCGAGAGAGAGAGAGAGAGAGAGAGAGAGAGAGAGAGAGAGAGAGAGAGAGAGAGAGAGAGAGAGAGAGAGAGAGAGAGAGAGAGAGAGAGAGAGAGAGAGAGAGAGAGAGAGCGAGCGTTGTCATGAACCAAAGCAATATTTAGAGTGCATGCTATCCCTCATTTCGGCTCACATCGTTTTTAGACTTTTCAGAATATCTGCATAGTACTGTCCCTTAACGACGTTGCCGCGAGGCAGATAATCTTTTACTGGGACACATTTGGCGTCTCAACGAACACTCAGAATCACTGTTCTTGCAGATTTATGTGCTCTCCGTTTGACAGATGTTGGGAAGACCGGAATTTTCAAAAGCATGCTGGCAATTTTGAATTGGGGTCATAATGGTGAACAGAAGTCATATCTACTGTCAGCTTGGTCATACAATATTTTCTAACAGGCACTTTGTGAGTAACTGTTGACTGTAATGTACCCAAGTTTGCTTCTGTTCACTTGTGAACAAACGCAGAACCCAACGAACACATAATTTGCTTATGGTAGTCTGCTGTGTAGAAATATGTAATGTGTTTTTCACTCAAGAGTTAGTGCACCATCAATTGCCGCTTTCGATCCTAGTCAACTATTTTCTTCACTCTTGCTATATTTCCGTTGTCAGACTCTTGGGACGGTCATTCAAATTTTGGCAGATCAACAACATTTGAGCAACCACATTTAAACCGTCCTGCCAGTTTTACATTTTGAAAAAAATTAAAGTATATGAAGGGGAGACTAAAATAAAAGAATCTCCCTGTGTATTAATGTAGGTGTTTTCCCATGTGTCATCAGGAATTTCATCATAGCCCTGGCCTCTAACTTCTCCATTGTTCTGATAAATCCTTGCAGCAGTTCAGGGCAATATGATTTTTTTTCCCGCCATGAACCAGACAGAATATTACTAGTAAAGTTGAGTGGCAAACCTGTTTTTTTTTTAAATCTCAACATCATACATGTTGACACCAACAACTGACAGCTGTGATGACAACATCGGTGAATTTTATAATGATTTGGAGAATGCCTTCAAGAAATACAACCATTCAAAATTAAATTGTGCAATGGCTGACTTTAATGCTTAAGTTCGAAATCAACAGGACGGATTCATTGCAGGCTAATATGGACTAGGGAACAGAGTGAATGAGGTTACAGACTCGTACAGTGGGCAGAGTGGCATGATATGATTATTGGAAACACCTGGTATCAACAACACCCCACAGAGATTATAGGCATGAAGAGTCCTCAAATCAGATTGATTACATTCTCATCAACAGATGATTTCGAAATGCCTTAAAAGTCGCAAAAAACAGACTGCTACAGCGACCATAGATTAACAGCTTTATGTTTTTGTCTCGACTATGCCACGTGGCCATGCCATCCAGATATTCACTTCTCTGCCTTCCCCTTGTTCTTTTCCTCTCAATCTTGCCCATTATCAGCAAGTTCTCTAGTTTATTTCTTCTTATAACATGTTCAAACTATTGTGACTGTCTATGTATAATTGTTCTAATCAGTTAACGGTTTTCATTTGCTTCTTGTAAGGCTTGCTCATTGGCTTTTCTGCCTGTCTGTGGTATTCATTGCATTTTCCTCAGAAACCACATCTCTACTGCAATTAGATGTTTCTAAGCTTGTCTGCTCACTGTCCACGTCTAACATCCATACAAAAATTACATCTTACCAAGTACCAAGTTCAAATAGTCACAACAAGAAGTACTCAAGAAATAGTACTGAGAAAAAAGAGAGAATGACAAAAAGGAAAAATATAAAAAGTGGTTGAAGAGCAAACAGGAATGTGATTACATAGAATATAAAATAGCGAGAAGACATGTGAATAGAATAGTAAAGAGGGAAAAACAAAAAGACTGGGAAGAGTATGGAGAAACCCTAAATAAACACGACAAGGAGGCAACTAGAAACTTCTACAATAGGATAAGTACAATGCGAACCAGAGGAGAACCTTTTGACCCAACTGAAATAATTAACAGCAAAAATGAAGAACCAATAAGTGAACAAAAACAAATCCTGATAAGATAGAAGGAGTATTTCGAACAACTTCTCAACATCCCATCAGATGTCACAGGACTTCAAGAAACCTACATAGATGCCACCGAAGAACTAGAACCTAACATACTAAAAGAAGAAATTATAGAAGCCATCAGATTAGCCCCATTGAACAAATAACCGGGACAAGATGAAATACCAAATGAACTAATTAAAGCAGCAAGAGAAGTAGGAACAGCATGGCTACATAGACTATTCAACCATGTTTGGTAGAACAACAGACACCACGAGACTGGGGAAACGCCATAATTATCCCAATTTGGATAAACAAAGGCAGCAACAGAGATTGCACACAATACAGAGGCATTTCACTGTTGAGTCATACTGGGAATATATTTTGCAAAATTCTTGAGAAAAGATAACGACCTGTCACAGAATGATGATAGTTTAGTGATTCCCAGATAGAATTGGATGTACCATTAATGGCAATATAGGAGAAGAGTTAACAATTGAATCTGTCAATCTGAGAGAAGGATAAATTGAAGGTTATTGATCGATTATCAGGGACAGGTGCTCGCCGAGGTCAGTGGCTGCCGCTCGTATCGGCCGACGGGAAAACGAACGGACAGAAAAACTGGGAACAGAAAGACGGTGATCAAAGCATAGATTTCTTTGAAGTGCGACCAGCGATGAACGGAAGAACAGCGTAACAACGGAGAGAAACGAACAACTAACCACTACGTGATTTCACCGCTTTTTGAGGGGAAGGATACGGCAAATTTGATTGTAGATCAAACAATCAGCGTAGGATTGGACACTTGTTATAAATAGTAGCAACTGAGGTTTCTAGTTAGTGTGTGTTCCTAACTGGGCTGAATGAGATATGCTCCTGAGTGGGGAAAGAAATACACGTCCCTAATGGTTTAAAGAAGATGGGATATTAGTGTGTTATACGCTAGTGTATTTCGATTCCAGGAGGATAAGTGCATATATAAGGTATTAATACTTTAGAGTAATAGTTTAGCATAGGACCATAGATGTGTAAGCATAGCGTTTATCATTGCTTTCTATTAGTGAATAAGTTAGACTTTGATGAATTCATATGTCTTATGTGGGTGTTTACTTCGGAAGCCTTGTCATTATGGCTGGAGAAGGACACTTGCATAAGTAGTATTAAGTGGCAGACACTTATCACTGGATCTGTTATACTTTTCACAGGTTCAACTCCTATCCGGATATAACGAGAAGATAGACACATACTTCGTGTGTGCTGGAAAAGCTTTGAAGATAAAACTAAAGGCATTTCATTTGTGGGGAGAGCAAATACCCCAATAAACCAAGTAATAAATTAGACAGGACCAAAGAAGAAATAAACTATACTTTTAAAGGAACTTTGAAAAAGAAGATTCAGATAACTAACTTAATAAGGAAAAAAGGAATATAAGTTTGCAGAAAGCAAAGCAGAATAAAAATACCTACGTCTTGTAGGCATAGACAATAGACAAGTAAAAACATTGCTAATCATAGAGACAATATGCTGAACTGTGGTGATGTGGTGTTTTTCAATGTCGGATAAATACTTTCATGAAACAGACTCGGGCGAAGTCATAAACTGACCGGATTATTATTACTGTACAGTGATACAGCGGTGAACAGTTTTGTTTCATTCAATAACGGATTTACCGTCAGACTCAAGCATACGGATCATCCAGGGTGAGAGATTTCCTGTTTGATGTTCTGTCCTGTGGTTTTGCATAATGAGTGGGCGAGATGTGACACCGCTGCTAGACATTCAGAGTTCATTCTGGCACCAACAATAGAATACACTATCAACTACGCTTACACAGTCCATACATACACCAGACATAGTTTTTTTATTAATAAATCTTTTATTTATCGTTGAAAGGAACTGTTGTCGGAGTATGTGTTGAGGGAATAACAGAGAGAGTGAAAGAAATAGATATATGGAAGAGAAGACAGAAGGGAGGAGTGTAGACAGAAGTCAGTCAATAATCCCAACAGATAATAAGTTTGAAGATGTGCTTGTTGATTCCACATTCCTCCCGGGAAAACAAGTGACATAATTGGTGGAGCGAGCGGGTTACAACATAATACCCATATGACCTGGAGGCATAACAGGGCATATACATAGCGGGGTACCTGCATATTGGCACAGGCATAGCGGAGTACCTGCATGTTGGGACATACTGATTGGAATAAATATAAGTATACATTGATGACTTTTAATGGAAGGACGTCCATTGGATATATGATGCCATTACATTTATGGTAGAAACCTTTCATTAATGCTGGTGACTTTACAGTGAGAAAGTTCCAGACAGAGTGAATGTGGATAAGTGGTAAGACACATTACATACCTAGTCACACGGTCACACGTCTACATAAGTCTTTATCCTATATCTCCTCTTGTGGATGAGAGAGTGGTTGTGATGTACTGTGTGGTGTTGTAGATTAATAATATTGGATAGACATAGATAAATGATATAGGTTCTAGGTAGAATATAATTCTATAGTGAGTACTTCTTTACTGCCTTAAGGTGTCTTTACTCAACTTGCTGACCTACCTGCTTTAACTATGGCCACTCCCAAAATAACTACCGCTGAACTGAGGGCAAACGGAGAGGAAATTGGGTTATCTGGTTCTGAGCTAACTGATTACATACAGGAAAGGGAGCGAGAATTTCGCCAGGCGGAAAGGGAAGATCGTAAGGCCCAGTTGGAAGCAGAAAGGGAAGATCGAAAGGCCCAGTTGGATGCAGAAGAAGCCACAAAGATCAGAGAACATGAATACCGCATGAAAGAGTTAGAACTCAAGACACAAACTAAGGGAGAAATAGATGGAGTGGAAGGAAGTTCTTCTTCACCTGGTGCAACCCACATGATTGGACATGGGTACCAGGCCATGAAGTTTCCCTTAGCTGTCTATGATCAGTCTAAGGAAATCCTTGACCAGTACGCTTCTCGCTTTGAAGCAATGTCAGTCGCTATGGGGCTGGATAGGAGCAGATGGGCGCTTAAATTATCCCAGGGATTAATAGGTTCGGGATTCGAGGTGTACACACGCTTACCACCAGGACAGGAAAATAATTACGAGGAATTAAAAGCCGCTTTGATGAAGCATTTTGACATCACAGCACAAACGTATAGGAAGAAGTTTAGATCGTCTAGACGAGAGCCGGGAGAGCTATTCGCCGCCTACAGTTTAAGGCTTAAATCATATCTCCAAAAATGGATGGACTTGGCAGAGTTCAAGCGGGACTATGAGAGTCTGGAAGAAATGATGGTGGTCGATCAGATGCGACAGCAAATGTCAGAACCACTGAAGACATTTTTGGGAGAGCAAGGGGCGGAACGGATTGATGTTGTGAATAAGCTGGCGGAACGATTCGTAGAGGTACATGGGGAGACTGAGGAACTAAGTACACAAACCAAAGGTCAGGAGAAACAAGAGAAAAAGAAACCTAAAAACTGGGAAGGAGAAAAAGTGGAACCTTATATAAAGGCGTCAACGGAGAGTTCAGAGAAGGTGAAGGAAGGAAACCATAACACCTCGAATTCTTCAGCGAAACGACCGTGGTCCGAGAAGTGGTGTTCATTCTGCAAGGTGCCATCTCATAACACGAAGGACTGCAGATCGAAACCTAAAAGTTCTTACTTCGCAGCATGCAAAGTGATTCCTACGACGGTGATCACAGACAAGGCTGAGGTCGGCGAAGGAGAAAGGAACAAAAAGGACACACGGAAACCTAGGAAGGGAACATGGTGCACTCACTGCCAGTCGACAACACATAATACTGTGGACTGCAGATGCAAGGCAGAAGACGCCAATTGCAGAACCAACCTCGAGGAATCAAAAGAGGAAGGCAAGGAAACGGTCAAGTAGATGGAAGACACTCCGGACCAGGAGAGGCCACCTGTGGTCGAACTGATTGAAGTCAATGGCCAGCAGGTTGTTTGTCTCTACGATACCGGTTTGGATGGGGAAGCTGTGATAGACGCCAGCCTGGTAAGCCCAGACCAACTTACAGGGGAGACCATAGAAATACAGCCGGCAATGAGGAGTGCTGTTACCATGACGCTGCCAATCGCCAAGGTGGAGATTAAATCCAGGTACGTCACGGGCATTATTCCAGCTGCTGTATTATCTGACTCCTTATTTCCCATGATCATTGGCACGAAATATGTCTTTTTGGGGATGCCCAAACAGCCAGCCCACAAGGGAACAGTAGTCAGTGGATCTCAAGGGAAGGAAAAAGAGGCAGAGACACTATGCGACAACTCAGGGATAGGAGAATTGCATACTGCCCAGAGGAAGGATACTACGTTGCGTCCTTGCTACAGGAAGCTGCAAAGAAGTGCTGAGCCACTAGAACGGGGACAGTACTTTCTGAAGAATCGACTACTCTATCGGAGAGCTGGGAGGGGAGACAATCTGCACGAGCAGTGGGTGGTTCCAGAGACCCACCGTCTTCACATTCTTCAGAGTGGACACATCATAGGCGAGAATCGACATATGGGTGTCAGAGAGACCTTGCAGCAAATTTCCGGCCATTTTTGCTGGCTAGGAATGACCGGAGATGTACGCCGGTGGTTGAAGTCTTGTTCGGAGTGCCAGAACGCACCACCCAACAAGCGGACTAAGAGTAACATAGCTCTTAAAGTGGAAGACAAAGTGGAAGTGTGGAGTCCAACAGAGACCAATATACTCCAAGTAGGATGGAAAGGACCTTATCCTGTGGAAAAGGTGGTGTCCAAGAACATCTACAAAATCCGGATCGGGGAAGAGCAGAAAAATCTCCCTAGGCATCTCATTAGGAAATATGAGGAGAGATCCGGGAGCAAAGCTTCGCACTTTATGGTGATGGCAGCCATTGGGACAAAGGTTACCAGTCCAGACGAAGACCAGAGATCACCAGTACAACATAGGAGGGCCTATGGGACAGTACGTGATAGGTCAGATTTACCCAACGAAAGGAGGAGGGAAATCACACGTCAGGGAAAGGACAAGAGTGAAACCTTCAATAGTAACCAAGTTCAGAAGGGGTGGGTAACGGCGGGAAAGGCGAGAAATACCCAGGACTCCAACCGAAGATTGGCTGACCAGATACAATATCGCCCAAGATGGTTCTGGAAGCAAAAGTCCAGGAGGTTTGGGAAAGACGACTCGGTCCAACGCGGACGAAGTGGAACATCCCCAGAGGCAAAGCCGAGGGAAACCAAGAGGACATGGAAGCAGTGTTACAATCAGGATGGGACAATCCGTCTGTATTGTGAGCCGTCGCTGACGCAAGTCGAGAGAAAGTCGACCAGACGTACAGGAGCGATGAGCCAACACTTGTTTCAGTCATGAGTAGTATGGTAGGGTGCCTATGAGGTCACCTACTGGATGAGGAGGTGAGCCATGTGAGGATCCAAACATATCATCAACACGTGATGTTCATAGCTACTTCGCAGAAGCTCAACGCACGGTGGATGTGATGGACGTTGTTGCTGCAACAGGACTTCACAGTGGAATACATCTCGGGTAAGGAGAATGTAGGAGCGGATTTCTTATCTAGACATCCAACTTCAGAGGAAGAGAAATAGGATGGTGGATCATAGGAATCAAAACTACATTGAAGAAGAGTCGACGCGGTCAACTCTCTTAAGAGGGGGCCTATGTCACAGAATGATGATAGTTTAGTGATTCCCAGATAGAATTGGATGTACCATTAATGGCAATATAGGAGAAGAGTTAACAATTGAATCTGTCAATCTGAGAGAAGGATAAATTGAAGGTTATTGATCGATTATCAGGGACAGGTGCTCGCCGAGGTCAGTGGCTGCCGCTCGTATCGGCCGACGGGAAAACGAACGGACAGAAAAACTGGGAACAGAAAGACGGTGATCAAAGCATAGATTTCTTTGAAGTGCGACCAGCGATGAACGGAAGAACAGCGTAACAACGGAGAGAAACGAACAACTAACCACTACGTGATTTCACCGCTTTTTGAGGGGAAGGATACGGCAAATTTGATTGTAGATCAAACAATCAGCGTAGGATTGGACACTTGTTATAAATAGTAGCAACTGAGGTTTCTAGTTAGTGTGTGTTCCAAACTGGGCTGAATGAGATATGCTCCTGAGTGGGGAAAGAAATACACGTCCCTAATGGTTTAAAGAAGATGGGATATTAGTGTGTTATTCGCTAGTGTATTTCGATTCCAGGAGGATAAGTGCATATATAAGGTATTAATACTTTAGAGTAATAGTTTAGCATAGGACCATAGATGTGTAAGCATAGCGTTTATCATTGCTTTCTATTAGTGAATAAGTTAGACTTTGATGAATTCATATGTCTTATGTGGGTGTTTACTTCGAAAGCCTTGTCATTATGGCTGGAGAAGGACACTTGCATAAGTAGTATTAAGTGGCAGACACTTATCACTGGATCTGTTATACTTTTCACAGGTTCAACTCCTATCCGGATATAACGAGAAGATAGACACATACTTCGTGTGTGCTGGAAAAGCTTTGAAGATAAAACTGAAGGCATTTCATTTGTGGGGAGAGCAAATACCCCAATAAACCAAGTAATAAATTAGACAGGATCAAAGAAGAAATAAACTATACTTTTAAAGGAACTTTGAAAAAGAAGATTCAGATAACTAACGTAATAAGGAAAAAAGGAATATAAGTTTGCAGAAAGCAAAGCAGAATAAAAATACCTACGTCTTGTAGGCATAGGCAATAGACAAGTAAAAACATTGCTAATCATAGAGACAATATGCTGAACTGTGGTGATGTGGTGTTTTTCAATGTCGGATAAATACTTTCATGAAACAGACTCGGGCGAAGTCATAAACTGACCGGATTATTATTACTGTACAGTGATACAGCGGTGAACAGTTTTGTTTCATTCAATAACGGATTTACCGTCAGACTCAAGCATACGGATCATCCAGGGTGAGAGCTTTCCTGTTTGATGTGCTGTCCTGTGGTTTTGCATAATGAGTGGGCGAGATGTGACACCGCTGCTAGACATTCAGAGTTCATTCTGGCACCAACAATAGAATACACTATCAACTACGCTTACACAGTCCATACATACACCAGACATAGTTTTTTTATTAATAAATCTTTTATTTATCGTTGAAAGGAACTGTTGTCGGAGTATGTGTTGAGGGAATAACAGAGAGAGTGAAAGAAATAGATATATGGAAGGGAAGACAGAAGGGAGGAGTGTAGACAGAAGTCAGTCAATAATCCCAACAGATAATAAGTTTGAAGATGTGCTTGTTGATTCCACATTCCTCCCGGGAAAACAAGTGACATAATTGGTGGAGCGAGCAGGTTACAACATAATACACATATGACCTGGAGGCGTAACAGGGCATATACATAGCTGGGTACCTGCATATTGGCACAGGCATAGCGGAGTACCTGCATGTTGGGACATACTGATTGGAATAAATATAAGTATACATTGATGACTTTTAATGGAAGGACGTCCATTGGATATATGATGCCATTACATTTATGGTAGAAACCTTTCATTAATGCTGGTGACTTTACAGTGAGAAAGTTCCAGACAGAGTGAATGTGGATAAGTGGTAAGACACATTACATACCTAGTCACACGGTCACACGTCTACATAAGTCTTTATCCTATATCTCCTCTTGTGGATGAGAGAGTGGTTGTGATGTACTGTGTGGTGTTGTAGATTAATAATATTGGATAGACATAGATAAATGATATAGGTTCTAGGTAGAATATAATTCTATAGTGAGTACTTCTTTACTGCCTTAAGGTGTCTTTACTCAACTTGCTGACCTACCTGCTTTAACTATGGCCACTCCCAAAATAACTACCGCTGAACTGAGGGCAAACGGAGAGGAAATTGGATTATCTGGTTCTGAGCTAACTGATTACATACAGGAAAGGGAGCGAGAATTTCGCCAGGCGGAAAGGGAAGATCGTAAGGCCCAGTTGGATGCAGAAGAAGCCACAAAGATCAGAGAACATGAATACCGCATGAAAGAGTTAGAACTCAAGACACAAACTAAGGGAGAAATAGATGGAGTGGAAGGAAGTTCTTCTTCACCTGGTGCAACCCACATGATTGGACATGGGTACCAGGCCATGAAGTTTCCCTTAGCTGTCTATGATCAGTCTAAGGAACGCCTTGACCAGTACGCTTCTCGCTTTGAAGCAATGTCAGTCGCTATGGGGCTGGATAGGAGCAGATGGGCGCTTAAATTATCCCAGGGATTAATAGGTTCGGGATTCGAGGTGTACACACGCTTACCACCAGGACAGGAAAATAATTACGAGGAATTAAAAGCCGCTTTGATGAAGCATTTTGACATCACAGCACAAACGTATAGGAAGAAGTTTAGATCGTCTAGACGAGAGCCGGGAGAGCTATTCGCCGCCTACAGTTTAAGGCTTAAATCATATCTCCAAAAATGGATGGACTTGGCAGAGTTCAAGCGGGACTATGAGAGTCTGGAAGAAATGATGGTGGTCGATCAGATGCGACAGCAAATGTCAGAACCACTGAAGACATTTTTGGGAGAGCAAGGGGCGGAACGGATTGATGTTGTGAATAAGCTGGCGGAACGATTCGTAGAGGTACATGGGGAGACTGAGGAACTAAGTACACAAACCAAAGGTCAGGAGAAACAAGAGAAAAAGAAACCTAAAAACTGGGAAGGAGAAAAAGTGGAACCTTATATAAAGGCGTCAACGGAGAGTTCAGAGAAGGTGAAGGAAGGAAACCATAACACCTCGAATTCTTCAGCGAAACGACCGTGGTCCGAGAAGTGGTGTTCATTCTGCAAGGTGCCATCTCATAACACGAAGGACTGCAGATCGAAACCTAAAAGTTCTTACTTCGCAGCATGCAAAGTGATTCCTACGACGGTGATCACAGACAAGGCTGAGGTCGGCGAAGGAGAAAGGAACAAAAAGGACACACGGAAACCTAGGAAGGGAACATGGTGCACTCACTGCCAGTCGACAACACATAATACTGTGGACTGCAGATGCAAGGCAGAAGACGCCAATTGCATAACCAACCTCGAGGAATCAAAAGAGGAAGGCAAGGAAACGGTCAAGTAGATGGAAGACACTCCGGACCAGGAGAGGCCACCTGTGGTCGAACTGATTGAAGTCAATGGCCAGCAGGTTGTTTGTCTCTACGATACCGGTTTGGATGGGGAAGCTGTGATAGACGCCAGCCTGGTAAGCCCAGACCAACTTACAGGGGAGACCATAGAAATACAGACGGCAATGAGGAGTGCTGTTACCATGACGCTGCCAATCGCCAAGGTGGAGATTAAATCCAGGTACGTCACGGGCATTATTCCAGCTGCTGTATTATCTGACTCCTTATTTCCCATGATCATTGGCACGAAATATGTCTTTTTGGGGATGCCCAAACAGCCAGCCCACAAGGGAACAGTAGTCAGTGGATCTCAAGGGAAGGAAAAAGAGGCAGAGACACTATGCGACAACTCAGGGATAGGAGAATTGCATACTGCCCAGAGGAAGGATACTACGTTGCGTCCTTGCTACAGGAAGCTGCAAAGAAGTGTTGAGCCACTAGAACGGGGACAGTACTTTCTGAAGAATCGACTACTCTATCGGAGAGCTGGGAGGGGAGACAATCTGCACGAGCAGTGGGTGGTTCCAGAGACCCACCGGCTTCACATTCTTCAGAGTGGACACATCATAGGCGAGAATCGACATATGGGTGTCAGCGAGACCTTGCAGCAAATTTCCGGCCATTTTTGCTGGCTAGGAATGACCGGAGATGTACGCCGGTGGTTGAAGTCTTGTTCGGAGTGCCAGAACGCACCACCCAACAAGCGGACTAAGAGTAACATAGCTCTTAAAGTGGAAGACAAAGTGGAAGTGTGGAGTCCAGCAGAGACCAATATACTCCAAGTAGGATGGAAAGGACCTTATCCTGTGGAAAAGGTGGTGTCCAAGAACATCTACAAAATCCGGATCGGGGAAGAGCAGAAAAATCTCCCTAGGCATCTCATTAGGAAATATGAGGAGAGATCCGGGAGCAAAGCTTCGCACTTTATGGTGATGGCAGCCATTGGGACAAAGGTTACCAGTCCAGACGAAGACCAGAGATCGCCAGTACAACATAGGAGGGCCTATGGGACAGTACGTGATAGGTCAGATTTACCCAACGAAAGGAGGAGGGAAATCACACGTCAGGGAAAGGACAAGAGTGAAACCTTCAATAGTAACCAAGTTCAGAAGGGGTGGGTAACGGCGGGAAAGGCGAGAAATACCCAGGACTCCAACCGAAGATTGGCTGACCAGATACAATATCGCCCAAGATGGTTCTGGAAGCAAAAGTCCAGGAGGTTTGGGAAAGACGACTCGGTCCAACGCGGACGAGGTGGAACATCCCCAGAGGCAAAGCCGGGGGAAACCAAGAGGACATGGAAGCAGTGTTACAATCAGGATGGGACAATCCGTCTGTATTGTGAGCCGTCGCTGACGCAAGTCGAGAGAAAGTCGACCAGACGTACAGGAGCGATGAGCCAACACTTGTTTCAGTCATGAGTAGTATGGTAGGGTGCCTATGAGGTCGCCTACTGGATGAGGAGGTGAGCCATGTGAGGATCCAAACATATCATCAACACGTGATGTTCATAGCTACTTCGCAGAAGCTCAACGCACGGTGGATGTGATGGACGTTGTTGCTGCAACAGGACTTCACAGTGGAATACATCTCGGGTAAGGAGAATGTAGGAGCGGATTTCTTATCTAGACATCCAACTTCAGAGGAAGAGGAATAGGATGGTGGATCATAGGAATCAAAACTACATTGAAGAAGAGTCGACGCGGTCAACTCTCCTAAGAGGGGGCCTATGTCACAGAATGATGAGAGTTTAGTGATTCCCAGATAGAATTGGATGTACCATTAATGGCAATATAGGAGAAGAGTTAACAATTGAATCTGTCAATCTGAGAGAAGGATAAATTGAAGGTTATTGATCGATTATCAGGGACAGGTGCTCGCCGAGGTCAGTGGCTGCCGCTCGTATCGGCCGACGGGAAAACGAACGGACAGAAAAACTGGGAACAGAAAGACGGTGATCAAAGCATAGATTTCTTTGAAGTGCGACCAGCGATGAACGGAAGAACAGCGTAACAACGGAGAGAAACGAACAACTAACCACTACGTGATTTCACCGCTTTTTGAGGGGAAGGATACGGCAAATTTGATTGTAGATCAAACAATCAGCGTAGGATTGGACACTTGTTATAAATAGTAGCAACTGAGGTTTCTAGTTAGTGTGAGTTCCAAACTGGGCTGAATTAGATATGCTCCTGAGTGGGGAAAGAAATACACGTCCCTAATGGTTTAAAGAAGATGGGATATTAGTGTGTTATTCGCTAGTGTATTTCGATTCCAGGAGGATAAGTGCATATATAAGGTATTAATACTTTAGAGTAATAGTTTAGCATAGGATCATAGATGTGTAAGCATAGCGTTTATCATTGCTTTCTATTAGTGAATAAGTTAGACTTTGATGAATTCATATGTCTTATGTGGGTGTTTACTTCGGAAGCCTTGTCATTATGGCTGGAGAAGGACACTTGCATAAGTAGTATTAAGTGGCAGACACTTATCACTGGATCTGTTATACTTTTCACAGGTTCAACTCCTATCCGGATATAACGAGAAGATAGACACATACTTCGTGTGTGCTGGAAAAGCTTTGAAGATAAAACTAAAGGCATTTCATTTGTGGGGAGAGCAAATACCCCAATAAACCAAGTAATAAATTAGGATCAAAGAAGAAATAAACTATACTTTTAAAGGAACTTTGAAAAAGAAGATCCAGATAACTAACGTAATAAGGAAAAAAGGAATATAAGTTTGCA
The DNA here is from genome assembly GCA_963921405.1 of Cepaea hortensis. Classification (NCBI taxonomy): domain Eukaryota; kingdom Metazoa; phylum Mollusca; class Gastropoda; order Stylommatophora; family Helicidae; genus Cepaea; species Cepaea hortensis. The sequence goes on from OY992888.1 coordinate 48,363,638, forward strand.
GAAAGCAAAGCAGAATAAAAATACCTACGTCTTGTAGGCATAGACAATAGACAAGTAAAAAAATTGCTACTCATAGAGACAATATGCTGAACTGTGGTGATGTGGTGTTTTTCAATGTCGGATAAATACTTTCATGAAACAGACTCGGGCGAAGTCATAAACTGACCGGATTATTATTACTGTACAGTGATACAGCGGTGAACAGTTTTGTTTCATTCAATAACGGATTTACCGTCAGACTCAAGCATACGGATCATCCAGGGTGAGAGCTTTCCTGTTTGATGTGCTGTCCTGTGGTTTTGCATAATGAGTGGGCGAGATGTGACACCGCTGCTAGACATTCAGAGTTCATTCTGGCACCAACAATAGAATACACTATCAACTACGCTTACACAGTCCATACATACACCAGACATAGTTTTTTTATTAATAAATCTTTTATTTATCGTTGAAAGGAACTGTTGTCGGAGTATGTGTTGAGGGAATAACAGAGAGAGTGAAAGAAATAGATATATGGAAGGGAAGACAGAAGGGAGGAGTGTAGACAGAAGTCAGTCAATAATCCCAACAGATAATAAGTTTGAAGATGTGCTTGTTGATTCCACATTCCTCCCGGGAAAACAAGTGACACGACCTACTCTAGAACCCCAGCCAAGCGAAACACTACTTTGATTTAGGAACAACAAAGGATGTACAGATGCCATTTTTGCTCTTAGACAACTTATAGAAAAATCAATCGAATTCAATTAAACACACATGAATAGTCTAAACGAAATGTGTAGGGAACGTAACATGAAAATTAGCACAAGCAAAACAGAGCTAGTGACTATAACTAAAGAAGAAAAAACAACAACAATTCACCTAAACGGACATCCTTTGAAACAAGTAAAGCGTTTCAAGTACCTTGGAAGTATAATATCATCAAATGGCAGATCAGAACACGAGATCAAAAATAGATGCAGTAAGGCAAATCAACTCATTGGACAAATAGCACCAATACTAAAGAACAAACATGTATCAATAACTACTAAGAAAGCACTTTACAATATAATCTTCCTACCAACTCTATGCTACCAATGCCAAACCTGGACAATGACAGAAAAAGAGAAAAGAAAAATCACAACAACAGAAATGAGATTCCTGAGAAGAATACTCAACGTATCAAGAAGAGATAAGATCAGAAATGAAGAAATCAGGATTAAAGTGTGGGTTATAGCAGCACTAGATTTTATTGGAAAGCAGCAAGTCAAATGGTTTGGCTATGCAAGTAGGTTAGTTAGTTAGTTAGTTAGTTAGTTTTGTGTGATATTCACTGGCACAGGAATGGAGCATAATGGGGACGACCCGTTGCTGTGAAGTTGGAACTGCGACTAACTAACTAACTAACTAACCGCAAGGTATAAGAAGAACATGATTAGATGAGATGAAAAAGAGAGAATGCTACCGACGTTACACCGAAAATGGATGAATTATAGGTCTGCTTCTGGCCAGTAGGCCACTAGAGAGTTCTTACTAATGAAGATGTCAACAAATGGACTGGGAGATCACGCACCTTCACATTTCACCATCTGTACCCACAAGCGCATGTACTCTTATTAATACTTGTTCTGATATGTTTCCGTTGCAGCAATAAAATATATGACAATGCGCATACACAAACCTAGCAGAAGAGCAAATATTGACGTAGTTATTAGTAATCTGGCAATTCAACAAATTGGTCCAGGGCTGAACTCTATTGTGGCTTGCAGGCGAGACCACAACCCGAGGGACATCACCGTTGGGAGCAGGTCTCCGGTTAATTCAGTTTTCGGTTTAAGGCGATTGCATTCACTATTCACTAAAATATTCGGTGTCCGGGTCCGAGTGGAGGCGGTAGAGTTGATGATGGAGACTTTTGGGAGCGGCTAGGTTGTGGCGGTGAAAGGTCTGGATCAGTTTGATTAGATTCGGGGGGGGGGGGGGGGGGGGACTCAGATATACTTGGGGAGGACTCTGCCCGCGAGGTGCATAGGGCTTTTATGAGATTCTTTGAGAATGGGTTTAGAATGAAGACGGGTACGGGCGAATTGCTTGAGCTTTTGGCCCTATTCGTGAAATCTTCTTTCTTTCTTTCTTTCTTTCTTTCTTTCTTTCTTTCTTTCTTTCTTTCTTTCTTTATTTCTTTCTTTCTTTCTTTCTTTCTTTCTTTCTTTCTAACTTTCTGCTTCTCCTTCCCTCTTTTTCTTATTCCTTCTCCTCTGCTTGTTCTACTTCCTCTTTGTCTACTCATCCACATTTTCCTTCCCAAGTTGTGATACACGAAACACTTTATTTGTTTTCATGAGAAATCTGGCACTTGTGTTATGTCAATGAATTTCGTAATGTAAGATTGATTGTCTCCCCTTGTCAACTACAGCATCTTTCACAAGCTATTCCCCTCTATTTGTATTTTTTAAAATCAATATTGTTTACACTTGGTACATTTTTATTCTGTGGCGTCAATGTCCAAAGTCTCGCACAGATAACAAAAGGTGGGGTGTGAGAGTGTCTTACATTATAGTAGGACAGTGTGTGTGTGACGGGCTATTCTTCATGTGTACCAATCATCGTCTCATGCGTGGTTGCCTATTCTTCATGTGTACCAATCATCGTGCCATGCGTGGTTGCCTATTCTTCATGTGTACCAATCATCGTGCCATGCGTGGTTGCCTATTCTTCATGTGTACCAATCATCGTGCCATGCATGGTTGCCTATTCTTCATGTGTACCAAGCATCGTGCCATGCGTGGTTGCCTATTCTTCATGTGTACCAATCATCGTGTCATGCGTGGTTGCCTATTATTCATGGTACCAAGCAACGTATCATGTGTTATTATACTTATTACATTTCGTGGCATGTAGTTAAACATCCGACAACATGCGTGTTTTATTATTTTACAAGCTGTGTATTATTACGGTAGGGGGGGGGGGTAACAAAATGACTAGAGCATGTATAAACTTATCCGGTGGGTTACCTGTTCGAATCCCAATCGAGGCAATTTTATTTTTAAATTAACTTACTTTCTCAGGTCGACCCAGCCTATAATAAGTACCAGGAAGTTTCGTGAGAAGTAAAGGCTGCCTGCGTGACATTGACCACATCAAGTGTCCAGTGCCGGTTGGTTTATAAACATGTGGCTCTAGCACCATATGCCCAACTGCCACAAGGCGTGGCCAAGAGCCGTTCACGTGAACTCACGTGTGTGGTTGGGCCTGTGCAGGTGACACTTGTGTTATTGTGGTAATTATGTCTCAACCAGACAGCTGCCGTGATCTTCAGGGGCTAGAAAAGTTACCACGAGAAGGACACGACTGGAAATCTCAAACAATAGCCTGACTTTCCGGACCTTTGGAACCCATTTGGCATCAGAACGTGACATCACTAGGAGACGCGATTGATACAATTAAGGCCCGATTTAGCTTTCGGGTTGCTTAAGGAAAACAGGGTGATGACGGCAATCGATTACCGTACTGTGATCTAGTGTATACATCTGTGATCTAGTAATATACATCTATGACCTAGTATATACGTCTGTGATCTAGTATATACATCTGTCATCTAGTATATACATCTGTGATCTAGTATATACATCTGTGATCTAGTATATACATCTGTGATCTAGTATATACATCTGTGATCTAGTATATACATCTGTCATCTAGTATATACATCTGTGATCTTTTATATAATCTGTCATCTAGTATATACATCTGTGATCTTTTATATACATCTGTGATCTTTTATATACATCTGTGATCTTTTATATACATCTGTGATCTTTTATATAATCTGTCATCTAGTATATACATCTGTGATCTTTTATATACATCTGTGATCTTTTATATACATCTGTGATCTAGTATATACGTCTGTGATCTATTATATACATCTGTGATCTAGTATATACGTCTGTGATCTAGTATATACATCTGTGATCTAGTATGTACGTCTGTGATCTAGTATATACGTCTGTGATCTATTATATACATCTGTGATCTAGTATATACGTCTGTGATCTATTATATGCATCTGTGATCTAGTATATACGTCTGTGATCTAGTATATACGTCTGTGATCTATTATATACATCTGTAATCTAGTATATACGTCTGTGATCTATTATATACATCTGTGATCTAGTATATACGTCTGTGATCTAGTTTATACGTCTGTGATCTATTATATACGTTTATCTAGTATATACATAGGTGATCTAGTATATACGTCTGTGATCTATTATATACTTCTGTCATCTAGTATAAACGTTTGTGATCTAGTATATACGTTTGTGATCTAGTATATACGACTATAATCTAGTATATACGTCTGTGATCTATTATATACTTCTGTCATCTAGTATAAACGTTTGCGATCTAGTATATACGTTTGTGATCTAGTATATACGACTATAATCTAGTATATACGTCTGTGATCTAGTATAACATCATGTAACAGGTCCTTTGCAGAATGTCTCCTTCATCATGTTGCGAAGAAAAGCCTCTCTATATCTCTGGCCATTTCTCCTGCCTCTCTATATCTCTGGCCATTTCTCCTGCCTCTCTATATCTCTGACCATTTCTCCTGCCTCTATATCTCTGGCCATTTCTCCTGCCTCTCTATATCTCTGGCCAGTTCTCCTGCCTCTCTATATCTCTGGCCATTTCTCCTGCCTCTCTATATTTCTGGCCAGTTCTCCTGCCTCTCTATATCTCTGGCCATTTCCCCTGCCACTCTATATTTCTGGCCAGTTCTCCTGCCTCTCTATATCTCTGGCCATTTCCCCTGCCACTCTATATCTCTGGCCAGTTCTCCTGCCTCTCTATATCTCTGGCCATTTCTCCTGCCTCTCTATATCTCTGGCCAGTTCTCCTGCCTCTCTATATCTCTGGTCATTTCTCCTGCCTCTATATCTCTGGCCATTTCTCCTGCCTCTCTATATCTCTGGCCATTTCTCCTGCCTCTCTATATCTCTGGCCATTTCTCCTGCCTCTCTATATCTCTGGCCATTTCTCCTGCCTCTCTATATCTCTGGCCATTTCTCCTGCCTCTCTATATCTCTGGCCATTTCTCCTGCCTCTCTATATCTCTGGCCATTTCTCCTGCCTCTCTATATCTCTGGCCAGTTCTCCTGCCTCTCTATATCTCTGGCCATTTCTCCTGCCTCTCTATATCTCTGGCCAGTTCTCCTGCCTCTCTATATCTCTGGCCATTTCTCCTGCCTCTCTATATCTCTGGCCAGTTCTCTTGCCGCTCTATATCTCTGGCCATTTCTCCTGCCTCTCTATATCTCTGGCCAGTTCTCCTGCCTCTCTATATCTCTGGCCATTTCTCCTGCCTCTCTATATCTCTGGCCAGTTCTCCTGTCTCTCTATATCTCTGGCCATTTCTCCTGCCTCTCTATATCTCTGGCCAGTTCTCCTGCTTCTATATCTCTGGCCATTTGTCCTGCAACATGCACCCTCATGCCCAGCGTGTCTGCAGTGTCCTGTATTCAGCGTCGTGCTAGCCGACCCCTGCCATTTCATGCCATTATACCTTCCATCTCAGTTCTCAGCAAGCAATATGGCCTTTAATATGACCAAAGTATTTTATTTTCCGAGACATTTATCGTAACTCTTTATGAGCCAGTTTTCTTCAGTGTTCAGGCTTTTAAAATTTCAGTATTTTTCTTCCTCTTGGTCCTAGGTATTCTAAGAATGTTTCTGTAATATTTGCGCTCAGTGACGCTTAATTTTCTTCTTTAGTAATCACGAAATGTTCCATGATCTATCCCCATATGTTGCCACGTGACCAGTGCATATTGCGAAAAATGTAACCTTAACTAGCGCGATTTGGCAGCAGACCACCTTGCGATGGTTTTATACGAAATTGGTACGGGTGCCGGTCGTTCAGAAAGCAATGACAAACTACTGAACTTAAACGTGCTAAGAGATCACGAACAGCAAATGCTGGGATTGACTGCGACGTCCTGTAAAGGTCATGCAACTAAGTTTAACATATTTTGAAAATGTTGCATGTCCTTTGCGGGAGGTTGCAATGAATCCCAGGTTCAGTTTCTAGGCAATTGTACGTTCAGTAGCTTGCCATCGCTTTCTGGACGAGGAGTCAACGTTTAAGCCCAACCTAGTGTCGGTGTAGATCGGTGTAGAAATGGAACCACCTGCCTCGACCACGCCCATGTCTGACTAGCACATATAATTAAGATAGATGTTTGTTGCACATTCTTTACAGGACGTCGCAGTCAACCCCATCATTTTTGGACTATCTGTGATTTCTTGGCAAGTTTCTGTTCAGTAATTTGCCAATGCTGTCTGAACGACTTGCACATATACCATATAACACCAGTGCAAGGCGGTCTGCTTCCAAATCGCCAGCAGCTGTGTTTCCAACACGGTATGCGGGATCGGGAAGTCGTGTTTGTAACTCTATCACCATAGAACCTGGCCATTAAGATAAGATAATATGATTATCCATGGACAGTATCACTGGTGAGATTACAAACTGACCTTAACGACTGCATCACAAACACGTTAGCCCTTGAGTTGCCTCAGACATAGCTACTGTTCTAGTCAATAATGTAACACTTTCCGTCACAAACAGAGGTTGTTGAACCAATTCCGCCCCAGACAGTTATTATGTTAACTCCATTTGATCTAGTTATTGCCGTCGGTTACCGTCTGGCAGAAATTAATAACTCATTCACTTAGCTGCAGGCAACCCGTGGAAGATAGCATAGGCAGTTAGTTGGCTTCAATCTGCCCAGTGGAGAGTTGAGGAAGAAAGGAATCAAGGAGAGTACATATAGTCCAACGAAAGAGATCAACATCTAAAGATATTTCTTGTATACAATGAGTTTATATATATATATATATATATATATATATATATATATATATATATATATATATATATATATATATATATATATATATATGTTAAGAAGGAGGGAAACAATGTTCTTTGGCAATATAACGAATAAGAAAATGAAGGGTAACAAGAAGGAGGGGGAAGAGGAAGAAGAAGAAGAAGAAGAAGAAGAAGAAGAAGAAGAAGAAGAAGAAGAAGAAGAAGAAGAAGAAGAAGAAGAAGAAGAAGAAGAAGAAGAAGAAGTGGGAGGATGAGGAAGAGGAAGAAGAAGAGGCGGAGGAGGACGAGATTTACTATGGAAGGAAGAGGAAGGAAGTTAGAAGAAATACGGAAGGAAGGAGGACGGTATCAGGAAGAAGTTTAGAATGAAAGAAGAATGAAATAGATGAACCAAGGAAAAGAAGAAAAGTAGAAGAAGTTAAAGGAATTATTATTATTATTGTTATTGAAAATATTATTTTTATAGCTATTATTATTTACCAGAGATACTTGCGGTATACACTGATATAATTGATGAATAATTAGTCTCACTGCTATAAGGTGGGCTTCCATTAAGCTTTTATCTACCCCCGACCGTTTTTCTTTTACAGGTGACAATATTCATAACCTACTCCTGCAGCTTCACCTCAGTATGGCTGATTGTGCTAGTATCGCACGAGAATTATGTACGCATCGCTCGACCCCACCAGGTCAAGCTCTACTGCACACCTCGGCGGGCCCTCGTCAGCATCCTCGTGGTCTTTCTCAGCTCCGTCATCATCTACCACTTTCATCTGTGGACTACCAAGGTCTTGGAGGACGACAACAGCCAGTTCATGTGTATGGCTCTGGCAAGGTAAGACCCAGTTGAGTATGGCCCTGGCAAGGTAAGGCCAGGTTGATGTGTATGGCCGTGGCAAGGTAAGACCAGGTTGATGTGTATGGCCGTGGCAAGGTAAGACCAGGTTGATGTGTATGGCCGTGGCAAGGTAAGACCAGGTTGATGTGTATGGCCGTGGCAAGGTAAGACCATGCTGTATATGACCCTGGCAAGGTAAGACCAGGTTGATGTGTATGGCCCTGGCAAGGTAAGTCCAGGTTAATGTGTAGTGTGAGCGTTGATGTACCTGGATAGGAGCACCTGGCTATGTCACCAGGATGATCAGCAGTAGTGTGTGTTCAATATTGTACCAATCCCCTTCGCACACACGCCCACCAGGCGGGGAGACGAGCGTGCCAGCCAGGGCGCTGACGTCATTGTTCAGGTGACCAGGGCTAGCTGGTCGAGGTAATCTAACATGGGTACCCGGAAATGTTATGGGAAGTAAAGGAGGCCCGTGTAATAGACGACATCAGCTGACCAGTACCGACTGATGTATATACATATGAGGCTAGCACCATGTACCCAGAACGCTTCAAGTCGGCGAAAGGGATTCTTTGCTCTAAGGTCAATACCAATATATTATACATAATGATTGTAATGGTAAACGCGTCAAAGCGATCTACCACGTTGATTTCTGTCTGTCTGTCTGTCTGTCTGTCTGTCTGTCTGTCTGTCTGTCTGTCCGTCCGTCCGTCCGTCCGTCCGTCTGTCTGTCTGTCTGTCTGTCTGTCTGTCTGTCTGGAGTACGACAAGGTTATGTCCTGTCCCCTCTCTTGTTCATAACATATATAGACAACATATGTAAAGAAACCAGAGTCAGCAAGAATGCCGCATGACGAAAACACAGAAGAAGAACCATCTGCAAATCTAACCATTAGAGAACTCCTGTTTGCGGACGACCAAGCACTAATAGCAAAATCAGAAGCTGAATTACAAGACCACATGAATATTTTAATCGAACTAACATGAAAATTAGCACAAGCAAAACAGAGGTAATGACTATAACTAAAGAAGAACAAACAACAACAATTCACCTAATCGAACATCCCTTGAAACAAGTAAAGAGTTTCAAGTACCTAGGAAGTATAATATCATAAAATGGCAGATCAGAAGACGAGATCAAAAATAGGTGCAATAAGGCAAATCAACTCATTGGACAAATTGCACCAATACTAAAGAACAAACATGAATCAATAACTACTAAGAAAGCACTTTACAACACAATCTTCCTACCAACTCTATGCTACCAATGCCAAACCTGGACAATGACAGAAAAAGAGAAAAGAAAAATCACAACAACAGAAATGAGATTCCTGATAAGAATACTCAACGTATCAAGAAGAGATAAGAGCAGAAATGAAGAAATCAGGATTAAAGTGGGGGTTATAGCAGCACTAGATTTTATTGGAAAGCAGCAAGTCAAATGGTTTGGCCATGCAAATAGGTTACCAGTCAACAGCATGCCACAACAAGCAATGATGTACAGACCAGATGGAAACAGAGGAAGAGGTCGACCACGTAAACATTGGACGGAAGGGATAGCAGAGTCCATGGGAATATCGATATATGAAGCTCATAATCGGGCACTCTCACGAAGTTTATACTTCACCTCGACACCGCAAGGTACAAGAGGAACATGATGAGATGAGATGAGATGAGTAACGCTCACTAGGTAGGCTGCTTGTGCTGCCGGCTCAGTATGTTACCTTCATGCAGCAGAGAGCGAGTAACGGCTAGGGTCTCTCATCCAGAGATATTTACTTAGGGGCGTTCAGCAATATCCTTCAGCTGAGAGCCGTAGAACAAGTGTCTTCTACGTCTCTCAGGTGAGGGATATGGCTGAACGCCTCTAAGTCAATATCCCCCGGATGTGAGGGCCGGGTCGATACTCACCCACTGCTAAATAGAGGTGAGATGCTGAGCCTGCTACATGCTTGGAGAAAATAATAATGGGGGGGGGGGGGAACTATTCCTGGGAAGAGATGAAGAGGAAGGCCAAAGGCAAGATGGATGCAGGATGTGCCAGATGATCTCCAGATGGATGTTTCGGTCGCAGGGTATATTGTTCATGATGGAGAAGTGTTCCTGAAGGTTGTTATGGGAGGGAGGTTCTGCAAAGGACATGCTACTCAATGAATGAATGATTTAGCTTTCCCTATTACCAGCGTCCCTCGTGGCGATGACGTTGCAGACTCGATTCGTAATGCCGCTTACCCGCGTTCGAAACACAACGGTGACCGTGTATCGCTGGTTTTAACATGTTTATATAGAAGCCGGCCGTTCAGAAGGCAATGGCAAAACTACTGAATGTAAAACTTGTCAAGACATCAACAACGGCAGTAAAATGCTGGTGGTGACTGCAACGTCCTATAAAGGATATGCAACTTTTTAAAAAAAGTAAAGGACGAGAGGTCAACATTTTAGTCCAACTGTCCGGTGTAAGGGTTGAACCGCTTACCTCGGCATCAGCACATCGGATGTTTAAGAACACGTGTTCTTATTCATTAGGCCATGCTGACCTGCCTGTGAGTATAATACCATTTATTTAAAAAGGGCGGAATGCTCCATGTGAATACTATACTTGCTTGATAGACTTGAGTAAACAAATAACCAAGCCTTTCATTATTACCGTCAAGTGCTTTGCCCACTTGCGGGGTCTGCACGGTCACCCCCCCCCCCCCTCTTTCCAGGCTGCTGTCCCCATCAGTATGAATCATTTCCTGTGTTTATGTCCGCCCGTGACGTCATGCAAGTCTGTGAAGACCGCTCTCTCCCTGCCTCCCCCGTTCTTTTATTATGTTGCTTATATTGATGATAGATATATACTCACTTATATACCAGTAGTCTTCTTCTTCTTTCGTTCGCCTAAAATATGTTTATAACTGCAATGTTGTCTCTTGTATGAATCCAACAGTCTTTTTTAGTTCATTCAGCGGTCCATAGAGTTTATCTTCCACTGTTGTCTCTCTAGGCCAGAAGGTTCGCCTGGATATGTTGTAGTTTGGGCAATCCTGGAGTATGTGCTCTGCTGTCTGCGACGCCAAACCACATGTGCACATGGCTGAGTCACCAATCTTGAATTTTGTATACATGTGGTTGCGTAATCTATTGTGTCCTGTTCTGAGGCGCAGAAGAATGACCTGTTCTGGTCTGTCCATAACGTGGTAGTCGTCCTGAGTAAGGTTTGGTGGCCTTCTGACTGATTTGATCATTCTTTTCTTTTGGTGGTATGTAATAGGCACATCTGGTTGTTCTTCTTGTGCTCCTTCTTTAGCCAATCGATCAGCTCTGTCGTTTCCGGGGACTCCACAGTGGGATGGTATCCACTGTATGGTGATCTTACGCTGATTGCTAAGTTCAGAAAGTAGTGTCCTCAGAACTGGCAATTTCCCAGACAGGAGCGCCTCTATTACGGATTTTGCATCTGTCAATATCACCACAGGTTGTGTACCATGGCTGGTATTGTGTAATTTCTTTGTTGCTATCTTTATTGCCTCAATTTCAGCATCATAGTTATGGCAGTACTTTCCTGTTGGAATTCTGGCCGTGTCTCTAGTTTTATTTGGGTATTCTATGTACAGTAGTGTTAGATAGTTTATTTATATATTAGACAGACAAACAGGCAGAAATACACAGAGACAGACATACACACAGTCAGGGGGACGAAAAGACGGCCACTCATACAACAGACAGACACAGAGACAGACTTTGAAAGTAAACAAACTACGGCAAGGATACTTTTTTTTTAGAAAATAACTCAAGTTTCTACAGTTGACAGTCGCAACACTTATGCTACGCCACTTTGCGTTTATTATCTTCTCTATGTGTGCATGCCGGTCTCCCTGGCGAAAATTATTGACTTTCTCCGTAATCCCGTATATCCACGTAGGGTAACGGAGCTACGCGAGATTCGGTAGCAAATCGCGCCGCGTTGGTTACTTACAGGGGTATGTGAGCCGGTCGCTAGGAAAGCAATGGCAAACTACTGAGCGTAATCTTGCCAAGACATCGACAACAGCTCTAAAATGCTGGCGTTGACAGCGATGTCCTGTAAATAGGATATGCGAAAAAATATGTGTGACATACATTTCAAACATACAACTGTCCCAGTCTATTCTGACACTAACAAATATTGTGCTGACGCAGTTTTCTGCTTTAGTTCAGTGATGTGATAGCCCCTTCACATTGTGTAGGGCTGAATCCACGCAGGCATTGGTGGCCAGTCGTTCCCTCACTTAGCAGGCGATGAGGCCAGGCGTCGAACTCTCGTCCAACCGTGCTCATATCAGCGCAGTTCTGACGCGCCCGCTAACTACATTTTCCTGTTGAACAATGACGTCACCTCTCGGGACTGTTTCCTGAGAGAAGTGCGCGCAGTCACAGGGAGAGTATTTGGAAGCCCATTAGGGGTTCAGACTTGCGTGTCATCGTTTGTTTGTTTATCATGTTGATCCAAAGGCCAGAATCTGTATAAGAGAGCTCACACACACACACACACACACACACACACACACACACACACACATATATATATATATATATATATATATATATATATATATATAATAGTTTTTTTTTTTTAAATATAAATTCTCGTAGCAGAACGAAATCCTCATCGGACCATGCTGGTGACATTAACCGCGGAGCGTCTGATCAATTAAGCTTCAGCTAACGCCGCCGCTGACATCACATCACATCTCGATGTAGACAGCTAAAGTGGTTCTGTGCTATGACAGGACATTCACATTTTGTAAACCTGAAATTTTTTTTTTTTTTTTTGGGTGTTATGATACGACTATCACGTTATGTAAACCCGAATGCGCGGTTGAATAGATGGTTGGTATCCCCCAGGGAGTCTACGAACCCTGGCGTCGAACCCTCGTGCGACCGCACTCGTGGTATTATCAGCGTAGCTCCCGATGAACCGCGATAACAGGCACTCTTTACAACTATAAATCCGACACATGAGCCTGCCACGGGCCTCTGGTGTAACAGGGTGGTAACATTCTGTAGGCCTGAACGCCTGGGGGAATAGATGCAGTGGCGTCACTGGGGTTGGTGTCACCCAGTGCGGTAAACTCTTGGTGTCACCCCTCTAGACTTTCACCATGGTCTTCTTCCGAGTGTTCCTGTACCATATATAATCGCATATAGTAATGTTTGTAAAATAAGTCAAAAAGTTAATAAGGACATAAGAAAGAAAACAAATTGAACAATATAACTTCAATACTTCAGGTAAAACATAAATAAAGAACTTCGACAAACTCGGACAAAGTTAAATTTTTGTTATTTAACATTAAAATTTCTAAAATTAACAATGAACGGTTATGAAACCCGACTAGACAGAGCTATGTCTGCTTTGTCAAATTTGCAATTTTTTTATTTTGGTGTCACCCCTTGATGGTGTCACCCGGTGCGGCCCGCACCCCCCGCACCCCCCTAGTGACGCCCCTGAATAGATGGCCAGTATTTATAGTTCTACAGTTTTGGCTAAGGAAAGGGCTTCTTGTACTCATCATTGTTTATTTTTGTCTTGTTGAGAATCCAGCAGGATTTAATATGTTAGTGTGCAAGTAAGGCACTAGGCGGGCATTTTACACACTCCCGGAATGGGCAGACAGTGACGAAAAGTATTACCATACTCTGACGAGGCCTCGCAATTGGAATAAGAACACTTTAAACATTTTTTTCTCGACACGTTATGAGAAGAAATAAACTAGAGAACTTAGTGACAGATGGCAAGATTGAGGTTAAACGAAAAAGGGGAAGTTACAGAATTTAATATCTGGATGGCTTGGCCACATGGAATGGTCGAGACAAGTACACGAAGCTGATCCACGTCCCTAGTGATAGTGAGAGATGGTGAAACATGACCGTCCCGCTTATCGGCATGGCACATGATGATGGCATTTTAAACCCTTTAACGAGGATCATCAGAACAATTATTCTCATAACACAAATTAATGGGAATTGCAGTGTACATTTATGACATTGTGGTGGTAGCAAATATAAAAGGGTCAAATAGGTAAGGAACCTTTGACATGTCTAGTAAACCTGTACGGAATTTACTTGATCCTAGAAACAAGCTCATGAATCATGGAAGAAATTGGAGGACAGGCGCTAGTCACAGGCGCTGGGACTTCAGTAACCCCTCCCCCACGACGCCTAACGGCATAAGTGGAAGACAGCAACATCAGCAAGTGTCAGCAATATGTTACCCTAAGTACCTCTGTGGCGAAGTTCTTACAAATGCAGTTCGTAATCCCGAATCCATCCATCCATCATGTGCCATGCCGATAAGCGTGGGCGGTCATATTTTCCCATCTCACTCGATCACCAGAGTCGTGGATCAGCTCCGTGTCCCTCTTTCGACCATGTCACGTGGCCAAGCCATCCAGGTCCTCTGATTGTCGATAAGACTGCAGTACATGATATTCTTGGCATCTGTAAAGAAGGTAGTTTGCCATTGCTTTCCTTCCTAGCAGTGACCATACTGGTCGATGACCGTAGCCATTGTCTCCCAAAAAGAGATCCTCTGCCTACCGTCGTGAAGCTGGAGACCATAACCTACAACTGTCTGTTGGCTGCACTTCAACTTCATCCACCACCTGCACCCATGGCTTCACGTAACCCTGATCTGGGGGGGGGGGGGACGCTAAACGGGTACTCCACCTTGCCCAAGGGTGTCCTGAAACACAGCTGTGGGGGATATGGCAGCAGGCCGCCTTGCGTTGGTTCCCATACAATGGTATGGTTGCCGGTCGTTCATAAAGCAATAGCAAACTACTAAACATAAATGTGCCAAGAAATCACAAACAGCCAAAATAGAGCTGGTGTTGACTGCCACGTCTTGTAAAGGATATGTAACTAGCAATTCTAAGTATGGTTAAATTAGTTGCATGTCCTTTCAAGGACGTTGCAGTCAACACCAGTATTTATTTTGCTGTTGTGATCTCTTGGCAAGTTTACGTTCAGTAGTTTGCCATTGCTTTCTGAACGACCGGCACCCATACCATTCATTCATTCAGTAGCATGTCCTTTGCAGAACCCCGCTCTCATAACAACCTTCTGGAAAACCTCTCGATCACAAGCAAGATGTCCCGTGTCCGATACACTCATCTGGAGATCTCCGCAACATCCTGCACCCATCTTCTCTTTGGCCTTCCTCTTCCTGTCTTCCCAAGCATATACCACTCCATTATTGCTGTCTCCAAACTTTCGTGACATTTCAAATGACCAAACTATATCAATTTTCTTTGTTGTATCGTCTTTAATAGCCAACCTTTTTCAATATTCAGCTCTTGAAGTATGGAGGCATTTCTTCTTTTCTTTATCCAAGATATTCTTAGAACTCGTATATAACGCGGTCTGCTGCCAAATCGCCCGCAGATGTGTTTCGAGCGTGGGTATGTGGGATCATGAACTGCGTCCGTCATACCTTCGCCACGAAGCTTTCCTAAGTATAGTAACGTGTTATTTGTTATTTTAGTCAGACTAAATACCCCAGACCGCTGCTGATGCCTGTCTGTTGGTGTTAGTTGTCTTTCGTTCTATTTATTCATTTATGTGGAGACAAGTTCGGATTTACCCTGTCTGTTATTTGTTATCTTGATTCGCCATCTGATGTGAGGAATGGTACATCCGAGACTTGGTGTAATCTCTAACATTGTAGTCCATGTCATAGTGTCCAGACCATGACAGATTGTTTTCACACAAGGTTGACGGGCAGGATCTCTTGAGCTACCAGACTTAGACGTTCATTATTTCAGACAGTGTTGCTTTTAACCTCATTCGGTTTTTGTCGCCTGTGCTACGGGAATGTTTTGTACTGTGGCCTCATGTCTGTGTCTGTGAGGGGAGAGGAAGGAGTGGCTTTTATAATGTAGACATTTAGCCAGGGTGGCGGTATACTCAGCCTGTAGTGTTCGATGTCCGACTGCTGAAGGATTTACAGGTGCACAGCCTAGCTCAGCATGGCCCAATGGATAACAGCGCTCGTCCTTTAACATCCAGTGTGCTGATGCTGAGGTGGCGGCATCAATCCCTACACTTGTACGTACGTTTCTTGCATGTGTTGTGTGTGTGTGTATGTGCGCATGCGTACCCGTGCGCGTGAGTGTGCATGTGTGTTGCAGACGACTGTTTAGACCTACTGTCCGATGTTGGGTATGTGGGTGCGCTTGTGTAGGTATTTCTGTGCGTCCTCGTATATGTATATATGTGTTCTAGTTTCCTGTATTTATAACTGCTAGTACTGGCTTAGATGGTGGATGTATTTTATACAAGAGCCTTGGTCTCCTCAACTGAAATGTTCATTGATTTGTGCTCACTAATTCCACGCAGATTAGTCCTAGTGTCTCAAATCCAATAAATACATTTCGCTTAGTGTCTAATCCTGTGTCATTGGCGTTGGCAATACATCTACAAGGCAATATCGGTCGCGTTTGTGTGTTACAGCAACACCACACCATCACCATACATAGTTTAGCTTATTGTAACAGATTCGGGTTATGGAATGTGATCAACATTGTACAATTAGTATAATGAGTCACATCACAAAGATTTTGCTAAGAATTATCATGCAAAGAGGTAAGAAGAAAATACAACCTGAAATAGGAGCAGAACAATGTGGGTTTGTACGAGGGTAAGTTAATAAGTAAGGCACAAATGGCTGTAGAAAAATAACTAAATTTTGAAACTGAACTTGAAACCAGTTTATTTTTATACATACATGGTCCCTTTATTTCTCAACATAATTTCCACCAACATTGATGCACTTATCCCATCGTTTTATTAGTCTTCCCAAACCCACTGCATAGAAATGCGTGCTCTTTTCTCATTTACCTGCCATCCCACAGAACTGTGTGACCTACTAACTAACTCGCCATCGTAAATTTTTCTACCCAGCTATGCACCGCTTTATGGGACAAACATTCGTCAGCATAAGCACTGAAAACCCACATTGGGGGGAGACATTTCGCGAATGACGCCGAAGTTGAATGTGAAGTGAAAACATGGTTTAGAAAACATAGCACGCAGTTCTATGCAGCCGGTTTGAGCGGACTGATAAAACTATGTGGAAGTTGTGAAGATGTGGTTTTATAGAAGAATTATGTGAACACCATGGATGGATATAAAGACCAATGAAGATATATTTTTCAAGTGACCCCACATTGAGAACTTGTTCCATGAATCAGAAGAGAACAGTCTACATTTTTTGACATGCCATGAGAAGAGGAAAACTGGAGTATGCCGTCACAGCAGATTAACTGGAAAGAAAGGTAGGAGAATTAGAATAAGATCAAGAGAGAAGATTCTGGATAGTTTGACATCATGGCATTGAGGGATACGAATATCAGAACGTTTGGCAGCACAAGAGACAGCTGGATTTTCCTTTACGCTTTCAGTATTGTCCAGACCCTCTCTTCATCACTTCTGAGCCAGTCTGTCTAGATATGGATACTCCGTCTGTTAAAGCTGCACTCTCCACCCGATCTCAGAGAGACTTCACCACATCAAAACTTATCATAAAGCAGCTCTCCACCCAGAAATTCAACAGCAGTAGCTGCTGCTAATCTGTCAATGTCTCGGAAAATGAAATACTTTGGCCATATTCATCCGCGCAGTGGTCTAGAAAAAGCAGTAATGGAAAGCATGGTTCTTGGCAGAAGAGGCCGGGGCCGACCAGCACGACAGGGAACACAGGACATTAAAGGCACTCTGGGCATGGACATGCACTAGAGATGGGAATCAGCCAGGGATCGATCATCAGTCTGGGCATGGACATGCATTAGACAGGGGAATCAGCCAGGGATCGAGCATCAGTCTGGGCACGGACATGCATTAGACAGGGGAATCAGCCAGGGATCGAGCATCAGTCTGGGCACGGACATGCATTAGACAGGGGAATCAGCCAGGGATCGAGCATCAGTCTGGGCATGGACATGCATTAGACAGGGGAATCAGCCAGGGATCGAGCATCAGTCTGGGCATGGACATGCATTAGACAGGGGAATCAGCCAGGGATCGAGCATCAGTCTGGGCATGGACATGCATTAGACAGGGGAATCAGCCAGGGATCGAGCATCAGTCTGGGCATGGACATGCACTAGACAGGGGAATCAGCCAGGGATCGGGCATCAGTCTGGGCATGGACATGCATTAGACAGGGGAATCAGCCAGGGATCGGGCATCAGTCTTCCGAGGGGTTATCCGGGGATCGATGTTCTGCTGAGAGTTAGCTAGGTTATGCTGATTCGGAGGATGATGGTGATGATTAAGGGGTACCACAGCCGCTTGCTAGTGTTGAGATCATACAGCCCACATGCTAGGTTCTTCTACACTTGCCGCCGATGATGGATGGACATAACTGTTTTAAAAGCGTTGAGATCCCGTGTGTTCGTCCACACGTATCATAATATATAAATATTAATCCATGTCCATAGTTATCTCAACATAGAAATATTAATCAATATCTATAATTTTCACAACATTGAAATATTAATCGATGTCCATAGTTTTCACAAGATATAAATATTAATTGATGTTTATTATTTTCACAACATAGAAATATTATTCGATGTTTATAGTTTTCACAACATAGAAATATTCATGGATGTCCGTAGTGTCCATAAGATAGAAATTTCAATGGCTATTCATACGTATTATATACAAGAGAGAAAATATCAATAGTTGTTCATATATGACATAGACATATAAATCGCTGTTCAAACATATGTTAACATAAACATATCAATTGCTGTTCATATGTTCATAATATAGAAATATCGGCAGCTGCACATACATATCATAACTATGATAGTGCTGTCTCTGGTGTAGCAGTGATTCTAACTTAGGGGGTAGCCGGCTGTGTACTTAAGAGAGCGACGCTTGCAACTTAGGATGGAGATATATCTTCTGCCCTAAGTCCAGAGAAAACTGAAAGCTCTTTGTACAAACTTAAAAACACATCTTAGCACCAAGGATGTTTTGATTTGTCTGGTGATTGTCAATGATGCAACTCACGAGGAAATAACCCCTGGCTAGATACACCGTAAGCCTATTGAGGACCTACCGGACTCATGGTGTCACATTGTGTTTTATCCTTGCAGTGGTGCCCAAAGAAACGACAACTTTTGTTGCGTTTGACAACAGTATTCTTCGCCTGATCAGAGGCGTTACTGACACTTCTGCTCTTACCTGGCGACGCACGAAGTTTAAGTGAGGCCAGGTAATTATACATGGCATCCTTGCCTGAAGTACTGGAGTTACATTTATGGAAATTAATCATATCTGTATTCACGTGTTTATCTGATGTGACTGGAACTAGAGCATCTTTAGCATGGGTCTCCATCACGTGTGAAGTTATAGTTCCCGTGGTGGCTTCCGGTAAATCGCTGGCAGCCATTATGCGTGGTGGCAAGTAGGGTTTCTTTGACATGTAAATACATCTCCTTCTAAAGCTGTTGGACAACTGCAGACACTTGGTTTTGTCTCGTACTGTTTTGTCCCTTACTAACCGTCTGTTGTCTTGAGAGTTGACAACTGCTGCGTCACTAATGTTTGATGCCGCATTGCTGTCTGTGGGTATGTGTACAGGAACATTGTTCTTGCGTGTAGAGTTATCTCCGCCTGTGTTGTCTGTGGGTATGTGTACAGGAACATTGTTCTTGTGTCTAGAGTTATCTCCGCCTGTGTTGTCTGTTCTGATACTGCCGGGCGACATGTAGCCAACATGTCTATTTATTTTATGACTGTGAAGTGCGTGATCTTTGGGAGATTGCATGCCCTGAAACGTGTGTAGAGTCCCTGGAGTATCATGTCTGCTTTCTTGGATCTGGATGGTTCTGCACCCACGGAGAACATCCAACCGACGATTGTACAATTCGTGCGTGGAATCATCACTGTAACTCTGAAGGAATGCTGTTGCGCTAAGTTTCAACACATAATTACTCACCTTCACATCATCTCCACTTTCTGGGCAGCCAGTGTGCCTGTTTGGCATTTGCCTCTGAGAGGAAGCATTTGGCTTTGTGGGTGTCAGAACTGCGGTATGTGATGTTTGGGAGAGCAAGGCCACTTGTCTCTTTGTTATTTTATTATCACTAACATTTTCCAAATGATTGTTGTTGAAAATGAGGTCGGAGCCCATTTGACCAGGTGCTTTTCTGCTATGGATCCATATACGATTTGGCCTTTCGTAGATTGTTTCATTTCCAGCAGTGTTACTATTTACAGGCTGCAGGGAATCGAGATCTCCTGTTCTACTGTCAGTACACGACTCTAGAGACGACAGGGTGAGTAAATTAGTTTGGATCGAATTCAATACTTTGGAATCTATATGCAGATTAGAAAGGAGGTCGCACTGCAAGATATCATTTGTTCTTGTGTGTGGTGTATATCCGGGGTGTGCGGCACCCTCATAATAACCACACAAGCTATCAGGTGACACATAGCTGGCATAGTTGTTTGTAAATACGGGAATATTCATTTCCCTCCTAGAAGACATGCTGTCATTAAGGTCAACCTCGTCAGACGGCTCTTCTGTATATCCTGCATGAGTAAGAGTGGGTTCTTTTCTTGTACGACGGCAACAAGGTGGTGGCAACGGCGGTTCCCGTGAAAGAAAGGCTTGGTTTGTAGGAGTATATGCTGTCGGCTCGTCTATAACGTCAGGAATGTTGTAGTCTGGGGATAAACACACACATCAGTAATCATCGTACGCAGAAACACCATTCGACTCTTAGAACTATGGTTAAGGTGATCCTTTGACAAGCACTGTCACATGGGGGGGGGGGGGGGGGGAGGGGGTGTAAGATAGTAAGGTCTCAAATATATTATGTCAGGGAATGACAAGTCAAGGGACAGAGTGGCTAGAGCTTGTGAACTTCTTTCTAACTCGAGATGTATTCAGTTGGAATCCAGCTGAGAACAATATTTTTGGAACATTTTTTTTTTACTTTTCAAAGGACTGCGATGCCATACTATCGCTATCAAGGATCTCTGGCTTGGTGATTGGAGGCTTTGTCATCTCGGACAAAGAGGAAGAAACAAAAGATCTGTTGTGCACAAAGCGCCCATTAAAGACTCTCTGCAGCTGCAATTCAAACGAGCTGGCAGTACGACAACTGTCCAGACAAAAGTTCACAATTAGATCACCTACCAACACTTTCGCCACGTTTGAGTTGACGTACTTGCAAAGTTGCAGCATTACCTCCCTTTCTTGGGTCATTTACTCGATGAAGGCGCTCGGGATGTCAGACTGGTCCATCGCCTGTCCGCTCCCTACAGCATCCACGCCAACTAGCCTATGTGTCAGACTGGTCCATCACCTGTCCGCTCCCTACAGCATCCACGCCAACTAGCCTATCTGTCAGACTGGTCCATCGCCTGTCCGCTCCCTTCAGCAGCCACGCCAACTAGCCTATCTGTCAGACTGGTCCATCGCCTGTCCGCTCCCTTCAGCAGCCACGCCAACTAGCCTATCTGTCAGACTGGTCCATCGCCTGTCCGCTCCCTACAGCAGCCACGCCAACTAGCCTATCTGTCAGACTGGTCCATCGCCTGTCCGCTCCCTACAGCAGCCACGCCAACTAGCCTATCTGTCAGACTGGTCCATCGCCTGTCCGCTCCCTACAGCAGCCACGCCAACTAGCCTATCTGTCAGACTGGTCCATCGCCTGTCCGCTCCCTTCAGCAGCCACGCCAACTAGCCTATCTGTCAGATTGGTCCATCGCCTGTCCGCTCCCTACAGCAGCCACGCCAACTAGCCTATCTGTCAGACTGGGCCATCTCCTGCCCGCTCCCTACAGCAGCCACGCCAACTAGCCTATCTGTCAGACTGGTCCATCGCCTGCCCGCTCCCTACAGCAGCCACGCCAACTAGCCTATCTGTCAGACTGGTCCATCGCCTGTCCGCTCCCTACAGCAGCCACGCCAACTAGCCTATCTGTCAGATTGGTCCATCGCCTGTCCGCTCCCTACAGCAGCCACGCCAACTAGCCTATCTGTCAGACTGGGCCATCGCCTGCCCGCTCCCTACAGCAGCCACGCCAACTAGCCTATCTGTCAGATTGGTCCATCGCCTGCCCGCTCCCTACAGCAGCCACGCCAACTAGCCTATCTGTCAGACTGGTCCATCGCCTGTCCGCTCCCTACAGCAGCCACGCCAACTAGCCTATCTGTCAGACTGGTCCATCGCCTGTCCGCTCCCTACAGCAGCCACGCCAACTAGCCTATCTGTCAGACTGGTCCATCGCCTGTCCGCTCCCTACAGCAGCCACGCCAACTAGCCTATCTGTCAGACTGGTCCATCGCCTGTCCGCTCCCTACAGCAGCCACGCCAACTAGCCTATCTGTCAGACTGGTCCATCGCCTGTCCGCTCCCTACAGCAGCCACGCCAACTAGCCTATCTGTCAGATTGGTCCATCGCCTGTCCGCTCCCTACAGCAGCCACGCCAACTAGCCTATCTGTCAGATTGGTCCATCGCCTGTCCGCTCCCTACAGCAGCCACGCCAACTAGCCTATCTGTCAGATTGGTCCATCGCCTGTCCGCTCCCTACAGCAGCCACGCCAACTAGCCTATCTGTCAGACTGGTCCATCGCCTGTCCGCTCCCTACAGCAGCCACGCCAACTAGCCTATCTGTCAGACTGGTCCATCGCCTGTCCGCTCCCTACAGCAGCCACGCCAACTAGCCTATCTGTCAGACTGGTCCATCGCCTGTCCGCTCCCTACAGCAGCCACGCCAACTAGCCTATCTGTCAGATTGGTCCATCGCCTGTCCGCTCCCTACAGCAGCCACGCCAACTAGCCTATCTGTCAGACTGGTCCATCGCCTGTCCGCTCCCTACAGCAGCCACACCAACTAGCCTATCTGTCAGACTGGTCCATCGCCTGTCCGCTCCCTACAGCAGCCACGCCAACTAGCCTATCTGTCAGACTGGTCCATCGCCTGTCCGCTCCCTTCAGCAGCCACGCCAGCTAGCCTATCTGTCAGACTGGGCCATCGCCTGTCCGCTCCCTACAGCATCCACGCCAACTAGACTATCTGTCAGACTGGTCCATCGCCTGTCCGCTCCCTACAGCAGCCACGACAACTAGCCTATCTGTCAGACTGGTCCATCGCCTGTCCGCTCCCTACAGCATCCACGCCAACTAGACTATCTGTCAGACTGGTCCATCGCCTGTCCGCTCCCTACAGCAGCCACGCCAACTAGCCTATCTACTGGCTCGTTTTCTCTTAAACCAGAGTCTCCTGGCACTAAAATGGCACAGATATCAGTCAGTCTTAACCTCCTAAGAGATTCAGACCATTATTTTCTGTCCCAATCCACCTCAATCTTACTTAACACGCTCATGGAGACGTTGAGGAAACATACATGGACGAACATGCTGGCCCATAATGCTACATGCTCATTCATCATGTGCCATGCCGATAAGCGTGGGCGGTCACGTTTCGCCTTCTGAATCGATCATCAGAGTCGTGGATCAGCTCAGTGTTCTTGCCTTGACCATACCACGTGGTCAAGCCATCCACGTATTTACTTTTCTGCCTTCCCCATTTTCTTTTCCTCTCTATCTGGCCAGTTGCCACCAATTTCTCCAATGTATTTATTCTCACATGCTAGTAGTCTGATAATTCATCCCTACAGATTAGTAGTATCCATCTGTAGAATCTCGACAGATTAGTGGCGTAGTGATGCTCCTAGCCACTGGCCTTCAGTTTGGCAATGCCAGATCCCACATTCCCCTATGGAATAGTAAGCTGGTCAAGCAATACAGAATACTGGTTAGAGATAACAAATCTCTATGGCCAGCGAGTAGTCCTGCAATCTCTCGGACACTACTCAATAAGAATCATACTGACGACGCGGGATATGTGAATACATATTGGATGCACGTGGAGAGTATGCGAGGAAACTACAAGTACACACTTATATACTGCTCCTCACCCTAACGTCTCAGTGAATAGTGGTATGGTATTAACCATCCTGCTTACCGCCTAGACACACACACACACATACTCTCTCTCTCTCTCTCTCTCTCTCTCTCTCTCTCTCTCTCTCTCTCTCTCTCTCTCTCTCTCTCTCTCTCTCTCTCATACACAACCTCTAGTAGTCACGCAGCCAGTAAAACTTCAGCACGCTGAATATGTGGTGAAACATTTCTGGACCCACCTATCAGTTGCCAGGCTCTAAGAGACGCTTTATGCAGCTCAAACCAAAGTGTCAACTCTGCTGTGATTGGGCAAATCAACTTCTCCGCTTCTACTTTGTTGTCTCTGAAGAATAGAACATGTACACTTGGTTCTTTATGACAGAACATTTTCATACGACTGTTTCACCAGGAAATTGTCTTAGGTTTGTGAGGAGTGCTTACCGGCACCGTAGATAAGGGTTCAAATCACCAATAATGTCAATACTGAATTTTTACCCAGCTAGTGGGTCTTAGGGATCGACCGACTTTGGTAGGAATATAGTACCATAGATACATCTCTGAGGCAAATGCGAACGAGACAGGGAGCTGGCCATTGCATTCCCACTTCGTCATATCGTGACCTAGTGTATGTGAAAAGAAAATACTAATACGAGTATATGACACTGAATGACCCGCATCCCTTCCAGTCTACTAGTTCATATTTTAACATGCACGGTCGGTGTGAAGGTATTCTTCTCGTGCTTTGTTTGGAGCGGGCATCGGCAATCGCGAGTCCCCAACCTTTGTCTGATGTCATGATGAAGCAGGTGTTGCCTACACTATTATTTCTTGTCCAGTTGTTCAAGATTTTCACATACACCTTTCTTTGTCTTCCCCATCCTCTCTTGCCTGGTATATTTCTGTTCGTCATCATCATCATCTGGTGACTTATCCTTGGCAGAATGTTGTCTCCATTGCATGTCTTACGACATGTCCCTCTATCAGAAGCCAGATGTCCTACCTCTCTAACGCCTTGTGTAAATTATCTATCACTTCTTTATTTAATCTACTACGATGTCTCCTCCTTCTCCACTTCCCCGATACGCCATCCGTCATAATTATCTTTTCCAGACATTTATCATTTCTCTGTACGTGCCAAAATATTTCATTTTGCCAAGTTTGATTTGTCTTAATAACCAAAGTTCTTTAATATTGAGTTATTGAAGGGTATATCTGTTAGTAATACAGTGCAAAAAAAAAAAAAAAAAAACTTCTTATTTAAAAAAAAACAAAACAGAAACAATATTTATATCAAAGATAAAGAAGACATTAAAATGTTAAATAACAATAGTAGGGAAAATACATAACCAGGTTGGTAGATTTAACTACTTAGGGATAATTAGAGCATCATATGGATGATGCACAACTATAACAGAGATTATGAGAAGAATATGTCAAACGAACGCTGCATTTCAGAAAATGCATATCTTATGCAATAGCTCGCAATAATGGAATTAAGAAATAGAGTACTGAAATGTTGTATAGAAACTGTTTTTTTTTTTTAAATGGCAGTAAACTATAGAGTTAGTTGTTTAACAGATCACCCTCATTGCACATCGAATCATTAATCCTTAAATGCTCAGATCCTCTCTTCAGCATCTTCCTGAGCGTCTAGCGACTGACTACGCCAGCTCTGTGTTGGTTGATTATTATGTTGTTGCTACCCGCATGGCTCTCTTGTCTAGCTAGCTTCACTCCGTTTAACAGCCACAAGCATGACGAGTTAATGCACAGATATACACATTAGTACCGAGGCAGCATGGCGAGACACGATCGCTCAAGTGACTGAAATGGTCTGGAAGAAATTAACTGTAACAACAGCTGTAGGGTGTAGAAGTTAACATAAACTACCGCTCACCTGTCCAAGATGAGACCATCAGGCACAACTGTCACTCGCAGGACCTCACTGCCCCCGCCTGCAAGGCACATCCGTTTCCCGCTAAATGCTGGTACAGTTGCACTTCCGCTACAAGGGCTGAGTTCATCATTGACATAAGGACTCCGTAGCTGAGACACACACACCCGGATGTAACTGCCAGAGTCTTTGCTCTGGCCGGAGTGTCTGGCCTCCAGCTCGAAGACGGTCCCAGGTTTTAAGGGCGTGTTGTCCAGGCAGCACAATGCCAAGGGGTTGTAGTGATGGAGGCGAGCCGAGGACATCCGTTGTGAGGTGGTTATCTCTATGTGTGGGCTGAAACGAATAAGTCAACATTGGTTTTAAACTATTCACCAAAATATATGTTGCATAGCAAATAAGCAAGTAGATAATACTTCTGCTAGAGCAGTGGTTCTCAACCTCTTTTGACCCATGCCCCCTTCACCATATGTTGAGAATGTCATTCCTCCCCTTTCGTATTTCCTCCCTATAATTCCCCCCTCCACCCTGCACCTACATAGTATACGTAAAAATGGAAGCTAACTTTAATAACACATACTAGAACAAGTTTAAACGTCTACATAACACGTGATTTGTGGGTCTATTTACGTTATAAGACGAATATCAGAAGGGCGAGGAGTACAGAACCGTAAAGTATGGAGGGACAAACAGTATCAAGTAATTGGTTCTTGTATTAACGCGATCTTGAAATAATCTTCATTCTCCTCTTGGAAACCCTAAAATTCCCCCCATAGGGGGAGGGGGGGGGGGTGGAAATTCCCCATCGGTTGAGAGCCACTGTGCTAGAGAATACACTTTTGTAGTACCAAATGTATTGGAGTAGAAAATGGGGAATGACCTAGGGAAATTAGAGGAATTAATATGAATATAATACTATATACGGATTATACCACCCACCTCGTGGCGTCACAAAACTGCACATCATAGGTCAAAAAATCTAGGTCATGTGTAAGGGAAGTAACTCATGTCTACCGTGATATTTAGAACCCTACGCGCGTGAGTGTGTGTATGCGTGAGTGTGTGTGTGTGTGTGTGTGTGTGTGTGTGTGAGGCCGGCGGACGGGAGCGGGCAGGGTGGGTGTGCGAGACTGGTGAGTGCATGGGGGCGGGGTGAGCCGGCGCTGCTCCACGCGGGTATTTGCTCTTTGACCTTTGACAGGAAACAGCGGATCAGCTCCGCTTACGAAGCCATATTTTTCCCGATCATCGTCAAGTCGTCTACTTCCCACTCCAACCGGGTGAAACGTAACGGGGCGTGCTGGCCAAATAGAAAACACGAAAGGCGATGTATTATTCTCGTGAGAAAAACAAGGACAGGCTCAAGGTACGGCATGTTTGTCCAGCAGTCAATAAATATACAGTTCCAGCTTATCTAGGCACTCTCGCCAGCTGGTGTGGTCAGTGTCACACCGGCCGCCTGTACTTCCCTGGACATTTCCTGGTACCAATTTATGGCTGGTTCAGCTCGGGAGGCCAAGCCAAATTAAAACATCCCCAGGTATCAAATGTACAGAAGTCCATTACTCTGTTTTATTTATTGTTTTGAATCTGTTATCGTATACATTTATAATGAATGCTGATAAATGGGGATAGTTCTTCGAGAAACGAAATGTGACAATGATAAAACCTAGGATAAGAGGTGTAATAATATGTGACATACGATGATTAGTTCTCCTTATGCTGTAGAGGGAAAAAAATGTGATAATGCTAAGTTACGATAACAGGTGTAGAACGTAACACGCGGTGATTAGTTCTTCTTGTGCTGCGAAAGAATCAAAAGTGACAATGCTAACCTGCGATAACAGTTGTCGAATGTGACGTGCGATGGCTTGTTGACGATGGAGACCACCACATCGCCACACTCGATATCGAAGACCAATGTTGCTTCGGGACCTTTGTCGAAGATGAATGTCTCAGTCTGTGGAAGACAAACGTGATTATGTCAGATAACTCATCTGAACGTTCAGATATCGTTAACTTCAATAAAGATAAATGTCTCAGTCTGTGGAAGACAAACGTGATTATGTCAGATAACTCATCTGAACGTTCGGATATCGTTAACTTCAATAAAAATAAATGTCTCAGTCTGTGGAAGACAAACGTGATTATGTCAGATAACTCATCTGAACATTCAGATATCGTTAACTTCAATAAAGATAAATGTCTCAGTCTGTAGAAGACAAACGTGATTATGTCAGATAACTCATGTGAACATTCTGGTCTAGTTAATTTCATTAACGACCAAAAAATGTATTGTGGCTAGTACTCTCGCTTACCTTAATAAATGGTGTTCGATTCCAAATTAAGAAGAGAATGTTTAGTCTCCGTATGATCTTTGAGCCTTCAGTCTCCGCATCGCCTGGTGACCTTTCACAGGCTCAGCACATACGGATTACCTTTCAAATAAGTACTAGACTTATCCTTCGTAAATAAAGTCGGCCCATTAGAAATGTGATATCCCCATCTTCTAACACTATGACCTAATATATACACAGTGCTTTCACAGTCATAAAAGGAACAAACATTGCTCCACAAAACCTAAAGAAATTAAAACCGTATGCTTTGGAACAGATAGAAGTAAAAGCATACATTTCTTCCATGGCAATTTACGGATGTGAAGCCTGGACATCTAACAAACCAGCTGAAAAGCGTTAATGTGCCTTTGAGTATAAATGCTACAGAAGTTACTAAACATTCATGTGTCGGAGAAGAGAAGAGATCTGTCCAACAAGAAGTTACTTAACATGCATGTGTCGGAGAAGAGAAGAAGAGATCTTTGAATATAAATGCTACAGAAGTTACTAAACATTCATGTATCGGAAAAGAGAAAAGATCTGCCAACAAGAAGTTACTAAACATGCATGTGCGGAGAAGAGAAGAGATCTGCCCAACAAAAACTCAAATATCCGAGAAGATTGGCTGTTAACAGATTCAGGGCCAAAGAAAAAGTAGATTTGGACTAAACAAAAATGGATTGATGAAAATGGGAAGTAGGGGTGTGCCACGGTTATGACTTAAAAGTTGCTAATATGGTAGCAGACGCGTTGTATTATAACGCAATGACAACATTTCGGCGGTATCTTCTTCTTCATCCAAGTTCAACCGGAGACTTTTTTTTTTTTTTTTGACGTGATTGCGTTGTGCCTGTTTACAGTAGAGCTGCGAGACTGCGCCTTTAGGCCGACTCATCCGAGTTCTGCGGGCATTTGTGGACCGAGTTAACCTTTCCGAGTTTCAGCGATATATAAGCCAATGGCAGATACGGACAGTCGCTTCAGACGATTAATCAGTTCATGGTACTTAATCAGTTAAGACAAATAAGATTGAGTATAATGAAATATTTAAGATATGTAAAGAGTAAAGAATGACTGGACAATTGTGGGAGGCCAAGAAGCCCAAGACCACATCGTGGATGGTTTCAAGAGGTGATAGGTCATTTACACATGACAGCAACAGTGGCAGTGCTCATTGTAGAGAGGACATACGAAAGCCTGCTATGGGGCATAATTCTGCACAAGACAAGTCACTGGATGGTGTTGATGACTGCCACTGTCCTCGGTGTTTTGCCGCTCCCAAAAGACAGTTAGTTAGCTAGTTAGTTAGTTAGTTAGTTAGTTGGTTAGTTAGTTAGTTGGTTAGTTAGTTAGATAGTTGGTTAGTTAGTTGGTTAGTTAGTTGGTTAGTCAGTTAGTTAGTTGGTTGGTTGGTTGGTTAGTTAGTTAGTTGGTTGGTTGGTTGGTTGGTTAGTTAGTTAGTTAGTTAGTTAGTTAGTTAGTTAGTTAGCTAGCTAGTTAGTTAGTTAGTTAGTTAGTTAGTTAGCTGGCTGGCTGGTTGGTTGGTTGGTTGGCTAGCTAGCTAGCTAGTTAGTTAGCTAGCTAGCTAGCTAATTAGTTAGTTAGTTAGTTAGTTAGGTAGGTTGGTAGGTAGTTACGTAGATAAGTAGGTAGATAGGTAGGTAGGTAGGTATGTTGGTAGTTAGTTAGTTAGTTAGTTAGTTAGTTAGTTAGTTAGTTAGTTAGTTAGTTAGTTAGTTAGTTAGTTAGGTAGGTAGGTAGGTAGGTAGGTGGGTGGGTAGATAGTTATGTAGATAAGTAGGTAGATAGGTAGGTATGTAGGTAAGTTGGTAGTTAGTTAGTTAGTTAGTTAGTTAGTTAGTTAGTTAGTTAGTTAGTTAGTTAGTTAGTTAGTTAGTTAGTTAGTTAGTTAGTTAGTTAGTTAGTTAGTCGCGATTCCAACTTCACAGAAAAGGTTCGCCCCCTTACGCTCCGTTCCTGTATCAGTATATATCACACAAAATGCTCAATACTGCCCTGTGTGAAAAGTGTAAACAATATAAAATGACATAAAGTAGTGCAGCTTTACATAACAGAATTAAGACACATACAGGACGTTGCGGCGATTAGCCTTCATCAGCAAACAAACACATTCACAAACACAACATACAGTCAAGGAGATCTCATGTGACTACATCAGAAGGTGACGACAGGACGAGAAGAACAAAAGGATGAAAAAATGAAAGTTATGAAGAGAAAATGAGAATTGAAAAATTGAAAAAAATGTTTATACTCACCTCACAGTTCCGATCTGTAAGCAACTGAGAAAATCTCCGATGTATTCTTTTATACCCGGTGATAGGTGTTACGGTTCAGTGAGCACATTGAAAGCAGGGGGGCGGAGGCAGGAGGGCACGAAGGTAACTGGTCTGGTAGGGATATCTGAGCAATCTCAGTGGATGTACTAACGAAGCATGGGGGGGGGGGGGGGGGGGCGCTCGTGGTACTAACCAAAACCCCACTATGTACTCATATGTTTTTATGAGGCAAGTCCTAAAGTCTGGGCGGACTGATATGCGCGAACGCACATACATACATATACACCGCTCAACAGACATAATGCTAGTGTATATGGCCATGTGCAAGGTATATATAAGAAGAGAGAGAGAGAGAGAGAGAGAGAGAGAGAGAGAGAGAGAGAGAGAGAGAGGTGGAGGGAAAGAAAGAGAGAGAGGTGGGTATTGTTACTGTTTCCTATGAACCACGTATTATAAGATCATATCGCCTGTGTTATCGGGGTTGTATAAGATCCAACCACTGGTAATACACATGATGTGGGTAGGCACAGAGAAGCAAGATTGCCTGGAGAGGGAGAGAGAGAAGTGAAGCCTCGTATTTGTAGACCGACCTACTCCGCATACCTCATGTGGTATGTCGCAGGCACTTTTCTAACGTCTCTCTCTCTCTCTCTCTCTCTCTCTCTCTCTCTCTCTCTCTCTCTCTCTCTCTCTCTCTCTCTCTCTCTCTCTCTCCTAACAATCTTGCTTCTCTGTGCCCACCAACATCATGTGTATTACCAATGGTTGGATCTTATGCAGCCCCAATAACACAAGCACTGGGCGATTTGATCATTAAATACGTTGTATAACAATCAACCTTACTTACTCTATTTCATAGGGAACAGTATGAGTGAAGCCTCGTATTTGTAGACCGACCTACTCCGCATATCTCATGTGGTATGTCTCAGGCACTTTCCCTCTCTCTCTCTCTCTCTCTCTCTCTCTCTCTCTCTCTCTCTCTCTCTCTCTCTCTCTCTCTCTCTCTCTCTCTCTCTTTCTTTCTCTCTCTCTCTCTCTCTCTCTCTCTCTCTCTCTCTCTCTCTCTCTCTCTCTCTCTCCTCCAGGAAATCTTGCTTCTCTGTGCCTACCCACATCATGTGTATTACCAGTGGTTGGATCTTATACAACCCCGATAACACAGGCGATATGATCTTATAATACGTGGTTCATAGGAAACAGTAACAATACCCACCTCTCTCTCTCTTTCTTTCCCTCCACCTCTCTCTCTCTCTCTCTCTTCTTATATATACCTTGCACATGCCCATATACACTAGCATTATGTCTGTTGAGCGGTGTATATGTATGTATGTGCGTTCACGCATATCAGTCCACCCAGACTTTAGGACTCGCCTCATAAAAACATATGAGTACATAATGGGGTTTTGGTTAGTACCACCATCATGCTTGCGCCCCCCCCCCCCCCATGCTTCGTTAGTACACCCACTGAGATTGCTCAGATATCCCTACCAGACCAGTTACCTTCCTGCCCTCCTGCCTCAGCCCCCCTGCTTTCAGTGTGCTCACTGAACCGTAACACCTATCACCGGGTATAAACAGAATACATCGGAGATTTTCTCAGTTGCTTACAGATCGGAACTGTGAGGCGAGTATAAACATTTTTTTTTTTCATTTTTCAATTCTCATTTTCTCTTCATAACTTTCATTTTTTCATCCTTTTGTTCTTCTCGTCCTGTCGTCACCTTCTGATTTAGTCACAGGAGATCTCCTTGACTGTATGTTATGTTTGTGAATGTGTTTGTTTGCTGATGAAGGCTAATCGTCGCAACGTCCTGTATGTGTCTTAATTCTGTTATGTGAAGCTGCACTACTTTATGTCATTTTATATTGTTTACACTATCACAGCTTTACCGCAGTTCCACCAAATTTTATTCATATTTTTTCTGCGTGAAAAGTGGAACAGACAGGAGCCTCAACAAACCAACAGTCTGCAAGATAAACTATGCATAAATCTGCTGTCCCAGTGCCAACACAAAAGTCCGCCACGAAACATTGCAGTTCATCGTCGATGGAAGCGGCAGTCACTAGAAACCAGCAGCCATACATTACTGCATAAGGCAACCCAGTTAGTTCAGCCACCAGCCGGTCGTCATTTTTCTGAACACGCAGTTCACGCTACAAACAACTGCGGACAGATGTAAAAGCACTCCACACGAAATCCACAGCTCATAGTGTCGCTCCACGCACTCAACTCAGTATCAGGGCAACGGAACCATGCACTGTCAATTCAAAATGAAGGAAATGCTTAAGCAAACCGTAGCCACAAGCATAAACACTCCAGAGGATTTAACAGCTAAATCGCATATCCTCCATGTTGGGGACTGGAAGTCCTTCCAAAAGGCAAGCAAAGAATAGCAATACTGTTACCTATCATGTATTTCGTAATAGACGACTACGGAGATTGGCATGGGATTGGCTATCTAATCCCATACAAAACTTTGGCTGCAAACTCCACCCAAACATGAGCAAGTCTGACGAAAAGAAAACTCAGCCATTCAATATGGCAAGAGACTCTTCTCATAGTAAGTAGACACAAAGAAAGCCGAGATGGGTCTCAGGATCGCCGGCTGACCTTGTAGAATTATAACACATAAATATTATAACAATATGGATTGGTCACGACAGCGCAAGAAGTAGGGGAATGAAAGGCCTTTCCAACGAATGTTATTATCAACGGGTGAAGAGAACTATGACTCGACTTTTGAGCTAAATATTATAAGATTTGTATTTGTTTATTATTCGAAACAAAATAGAAGGAAGCAGGCAAACAACCCATATACATATGTGAAACAGAGTTGTTCTTGGACCATACAGAGAAATATCCCTCTCACATTGAATGAGCGCCCAGGTGATGGCTAAAGAGACAGAGAAGACACTTATAGAGTGGGGAACAGTGACTTCTAGAATAACAACATTATATATATCATCATCATTGTGTGCCATGCCGATAAGCGTGGGCTGTCATGTTCTGCCATCTCTCGATCACCAGAGTCGTGGATCAGCTCCGTGTTTCTGACTCAACCATGCCACGTGGCCAAGCCATCCAGGTATTTAATTATTGGTCTTCCCCTTGGTCTGTTCCCTTAGATCTTGTCAGCTGTCACCAAGTTCTCCAATTCATTTCTTCTCATAACATGCCCAAAAAAACTTGACTGTCTACATCTAATGTCTCTAATCAGTTTACTGTCTTCATTTGTTTCTTGAAGGACTTGGTCAATGGTTTCTCTGTCTGTCCATGGTATTCTTTGCATTTTCCTCAGAAACCACATTTTCACAGCCATCAGAATTTTTTTCAGCTTGTCTGCTCATTGTCCACGCCTCACATCAATATAAAAGTACAGGTTCTATGTAGCACTTCAACACTTTATTTCTCGTTTCAATTGATATCTTTTTTTTTTTGGGACAGTATGTTTTTCATCTTGCAAAAGGCTACCTTCGCCACGGCAAATCTTGTTCTAATCTCTTATAGGCATCTCCCATCAGATGTTATGACTTTTCCGAGATAGTTGTGCCGATTCACTTGTTCAAGAATATGCCCATTTACTTGTGTGCATGTGTGTATGTATATATATATATATATACATAATCATCAAGTGCCGTGCCGACTGCGCGTAGGCGTTCATGACTCTCCACAAATCTCGATCTTTGGTTTTCTGGATCAACTCTGCCGTTGATATTAATCCTTGCCACCGTTGCAATCCATCCAGCATCATTTCTTGTGGTCTACCTCTGCCTCTCTTCCCCTCGATTTTTCCAGTTGTTACGATGTTCTCCAGCGCCTCTCTTCTCATCACATGACCAAAAAAAGCTGTTTGTCTCTTGCTTATTGTTGTATATAATGTTCTAGTTTCGTTATCCTCTTTAAGGCATTCGTTGTTAGTTACTTTGGCAGTCCAAGGAATTCGCAACATTCGTCTAAGGAACCATATCTCTGTTGCTTCCAATCTTTTCCTAATTTGTTCATGTATATTCCAAGATCCACAGCCATACAGCAAAACAGGTTCTGTATAGCTCTTCAGCACTCTCTTTCTTACATTCTATGATAGTGACTTATTGCATAAGATATTCTTCGTTTTCTGAAATGCAGCCTTTCCTTGCCCTATT
Source organism: Cepaea hortensis (assembly GCA_963921405.1). Lineage (NCBI taxonomy): Eukaryota > Metazoa > Mollusca > Gastropoda > Stylommatophora > Helicidae > Cepaea > Cepaea hortensis. The sequence continues at coordinate 48,397,997 of OY992888.1, forward strand.
CTGCCCTTGATCTCTGTTGTGCATCTTCCATCCGATGTCATAAATTTCCCTAGATATTTAAAACTATCCACTTGGTGAAGAATTTTCCCTCCTATCTCTATTTCACATTTGGATGTCACCTGTTTCTTTGATATCACCATTGTTACTGTTTTCTTGATATTTAAGGAGAGTTTATATATATATATATATATATATATATATATATATATATATATATATATATATATATATATATATATATATATATATATATAACACAATGTATGTATGTATGTGTGTCCGTTCTTTATGCGTTCGCGAACGGTCCATACGATTGAGATGAAATTTTCTACATGTTTTCTTTTCATTCCCGTGCAACCAACTGTCATAGTTTGGTAGTGTACAATCAGCTATTTACTTACTAAAATTTAATTTTGTAATTACATGACTTAACATAAGAAAAGTTATAAAAAGGGACATAACTTTTAGTAGCATTGCTATATTTTAGGTTAAGTCCCCAGGCTATAGATAGATATATAGATAGATAGATAGATAGATGGATGGATGGATGGATGGATGGATGGATGGATGGATGGATGGATGGATGGATGGATGGATGGATGGATGGATGGATAGGTAGGTAGGTAGGTAGGTTGGTAGGTAGGTAGGTAGGTAGGTAGGTAGGTAGATAGATAGATAGATAGATAGATAGATAGATAGATAGATAGATAGATAGATAGATAGATAGATAGATAGATGGATGGATGGATGGATGGATGGATGGATGGATGGATGGATGGATGGATGGATGGATGGATGGATGGATGGATGGATGGATGGATGGATGGATGGATGGATGGATGGATGGATGGATAGATAGATAGATAGATAGATAGATAGATAGATAGATAGATAGATAGATAGATAGATAGATAGATAGATAGATAGATAGATAGATAGATCTGACCCGATAGACAGAGAGGGTGGGATAGACGGAGGGAGAGACGGAGGGACGGACAAACAGACAGACGGACAGACAGACAGACAGACAGACAGACAGACAGACAGACAGACAGACAGTCGGGAACGGGAACTTATATGATTACTTATATGAATTAAATGAGATGCTCCCCATCAGGGGCTGGGCAAAGCCGGGCCGGGTCAGACAATCAGACAGACAGATAGACAGACAGACAGACAGATAGATAGATAGATAGATAGTCGGGAACGGGAACGGGAGCTTATCTGACTACTTATATGAATTAAATTATATATATATATATATATATATATATATATATATATATATATATATATATATATATATATATATATATATATATATATATATATATATATAATTGAATGTGAATGTGACAAGTGCGAATCAGTTAAGGTGGAATGTTAAACGTAACCCTTAGGGCAACATGTAACAGTGTAATATGGTTTAATGCACTCGTCTGTTGTTCAGAAATGCGTATTTACCTTTATTCTAAGTCGTGATTCAACTCGCACACAGGTATCCGTTTCTGAGGCAACCAAGTTGTAATGGGCCAGGCCTTTAATTTTCATTCTTTTGCAACCTTTCCGTAATGGCTGTTTTGACAGAACCCACTTCACAGCTTTACGTCGGAATTTGAATACATTAAACTTGACAATTCCTGGGGATAGATGGTGGTATATTTGCCGGTCAGTAATCAGCGTAAAGGACTAGCCAAATATGGATTCAAATAAACCACAGTAAAGATAAACGTAGTCTCATAGCTGAAACTGTTGTTGGGGTTACAGTGTTAGGTGTTCACATCTTCTAGGTGGCGACATATGAGGCGGGGTAGTCAGCCCCCTTCCTTGTGGACTTCCTTCTCAGACAAGTCCGAGAAAGTTCTTCAAAGTGTCTGGCACCCATTTCAACGAAGCTGGTTGACACAGAGCAATACTGACTGGACAATAATAATCCTGTCTCCGACCACTGTCTTGGCAGGCATGCGCGCTAGAACAGATAATTGATTGACATTTTAAGGTAGCGGTAGGTGTATAAATCAATCAGTCAGGTGCCGTCTCCACAATAAAGGTTAGGTGGTTCTCCAACAATGGCTCCAAGGTTCTCCAACAATGACTGTCTCTCGCACTGACTGTACATTCTGTCAGATTGCTGTTCGTCGATCTCTTGACGTTATCTTCCCACTTGTATCGTTGTCTACCGCTTGCTCGCTTGTCTTCAACCTTTCCTCCAGTATGGTTGTTATGAGAGTGTTGTGCCTTTTAACGTGGATGAAACATGTGACTTGCCTCTTTTTTATGACTTTCATCAACTCTCTTTACATTCCAAGTTTTTTCTGGGACCTAGATAGTTTTTGTTTCAATGAAATGCAACATACTCTACTGATTATCCATATTTCTAGGGCCTCTATTCGACTTTGTAATTGCTTGTTCAATGTCCAGGCTTCTGGGTCATATAGTGTATAGGAAGGTGTATACAAGACAATCACATGCCAGTATGACTTCTTCGGAGCTGTCAAAATAATTTCCTTTGAACTGTGTTTTAAGATTTGAGAAAAGGAGAAAGTCTGCTGAACCCAGATACGGAATATAGAGTATGTGTGAATGAGTCTCAATATTTAAATTCTTGGCTGTTAGCTGCACAAGCCATGCTTTGTGCGAAAGCCGGTTGTCTTGAAGCAACAGAATATTTTGAATTCATGGTATTTCACGTTTTCTAGACACATAATCAACATGTGACATGTCAATAAGCGTGGGCGGCTATGTTTTGCCAACTCACACGATCACCAGAATCGTGGATCAGCTCTGTGTTCTGCCCCGACCTTGTCACGTGGCCAAGCCATCGGTATATTTACTTCTCTGCCTTCCCCGTGTTCTTTCTCCTTGCCAGTTGTCACCAAGTTATCTAGTTTATTTCTTCTCATAACGTGTCCAAAAAGTATTGACTATCTACGTCTATTTTCTCTAATCAGTTTACGGTTTTCATCTGCTTCCTGTAGGACTTGCTCATTGGTTTTTATGTCTGCCCTTGGTATACCTTGCATTTTCCTCAGAAACCACATTTCCACTGCCATTAGATGTTTTTTTTTTTTTTTTGGCTTGTCCACGTCTTACATCCATACAAAGGTACAGGCTATGTGTGGCACTTCGACACTTTTTTTTCTCGTTTTAATTGTTTCTAATCACAGCCTTTTTTAATTTGGTAAGAAGATCTGCACAGTACTGCGCATTGTCCGCGATGTTACGAGGCAGATAATCTATCAATTAAAAACAGTCACCATGCTTTGTCCTGCACATGTCTGTGTCCTCAGCTTGACGTGTGTTTGGAAGTCCAGAATTTTCTATTGCATGCTGGTAATTTGGATTGTGGGATGGTAATGATGAACCCGTGACTTGTCTACTGTCACCATGGTCGCCAACATGTTTAGATTCCAATCAAGTTAGATTGTTGTCCCGCAGAGATGCAAAAATGGCACACTAGATAATTTTTCGATACCAAAATACGTTTCTTGATTCACACACACACACACACACGCACGCACGCACTCACGCACGCACACACGCACGCACGCACACACACAAAGTTATGCTATGTTCACATAAACAGATATCAACAAGATCATTCCATAATTTCACACGGTGAACATTCGAAACAACAAAATGAAAAAGCATGGAAAACAACAGAAAGAATAAGTGTGTTAAAGACAACATGATCCCGTTCATTGCAGCCGGGCTTGGTCCCAGCTGGCTCGGATATTTTCTGCAGAACGACAATGCGCCTGACGAGAGCATCGCACAAGGCACGAACTCCGTAGCTTTAGCGATGACGTTGCGGGGTCTCCAGATAACTGGGCTCGTAGTCCGTATGACGTAGCTCAAACACGAGCCCACTGGATTCAGAGCGAAAGGCAAATAGCTTAATCACTCCGCCGCGGTGACCTCCCCAATAAATGGAAGAATGTAATTAAACAATAAGCAGACAAATGGATCCGTTCAACACATAAACTAGCAGGTGGAAAAGTATTGTCTGAGACGGTATTCATTGTAATCTACCTGTTCCTTGGAATTCTAATCCGAACTGTTGATTGTGTTCAAGGTGTCCTTGGGTGATGAACTGACCATGGGCTGTCAAATACTGCCCTTCTGACAGAAGACCGTTGTCACTGAGGACAATGTTGTCGCCGTGGTAGCCCGAGAAAACTAGCGGTTTGTTGTAATGTTGAAGGGTCATCTTGTGGTCTCAGGCTGACCGGTACTGTCTGGATAAGGAGAACAAAATCATGACATCAGTAAGTGTATGTAATGCAGCCATCTGTACAAATAAACTTCAGTTATTCACTAATTCGTACCTGTGTACAATAGAAGGAATACAAATGGTATGACAGAGCTCTTCATGTAGAGCTCATGAAAAGAACAAGACACATACATACCAGTGAACAAAAGGATGAAGAAAATGCGTTGATGGTGGATAGGACATAAATTGAGGAAACATGAGAGTAGGCTAACTATGAATACCTTTGTCTAGAATCCACTGGACGAAAGAAGTGAAGGAAGACCTAAAGCGCACGGAGAAGAGAAAATAGAAACATAAATGACAAATATGGCGAGGACATTGACAGGGCTGCTCGGGCTAGCTAAGAAGAGGAGGGCTTGGAGTGAGTTGGCCTAGAGCAGTGCATCCCAAAGTGGTGGCCCGTGGAGCGGTGCCGGTCCGCGAGCCCTTCTTTGCCGGTCCGCAACGTGAGTTGAAAAAAAGTAAGAAAAAAGTTAAATATTTTATCCTTTGAGGATTGTTTAGATTTTTTTTAAACATGATTGTCCTTTTCTCAAAATTTGATATCCGCACCATTTTTATGGTGATTTAATTTTTAAATAACTTGAGCCTGCAGCCGTATAGCCCAAGGAGTATTTATTTTTAAGGAGACGCGAATTATTGGTTCAATGGCAAAGTTAAAAATAACCAGCTCAGTCCGATACGAAAAGCCGGCCCGGTCGACGACATTTGTTTGTTGACGACGTGCGTTTCTTTTGTTTCCTGTGTGACGAAAAGTGAGAAAGATGCACATTATAATTTGCTGATTGTCATAACATGCAGAACATATGTCATTTTCGTTGTACGATTATGATGCGTTTTGCCATTGTCTGAGTGAGTGAAGGTGTTCGATACATCTGCAACGTATTTTTCATTACAGCTGGACGAAAGCACGGACGTTGCCAACTTAGAGATTCTGATGGTGTATGTGAGATATCGATACAAAGACAACTTGAAAGAAGAATATTTCTTTTTCCTCAATGAGCATTATTAAGACAAAATACAGAAACAGTATGGAAATATGTTCCCCTTTGCGGGTAGCGCTGTCTACAATCGAGCCACGATTTGATAAGCTTGTAAATAATAAACAGGCCCACTCCTCGCATTAAATAGTTACTGTTAGCAGCTGATTATTAAATCATTTTTATTACAACATACTGTAATTTAGTCAGCCTGTTTAAAATCTGATTTGGTATCGTTTTCTAAGATACATTTAATTTTTATTTTATATTGGTGTTCATTACTGTCGGTGTATACGAGTATATACACCTTTACAAAAAGACCTAAGTGTGGTTTTGACATTTGAAAAAAGTGTTTGATTTGTAAATCTCTACAATAAAATTTTTACTCCTGAAAATGAGACCACCATTAAATAAAACCCCGTCATCCAATAATATTATGGAGCAGTAATTAGCGCACCGGGACAACATCCACAATTACGTTAAATCTTATATTTATATTAAAATATATATTGAGGTCATATAAAATTCCCGATTACAAGGAGACATTTTTTTTTTTTTTAACGGCACCGGTCCCTGGTGCAAAAGGACAATTATATGTCGGTCCGCGAAAGTGAAAAGTTTGAGAAGCACTGGCCTAGAGCCTATTCTCCAATGTGGATTACAGTGCAAAAGAAGAAGAATGGAGAGTTACAGCGGAAGCAGGGATTTACTGCGGTCATGCTGTGGGAAAGCAATACATAAAAAGAATCCAAAATAATCTTTTTTATTAGTGGATTTAAATAATGAAAACACAAACAATAGATTACATAGTGTATTGCCTGGCATATTTCCCTGCATCTCCTCGGCTGCATACTGCAAAATTATACAACATGAAATAAAGCACTAATGTTAAAGTTTGCGGATGTCATCGCTATTCATATAGTAAAGCCAACTTTGTGTAAGTAGCAAAACATAATAGTCTAAATTACTGTGAAGATATGTGTGTGGTATATTTTAGCTTGAAGGATTTATCTGTTTGCTTTAGTTTACTGTTTACAGTAGATATGTTTTACTGTGTGTACGGCACATGTAGTTTACAGTGTGATCAGTAGATAGTCTACAGTTAGCGGAGTAAATATATAGTTTATAGTGTTTATTGTAGTTATATAATTTACGGTGTTCACAGTAAGCATATAGTTTACATTGTTTGCAGTAAACATATAATTTCCAGCGTTTAGAACAGATTTACTACAAATGTGTAGTTTACCGGTCTCTTGTCCCCTCCCCCAGCTGCAGTTTAGGACTGCTACTGTTATCTTTTCGCCTTTGAACCCAGCCCTGTTAGCACTTCAATGATCTACCCGTTCTTATGCACTATACACACGATTCCAAAAGGCATCTGCCATATACCCCACCAAATGGTGCAGACTTACCAATCTGTCCCCCTGCTCGTTTCCCACAAAACCAGCATGTACTAGGCGGGAAATCCAACAGATGTCATCTAGTTTTGATTATTGATTGGAAGCATGCCACTCTGCCCGAACATGCCTGTCAATGGCTTTTTGGATGTCATCATTGAATCCCCCCCCCCCCCCCCCCCAGTGATTTACGTTTGCCGTAGTGCAGTTCGTTGTAAGGTATGTACTCTATCTCTGTGTTTAGCATCTCTCACTTTCTCGCAAGAGTTACACGTACCTGTTTTTATTTCCTATGATTATTTTCAATAGCTCTTTCTCTGTCCCTGTGAAGACACAAGAGCTAGAGTACGTCAGCGGTGTAAAGGGGCACACAACGCTCTAGCTTGGGTAGAGTCTGGAAGAACTCACAACGAAGTAACAAAACAGACTACTGGAGCTCCACTACCGTTAACCTTCACTAGATAATGGTGATTATAATGACAATAACAATAGCGATGTCTATGACTATAGTGTTTATGGTGCTATCGGGGTTGATGTATTTCTAACGACTGCAAGCTCAAAAAGGCTTCGACGGTTTTAGCGACAAAGGCACGCCTGGAAGAATGGCACTTGACGTCACATGCATAATTCCTTCAGCACTAACGTGATTACATAGCGCCCAGCTGAGTACAATTGTGTGCTCACGCCCAAGCTCGGGACTCACATTAGTCGTTTTTATGGTTGTTCTGTCTGTCATCTTTGCTTTATTGACTACACAAAAGTTCTTGATAGAGTTAGACATGTCAACATGGTGGATATGCTTGCAGATCTACAAATTGCTGGGAAAGGCATTAGACTTATAAAAAACATATATTGGAAACAACAAGCTGCCATAAGGATTGATAATGAAGTGGGACAATATCAGCCTATTAAGAGAGGTGTTACGCAGGGATATGTAATGTCTCCAGATATTTTTTTCCCTATACAGTGAAAATATTTTCAGAAATGTAGAAGATAAAAATGAAATCAGCATTGGAGGACGAAACATCAATAACATTAGATATGCAGATGATACAGTATTGATTGCAGACAATGCGCAGGATCTGCAACAATTAGTAGATGCCGTTGTTGTACACAGTGAGCAGCTGGGGTTAGAATTAAATTGTAAAAATACACAGGTTATGTTCGTCACTAGGAAGAACGAGTACCACAATGTAATATACAAGTAAATGGGAATATTCTTCAACAAGTGAATCGATACAATTATCTCGGAACAGTCATAACATCTGATGGGAGATGCCTTGAAGAGATTAGAACAAGAATCGCCATGGCGAAAGTAGCCTTTAGCAAGATAAAAAAAAAACATTCTGACCAATAAAAAGATGTCAATTGAAACGAGGAAAAGAGTGTTGAGGAGATACATAGAGGATGTTCTTTTGTATGGATGTGAAACTTGGACAATGTGCAGTCAAGCTGAAAAAACATCTGATGGCTGCAGAAATGTGGTTTCTGGGGAAAATGCAAAGAATACCATGGACAGATAGAAACACAAATGACCAAGTACTACAAGAGACAACTGAAACTCGTAAATTGATTAGAGAAGTTAGACGCAGACAGTCAAAATTTTGGACATGTTTTGAGAAGAAATGGATTGGAGAACTTAGTGACTACTTGCAAGATCGAAGGGAACACACCAAGAGGAAGACCGAGGGGAAAATACCTGGATGGCTTGGCCACATGGCATGGACGAGACACGAATACTGAGCTGATCCACGACTCTGGTGATCGAGTGAAATGGCGAGTCATTACCGCTCACACTTTCCGGCATGGCAAATGATTGATTGATTGTCTGTCAACCCTAAAGACTAACTATGGCTGTAACGCTGTCAGTCTGTAAGCCAACTATGCCTAGATGTTTTTCTGTTGTGTTGTGCCTCTTGACTCTGTCATTTATTTGTTGTTTTTCTTCGACTTGTGTAACTGAGCCAGTGGTTAGGGCAGAGGTCTGTCACAGAGTAAGCACAGACAAGTCACTTATATTGTTCTAGCGACTACATAAAAGCATGCGTGAGTGGGGTAGTCAAGAACAAGAGTATTCCTGACTTCCAAGGTGCTGACCTCATCTGGCAGAGGATTGACGAGAACAAGGGCAAAGCCCTCTTCCAACGCTATCTAGAACAGAGCAACCAGACAGACATGAGAGGCCAAAATCTGGCCAAGGAGGTCACTTCAGATAGATGCAATGCCCAGAACATTTCGGATGAAGATACAGTGACAGTGAAAGAAATCAAGGTTGTGCTTCGGCGTTCAAAAAACAGCGCTCCGGGGTCAGATGGCATACGATATGACGACATCAATATGTGTACCGACAACGAGCTAGAGAGAATAGCAGACATGTACAACAACAGTATAGCATCATGGAGGAATGGTTACACAGCTATCTGATTCCCATGCCGAAGCCTGGCAAAGACCACACAAAAATCCAGGGGTATCGTGTAATAACCATGCAGAATACTATAGGCAAGCTGATGGAAATGTTAATTGCCAGGAAAATATCAAGCCAGCTAGAGAGCCAAGGTGTTTTCCAACCTACCCTGGGATGGTACTGTCCAAAAAGAGAAACCTGGACCAATGCAGCAGTTTATGCCCATGATGTCTATGAAGGTTTCCACTCAGGCATTGAAACATTTGCTGCAGCAATTGATCTTGAGGACGCGTACAACAGAGTATCATTAGATTTTTTTTTAATGCTTCAGCTTCTTGAACTCAAGATAAGTCCTTTCCTCCTTGGTTGGATCGCTGCAGCCCTCTTCCAACGGAAAGTAGTCTTTAGATGTGGCAGTTGGATTTCAGAACCAACAACAATATATCCTGGCCTACCACAGGGATCACCATTATCTCCGGTACCGTTCAACGCCTACACTGTGAGAATCATCAGCGAGCAAATCATAGGACCGGGGAGGACATTGTCATATGCAGACGATGTTTTAGTGTACCGTCAGGGGAAGGATAGAGGTCAGGCTCCTGTGGAACTACAAACCAAACTCAATCGTATAAGCACTTGGTGTGTTGAAGCTCGGGCAATGGTCAACCAAACAAAGGCAACAGTGACATGGTTCTCTTTGAATAACCATATTGTCAACAACCCAACGCCAACTGTAAATCTGGGTTCAGAGACTGTGGAAAGAATGCAGGCAATGGATTACCTGGGGATACGATTTGATCGAAGCCTAGCTTACACTGAGCATGTAGACTAGGTGATAACAAAGTTGAAGAGGGGTTTGGCTGCGATGCGAGTGATGGCGGCGGCAAACTGTGAGCAGCGCCATCTATGTCTTCTTTACGAGGGTCTGGTCCTTTCTGTTTTGGAGTATGCGATGGCGATCCTGCCTCTCAACCATAAGCAGATAGAAAGGATGGAGAGGATCCAGAACGAAACTATGCGCATTATTCTTGGATGTACAAGAGATACAGCATGCAGGGCGATGAGCTACCTTCTTGATTCCCCAACCATGAGGGACATAATGCAATTCTGCCAAGCACGTGCCTATCTCAGGGTCAACGCAAACACACAACATCCACTGCAGAGCGAGATCAAGAAGGTAAATGGCAGCAGGTTAATAAGAGGAAAGTCGTGGATGGGTCAAGCCGAAGACAATCTTCAGCTGATGGGTTCTTTTGAGGGCTTAGAACCTGGCGAGGAGTGGGTACAAGTGCCAACAGAGTTCTGTACATCCTTTTCAGTGTGCATCCAACTAGACAGGAAATGCAGACAAGAAAATCCAGCTGCTGTGGAGGCGGAAGTACAGGCTCTGATATTCGAGAATTCTTTAGAGGATGATGCTGTCATTTACACGGATGGGTCAGTCGTCCGAGGAGTGAGAAGTTCATGGGCCTTTTTGGCTCAGGCCAGAGGGAAAATTGTGAAGGAAGAGTCTGGCGCTTTTGCTTTGACCACAAGCAGCCTGACTATGAAAGTCATGGTAGTAAGTAAAGCAATAACATGGCTCGAAACACAGACGTTCAATCGGGCATGTGTCCTTAGTGACTTAATGAGTATGCTCAGGATGATAGAGATGGGGTGGGTCCGAAGAGAATGGCTGCTGTCTCTGGAGCGATCTCGGCTACCAAAGATTAGTTTTATCTTCATGCCAGGGCATGCGGTTGTACAATGGAATGAGCAGGCTGACAGGCTTGCAGGTAGAACTACCGTGGAAGGTGGACGAGCCATGAACCAGGCAGACATTCTGAATGCTCTACGAGAAGTAAGTCGTTTACGAGAAGCAAGCGATGACGGAATCTACAACCATGGTCAGGCTGCGAGTACAGCAAGCTGCGAGAACAGCAAATTAAAAGAGGCGTGGCCAAACAAGAACACTACGCAGGAAGCCAAAGAAGAGTAATAAACCAACACAGAACTGTTATCGTGAGCCGCTACACGCTGCAGGATTTACTGAGGAGGGGATCCGAGCACCTATGGACTGAATGGTTCGATGTGCAATGAGGTGATCTGTCGACTAACTAACTAACTAACTAACTTCCTTGTTAGTGGGTCCTATAGCTGATACAGAGGCAATAATTGAGATAACTGCATGTATCACCTCCACATGTTCTTACGTGTTACTGATTTAATGGATACACTGGTCAGACATTTGCTGACAGCAGACAGTCTGTCAAATACCTCCTAGGAATTGCTATCTACACACATGGGGGTTCTGAGTATGTATTATAACAGCTAATTTGCCACTCGCACACACACAAACATACAGACTCTCTCTCTCTCTCTCTCTCTCTCTCTCTCTCTCTCTCTCTCTCTCTCTCTCTCTCTCTCTCTCTCTCTCTCTCTCTCTCTCTCTCCCTCTCTCTCTCTCTGATACACACGTAGCAGCCGAGCGGCTGGCCGCGATATTTCCAATTTCTTGTGACTGGAGGAGAGTGTTGTGGCCAGTAACATTGATCAGGGTGGATTGTTTAGTTTATTTATCATGTTTCAACATTTCCTTTCTTACCATGCTTACAAAAAGGCCAGTCTTTCACAACAACAACAACAACAACAATAACAACAGACTTGTACACTGTAACAGCACATAACATGTCAGACAGATACACTATTCCCCATAGATTCGGCACCAAAGAACGGACACTAGCTACGTTCAGTGGGCTTGTTTACTTGTTCCCGCACTATCTACGTTCAGTGGGCTTGTTTACTTGTTCCCGCACTATCTACGTTCAGTGGGCTTGTTTACTTGTTCCCGCACTATCTACGTTCAGTGGGCTTGTTTACTTGTTCCCTCACTATCTACGTTCAATGGGCTTGTTTACTTGTTCCCGCACTATCTACGTTCAGTGGGCTTGTTTACTTGTTCCCGCACTATCTACGTTCAGTGGGCTTGTTTACTTGTTCCCTCACTATCTACGTTCAGTGGGCTTGTTTACTTGTTCCCGCACTATCTACGTTCAATGGGCTTGTTTACTTGTTCCCGCACTATCTACGTTCAGTGGGCTTGTTTACTTGTTCCCGCACTATCTACGTTCAGTGGGCTTGTTTACTTGTTCCCGCACTATCTACGTTCAGTGGGCTTGTTACTTGTTCCCTTAGACCCTGCACCAACAAAGGGACAATATCTACGTTCAGTGGTTGTCTTTACTATTGCCCATAGATCCTGCACCAAAAAACGGACAATATCTAAGTTCCGTGGGTGTGTTTACTTATTCCCATAGATCATGTGCCAAAGAACGGACAATATCTACGTTCAATGGTTGTCTTTACTTTTGTCCATTGATCCTACACCAAAAAACGGACAATATCTAAGTTCCGTGGGTGTGTTTACTTATTCCCATAGATCATGTCCAAACAGCCAAATACTACATTCAGTGGTTGTCTTTACTCGTATTTGTTTTTACTTGTTCCCAAAGATCCTGCACCAAGCAGTGGACAAAATCTACGTTCAATGGTTGTCATTACTTGTTCCCCATGACTGTCTCTGCTACAGTAGAACAAATGAAAGCTATAGACACATTTTTCTTATTTTATTCTTGGCTCTGGTTTATTTCCTTCTAGGAGTGCTAATCAATCCTGTGAATGTGTTTATATATATTTCACAAACATGATACTGAGATTATTAATTAATCTGAGCCTGTCTAGGATGGGCCCTGATTATAATTTCTCTCCTGACGTTGATCGGAGCAGGAAATGGAAAAACAACAACAAATTAGTCTTATGTGGGAAATACAAGGCAAGAGAGACAGAGGAAGACGGAGACAGATTTATGTGGAAAAGTTACATCGCCCGGCAATAAATAATATAAGTTCAGTTAGTCGCATATCCTTTACAGGACGTTGCAGCCAGTCCCAGCATTTTATGATTGTTTGTGATTTCCAGGCAAGTTTAAGTTCAGTAGTTTGCCATTGCTTTCTGAACGACCAGCTCTTAAACCATTGTTCGAAAACACAACACAATGCAATCTGCTGCCAAATAGCCTACAGCTGTGTTTCGTGCGTGGTATGAGGGATTACGAATTCCCTTTCACCATAAGAACCCCCAAACTAATATAACATCGAAATAAGGGAGACAAGAATTGTAACTGCGTAATAAAAATTATAAAAGGGGAATAACCTTAGCAAAAGATTTTACCCTAAATATTTACACATTATTTAGTTATTGTTCGGTTATTTCATATGAAATTTATATGATTAATAGAAATTATTAATTTATATTTAAATTTAATAAATATTTGTTTCTAAATTTTAATATTGGTGTTTTGTTTTAATTGTAAAAGTTTCTAATAGTATTTTAAAACCTGGAGACGGTTGACACATGTTTCCAGTGGCAACATTTTATTTAGATATGTATATTCAATGGGTACCAGGAAAAGCCGTAAACTAGCACTTACGGCGAATTTATTTGAGCGGCGCAAAATGCTGTTGTAATTAAAATGTAAGGTCTGTTGTGTAACTTGTGCTGTTGTAATTGAAGTGTATGAATTGTATGTTATGTAAACTGAGCTGGTGAAACTGAGATGTATGATTTGTGTAAATTGTGCTGTCGTAACTGTAATATATGATTTGTATGTTATGTAAATTGTGCTGTTGTAACTGTAATATATGATTTGTATGTTATATAAATCGTGCTGTCGTAACTGTAATATATTATTTGTATGTTATGTAAATTGTGCTGTTGTAACTGACATTAATATGTGTGGTGTGTAAATTGCGCTGTTGTAACTAAAATAAGTATGATTTGCATGTTATGTGCTGTTGTAATTGAAATGTATGATTTGTTTAAATTGTGTTGTTGTAACTGAAATGTATGATTTGTGTTAATTGTGTTGTTCTAACTGAAAGGTATGATTTGTATGTTGTGTAAATTGCAATAGTGGTATCGCTGCAGAAGTCAAATTGACAGAATATAACGCTCGTTCGTTCTTAAACATCCGGTGAGGTTTGGTGGGATCGTTGCTTAGAGTGGTCAGTGGGACATAAACATCCGGTGAGGTTTGGTGGGATCGTTGCCTAGAGTGGTCGGTGGGACATAAACATCCGGTGAGGTTTGGTGGGATCGTTGCCTAGAGTGGTCAGTGGGACATAAACATCCGGTGAGGTTTGGTGGGATCGTTGCCTAGAGTGGTCGGTGGGACTTAAACATCCGGTGAGGTTTGGTGGGATCGTTGCCTAGAGTGGTCAGTGGGACTTAAACATCCGGTGAGGTTTGGTGGGATCGTTGCCTAGAGTGGCCGGTGGGACTTAAACATCCGGTGAGGTTTGGTGGGATCGTTGCCTAGAGTATTCGGTGGGACTTAAACATCCGGTGAGGTTTGGTGGGATCGTTGCCTAGAGTGGTCAGTGGGACATAAACATTGGCTTCTCATTCAGAAAATAATTGCAAGCTTCTGAACTTAAACTCAAAATCCATAGACAATATATTTCACGATTCGTTGCCTGGCATATGTCGCTGCATCTCGTCCGGTGCATACTGGAAAAATATATATTTATATATCATATGTTCGCATATCCTTTACAGGACATACCCCGTAAGTTACCGACGCGGAGAGAACCGCTACCGATTCTCGCACACGGCACGTTACTCACGAGAGTATACGGGATTACCGAGAAAGTCGTGTAACACCTAGGCCAGGGAGACCGGCATCATATGAAGTGAGTAAATGAATTATTTACAGGACATCCCTGTCAACACCAGCATCTTTCAACTGTATGTTGATTTCTTGGCAAGATTACGCTCAGTAGTTTGCCATTGCTTTCTGAGCGGCCGGCTCATTATCCCGCAAGTCACGAGCGCGGGTCGAACCGCTTCCAGTTCTCACCTCGCTGCGAGACCCTGCGTGGATAAACGGGATTACGGAGAAAGTGGTGTAACCCCTCAGCCAGAGAGACCGGCAAATGAATTATACTTTGGCTGAAATACTTAATATATTATTTAAGTATTTCAGTCAAAGTATAATATATTAATATGTGTTTTAAGTACTTCAGCAAAATATTACTCACATATTACCTTCATAAGATATATCACTCTGCAGTATGCACCTAACGAGATACAGAGAAATAAGTCAGGCAACGAATAGTGCAATATATTGTTATAGCTTCCCTGTTTACATTCACTATGGTAATACATTGCCTTGAAACTACTGAACGTAAATCTGAAACAATGTATTCCCTCGGTGACATTTAACCTACTGGACGTAAATCTGAAACAATGTATTCCCTCGGTGACATTTAAACACATAGCTATCAACAAGAGGTTACACGATATATTGCCTGGCATTTTTCTCTGCATCTCGTCAGCTGCGTAGTGCAGAGCCATATGAAGTGAATAGATGAATCATATTTTTGCTGACATACATAGACTCTGAAACTGTTCAAATGTGAAGCAATGTTATTCACAAGGTAATCACCGTGAAATCTTATTGTCGGCACAACCCTGGTGTCAGATGTCTAATTGCTGTGGCCTCGATGTTTTTGAGTAATCGTTTATTGCTCGTCGAATACAGTATACTAAAATCCTTTTCTGTGGCAGCAGGTTAACAGGATTTGATAGATCCAATTCCGATTCCAATTTGAAGAGAGAGAGAGAAAAAAAAAACCGGAAAGTTTCTACCTTGTTCAACTGGGTTATTCAGCCTTGGTTATAATTTGGTGGTTCATAACGCGGTTTTAGTTCCTTTTTTCTTCTGTGTGAGTCTGTCATTTTTTTCCAGAAATCTCGCGTTTCTGACGGTTCTTGGGTACCCTTGGTTGGCTTCTTTGGCTGTAGGAGTTTGTTGACTTGCTCATCAGTTCTGCTATCTGGCCTTGAAGCTGGGTCTTTTCATCCTGTGAAATGTCTGTAGCTGTCCCGCATCCCCGCTCCTCCTCCTCCTTGAATGGTATGTTTGTCGTTATGACGAATTTTATGGCGTCTTTGTGCGCAAACGTCTGTCCAGTGCACTAGAAGTCGTAAAACCAAGAAGGAATCCCCCTTCGGCGAACGTTTCGACCCCTTTACTTCCTCGACAAGGGTGCGTGAATGTAGATTTAAGTGTGGATCTGGCAAGGAAGGTTTACAAGAGGAAACATCCGACGTGTTTACAATCCACGTTCTGCTGGCTCAATCAGCATCGACACGTTACGACATTTGCTGCTTGAGGCGGAGTATCCTCCTCGAGTTTGTCCTGTGTGCTTTGGTGTCGAGCGCTGGACGGACAACTGTTAGTATGAGTGTGTGGAGGAGGATAATGTTAGCGCTGGACGGACAACTGTTTGTATGTGTGAGTGTAGGAGGATAATGTTAGCGCTGGACGGACAACTGTTTGTATGGGTGAATGTAGGAGGATAATGTTAGCGCTGGACGGGCAACTGTTTGTATGGGTGAATGTAGGAGGATAATGTTAGCGCTGGACGGACAACTGTTTGTATGGGTGAATGTAGGAGGATAATGTTAGCGCTGGACGGGCAACTGTTTGTATGTGTGAGTGTAGGAGGATAATGTTAGCATGCTGGACGGACAACTGTTTGTATGTGTGAGTGTAGGAGGATAATGTTAGCGCTGGACGGACAACTGTTAGTATGAGTGTGTGGAGGAAAACTATTAGCGGACATGACAGATAATTTTTAATGTGTGTGTGTGTGTGTGTGTGTGTGTGCGTGCGTGCGTGCGTGCGTGCGTGCGTGTGTGTGTGTGTTTGGGAGAGAGATAAGTGTAAAGCGGACATGACGGACAACTGTTAGTATGAGTGTGTGGAGGAAAACTATCAGCGGACATGACGGAAGGTCCCGCTAAACGACGCTTCGGTTTACGTCGTTTCGCCATAACGTCGTTGTCACACTGGGGCATAACTTCACTTTACGTCGCTACGTTCCGCTATAACATCGTCACCTGTGTTGCTATGCTGTGTTAACGTCGCCATTTTATATTTTGTACAGTGTGTTTTCCCATGATTTTATCCTGTAATCACCTATAAATATGTGTTCAAAGTGCATAGCAAGTGCTGATAGTGTGTCTGGTTGTAAGAGAACCCGGAAAAGTATTACTCTTGAGATGAAACTAGATGTGTTACCTCGTTTCGAGGCTGGCGATCGGGCTGTTGATATCAGTAAAGTCCATGGTTTATCTCCAACCATGGTAAGGACAATTCGTGCAGGTGCTGACAAAATCAAAGAGGATGCTAAAAACGTAACCCCTGAGTGCTTCCAAGATCACTCATATCAGACGTCTTCTTATGGAGAACATGGACGCACTATTGGCCGTCTGGATTTAAGTGAGCAAAATGGCTATCCAAGAGAAAGCAAAGTCTCTCTATGAAGATCTAGCTAAGAAAGTGGGTGAGAGCAGTAATAGTAGTGCTGACTATGGTTTTGGAGCGAATAGTGGTTTTAATGCCTCTACGCCCCAATAATTCTACCACTCGCCCTCCAACCGACCTCTATTTAGCCAATAAATATCAACAACCATCAAAATAAACATTACGTAACACACTGTATGTCATTTAATTATGTGGGAAATAGTGTTTCGCTATACGTCGTCCACTTACAGTCGCGTTTTCCAAGAAAGTAATCCCGACGTTAAATACGTTGTTTCATTTAAAGTTGCGTTTCCCAAGAACGTAACCCCGATATATATATATATATATATATATATATATGAGGAGCGTCTCGGGTCTTAAGTCAGGTCTTTGTCAGATATGACTGAGCTACCGTATGACAGTAGACGGTACTACCTGCTTTCTGTCAGCGCCTAATATTGGGCGGCGCTTACAAAACCCGACACCCCACATTGTGCCAACGGCTTCGGGTGTAAGATCGTAATTGGGAGGGTACAAGCCTTATCCTGGTGCGAGGAAATGCATCCTAAAGACAAAATGTCATGGCAGGGCAGATTAGGCCCTAAGCCTTGGTTGGCAGCTGGTCTAGGATCGAAGCTCCGACAGGCGGACATTTAGAGCATTGCTTTGCTGATGCGGCAGCTTCTGCAGCTTGTCTTGTTCCAGATATATTGGTGTTACCATTCCTCTGGAGTGAACTAGCCAGGCCGAGAGAGGGATCATGCTGCATGGGCAACACATGGTTTCTATATTATAGCCCAGGCTTTGTGCTATGGAGGGGTATAACTCCATCCCTGGTGTTAACCGGTCTCGGAATCAAAGCGAGAGATAGCTCTTACAGGTTATAAGTCTTTGTCAATTGGCGTAGACATGGGGCGCCTTAAGCCTGCCTGCTTCAATGGGTGCTTTGGGATAGGACAAAATCTGAATCGCAGTCCCACGGGATTTCAAAGACTCAATCATCATAACATTGTTCAAGAACAAGGGTGATCGGAGCGACCATAACAACTATAGGGGTATCTCACTTCTGTGTATTGTTGGGAAAGTATTTGCCAGAATTGTTCTGCGCAGACTTCAAGCCCTGGGAGATAAGTCTACCCCGAATCACAGTGTGGCTTCCGAAAGAACCGATCTACCAGTGATATGATATTCTCATTACGACAAATGCTGTGAACAGAATCAGCCACTGTTTATTGCCTTCGTCAACCTCACAAAGGCAATTTATTTGGTCAGTCGTGAGGGTTAGTTCAAGGCACTAAAGAAGATTGGCTGCCCACCAACTCTTATGTCCACTGTGGAATCGTTCTACACAGGCATGAAGGGTATAATCAAGTTTGACGGTGCAACTTAAGAAAAGTTTGAAATCAAGAGTGGAGTTATGCAAGGTTGTGTACTAGCTTCCGACCTCTTTGGAATATACTTTTCACTTCTACTGAAATATGCCTTTCGTGATCAGGATGGTGGTATATATTCACTCACGATCAGATGGCGGCCTCTACAATGCTCAGAGATTGAAGGCCAAGACTAAAATTAGGAGTGTACTGATCAGAGAGTTGCTTTTTGCAGATGATGCTGAAATTACGACCCACGCTGAGGAAGAATTACAACGTCTTCTGTCTGCATTCTCCAATGCTTGTTCCGAATTTGGTTTAACAATTAGCAAAAAGAAGACACAGATTATGTGTCCATTTTACATATCTAGGATCAGAGGTAAATAGCAAATTATCCCTAGATCAGGAAATCAACATCAGGTAACATTGGTAATGCAGCAACAACAATGAACAGGTTAAGAAAAAGAGTCTGGGAGAACAGGAAGCTTACTGCCAAAACAAAAGTCATTATATATCAAGCCTGTGTCCTCAGTACTCTTCTTTATGGCAATGAAGCCTAGACAACTAACTCACACCAAGAGAAACATTTAAACAGCTTTCATATGCGGTGTCTGCAAAGAATACTTGGTATTAAGTGGCAAGACAAAATCACAAATACTGAAATATTGGAAAGATCAGGTTGTGTGACGGTATATTCCATGCTCAGTCTTCGTAGACTTAGAAAGGATATATATATATATATATATATATATATATATATATATATATATATATATATATATATATATATATATATATATATATATATATATATAACGAGAGAGAGAGAGAGAGAGAGAGAGAGAGAGAGATAACTGTGATGCGGACATGGCGGGTAACTGTTAGTATGTGTGTGTGTGTGGGGGGGGGACTATTAGTGCACGTTACGGATAACAGTTAGTATGTGTATGTGTGGGGGACACTGTTAGCGGACGTGAGGGACAAATGTTAGTATGTGTGTGAGCGCGGGTGTGGGAGGGGAAGGGGAATGTTAGCGGACGTGACGGACAACTCTTTGTGTGTGTGTGTGTGTGTGTGTGTGTGTGTGTGTGTGTGTGTGTGTGTGTGTGTTGGGAGTAAAAGATGAGGGGGGGGGACTAACTGTTAGAGAAAACTGTTAGCGGACATAGCGGACGACTGCTAGTATGGGTTTGTGGGGGGGGGGGGTGTGATTTTTCGGACGTGGGGGACAGCTGTTAGTATGTGTGTGTGTGTGGGGGGGGGGGGAGGGGGCGGGAGGGAGGAGGGACTGTTAGTATGCGTGTGTGGGGAGGAGGGGGGGGGACTGTTAGTATGTGTGTGAGGGTGTGTGGCGGGAAGGGGTGTTAGCTGACGTGGGGGACAACTGTTAGTATGCGTGTATGGGGGGGGGGGGGTGGACTGTCAACGGACGTGGGGGACAACTGTTAGTGTGTGTGTGTAGGAGGAAACTGTCAGCGGACGTGGGGGACAACTGTTAGTATGTGTGTAGGGGAAGACTGTTAGCAGACATGTGGGACAACTGTTAGTATATGTGTGTGTGTGGGGGGGGGGGGGGACTGTTAGCGGACGTGGGGGACTACTGTTAGTATGTGTGTGTGTGTGTGTGGGGGGGGACTGTTAGCGGATGTGGGGGACAACTGTTAGTATGTGTGTGTGTGGGGGGGGGGGACTGTTAGTAGACGGGGGGGGGGGACAACTGTTAGTACATATGCTCGGGTAAACTATCAGGACATATGATGACACATACGATGCAGTACTAAGAAGGAGCATCTACTAGTATATGTGATAGAAAATTATCAGTACATATAACAGAAAACCACATTGTCATTATTTGGTACACAAGATCCACAGACCCACATTTGATCTTCAAAATTACATTTTATTAACGAACCACCCAAGTTAGTTCTGTATATTTGGTCGCAGTGCACGCCTCCTAGTGGCCCTTGGGTGCACACCTCCTAGTGGCCCTTGGGTGCACACCTCCTAGTGGCCCTTGGGTGCACACCTCCTAGTGGCCCTTGGGTGCACGCCTCCTAGTGGCCCTTGGGTGCACACCTCCTAGTGGCCCTTGGGTGCACGCCTCCTAGTGGCCCTTGGGTGCACACCTCCTAGTGGCCCTTGGGTGCACACCTCCTAGTGGCCCTTGGGTGCACGCCTCCTAGTGGCCCTTGGGTGCACACCTCCTAGTGGCCCTTGGGTGCACACCTCCTAGTGGCCCTTGGGTGCACACCTCCTAGTGGCCCTTGGGTGCACACCTCCTAGTGGCCCTTGGGTGCACACCTCCTAGTGGCCCTTGGGTGCAGGCCTCCTAGTGGCCCTTGGGTGCACGCCTCCTAGTGGCCCTTGGGTGCACACCTCCTAGTGGCCCTTGGGTGCAGGCCTCCTAGTGGCCCTTGGGTGCACACCTCCTAGTGGCCCTTGGGTGCACACCTCCTAGTGGCCCTTGGGTGCACACCTCCTAGTGGCCCTTGGGTGCACACCTCCTAGTGGCCCTTGGGTGCACACCTCCTAGTGGCCCTTGGGTGCACACCTCCTAGTGGCCCTTGGGTGCACGCCTCCTAGTGGCCCTTGGGTGCACACCTCCTAGTGGCCCTTGGGTGCACGCCTCCTAGTGGCCCTTGGGTGCACACCTCCTAGTGGCCCTTGGGTGCACACCTCCTAGTGGCCCTTGGGTGCACGCCTCCTAGTGGCCCTTGGGTGCACGCCTCCTAGTGGCCCTTGGGTGCACACCTCCTAGTGGCCCTTGGGTGCACGCCTCCTAGTGGCCCTTGGGTGCACACCTCCTAGTGGCCCTTGGGTGCACACCTCCTAGTGGCCCTTGGGTGCACGCCTCCTAGTGGCCCTTGGGTGCACGCCTCCTAGTGGCCCTTGGGTGCACGCCTCCTAGTGGCCCTTGGGTGCACACCTCCTAGTGGCCCTTGGGTGCACACCTCCTAGTGGCCCTTGGGTGCACACCTCCTAGTGGCCCTTGGGTGCACGCCTCCTAGTGGCCCTTGGGTGCACGCCTCCTAGTGGCCCTTGGGTGCACACCTCCTAGTGGCCCTTGGGTGCACACCTCCTAGTGGCCCTTGGGTGCACGCCTCCTAGTGGCCCTTGGGTGCACACCTCCTAGTGGCCCTTGGGTGCACGCCTCCTAGTGGCCCTTGGGTGCACACCTCCTAGTGGCCCTTGGGTGCACGCCTCCTAGTGGCCCTTGGGTGCAGGCCTCCTAGTGGCCCTTGGGTGCACGCCTCCTAGTGGCCCTTGGGTGCACGCCTCCTAGTGGCCCTTGGGTGCACGCCTCCTAGTGGCCCTTGGGTGCACGCCTCCTAGTGGCCCTTGGGTGCACGCCTCCTAGTGGCCCTTGGGTGCACACCTCCTAGTGGCCCTTGGGTGCACGCCTCCTAGTGGCCCTTGGGTGCACACCTCCTAGTGGCCCTTGGGTGCACGCCTCCTAGTGGCCCTTGGGTGCACACCTCCTAGTGGCCCTTGGGTGCACGCCTCCTAGTGGCCCTTGGGTGCACACCTCCTAGTGGCCCTTGGGTGCACACCTCCTAGTGGCCCTTGGGTGCAGGCCTCCTAGTGGCCCTTGGGTGCACGCCTCCTAGTGGCCCTTGGGTGCACACCTCCTAGTGGCCCTTGGGTGCAGGCCTCCTAGTGGCCCTTGGGTGCACACCTCCTAGTGGCCCTTGGGTGCACACCTCCTAGTGGCCCTTGGGTGCACACCTCCTAGTGGCCCTTGGGTGCACACCTCCTAGTGGCCCTTGGGTGCACACCTCCTAGTGGCCCTTGGGTGCACACCTCCTAGTGGCCCTTGGGTGCACACCTCCTAGTGGCCCTTGGGTGCAGGCCTCCTAGTGGCCCTTGGGTGCACACCTCCTAGTGGCCCTTGGGTGCACACCTCCTAGTGGCCCTTGGGTGCACACCTCCTAGTGGCCCTTGGGTGCACGCCTCCTAGTGGCCCTTGGGTGCACACCTCCTAGTGGCCCTTGGGTGCAGGCCTCCTAGTGGCCCTTGGGTGCACACCTCCTAGTGGCCCTTGGGTGCACACCTCCTAGTGGCCCTTGGGTGCACGCCTCCTAGTGGCCCTTGGGTGCACACCTCCTAGTGGCCCTTGGGTGCACGCCTCCTGTGGCCCTTGGGTGCACGCCTCCTAGTGGCCCTTGGGTGCACACCTCCTAGTGGCCCTTGGGTGCACACCTCCTAGTGGCCCTTGGGTGCACGCCTCCTAGTGGCCCTTGGGTGCACACCTCCTGTGGCCCTTGGGTGCACGCCTCCTAGTGGCCCTTGGGTGCACACCTCCTAGTGGCCCTTGGGTGCACACCTCCTAGTGGCCCTTGGGTGCACACCTCCTAGTGGCCCTTGGGTGCACGCCTCCTATGGCCTGTGGTGCATTGAAAGATTACATTCAAGACAGGAAGCAGAATTTTCACAAGGGGGGATTTTAACCGGAAGACCAACTTCCTGGTTGGGTTAATCATGCGGTATTATTTTGTTTCCTGTACTTGGCTGACTTGTGCAGCGTATTCATTTATGTTTCATATTTTGTTTGCATTTTATTTTTGTATACTTTCTACAAATTAAACTTTATTCACTATTGGTGTTTTCTTTTTTCCTCTTCTCCTGTTCATTGCCGGTTGTAGTCTCAAGTTCGCTACGTTGGGCAGGGGATCTTATAATAGAAACATCGGCTTGAGCTTCTTACCAGTATGGTCAATGCCTTAGACGAAAAACAACAGCAGACTGAAATATTTACATAAGCCTAGTCAATTATGATATGCTTGGACAGCCCGCACACACTCTCAGATAGAACCGGGACAAGAACACAGACCCGACCCACTGCTCTGGTGATCTCGAGAGGGGGGAACCTTGACCGCCCGTGCCTATCTGTATCGCACAACATGACAATAATGATATATAGAGGCCTTCATATTGCAGGGTTGAGCTCACACTGACCCAGATCTTCAACTCCACTTGGCGCATCGTAGGCTGACACCAGTCTGGCTGACCAAGGAAGCTTGGACAATACTTTCATCTGTGTTAAAACATGTCGAGGACATGTCATTGTGTACGCTGCGAGACTTCAAGAGAATCACAGCAATCCCCTCGCAGTAGCCCCCCCCCCCCTTCCCCCCCCCCCCCCCCCCGTCCACATGAATTGTAGTAGACTAACCCAATTAGAGCTCATAAACATGCTCAGATCAAGACTTTCACTTGCCTGTCAGGAACGGCCCCGTGCAAATCACAAAGTCTTACAGTCGAGGAAGAATGAGTTACTCAAATTATCATCGTCCTGACGAAAACACCAACACTACTAGTTTAGTTTAGTTTAGTTTAGTCGACGGATCAACATCACGGTACACTGGTGTAACCCATAAGTGTTCCGTTCTACTCCTAACTCAAACCTGAGTCCGGAGAAGTTCAGCGCAGTGCACGAACTCCGTAGCACAGGCGAGATCCTGAAATGCTTTGGGTAGATTTTTAACTCGAAATTTTGCCCGGGTGGCGCTACCCGGGTTAGGCTACTCTTTTTCGATTTCCAACTGCCAAGACAAGGGGAAATTTTGTTACTAGAAGTCTACGTGAAAAAAAAATCCCGGACCTCACCGGGGCTTGAACCCGGAGCCTCCAGCACTCGAGGCGATGAGGACACCATACCTTGATACCACTCACTGTTGTTGTGACAGTGGTTGTTGTTGTGGTTGTGACTGTGACTGTTGTTGTTGTTGTGGTGGTTATTGTTGTGGTTGTTTTGTTGTTGTTGTTGGTGTTGTTGTTGTGGTGGTTGTGGTGGTATTGTTGTTGTTGTGATCCATCCATCATGTGCCATGCCGGTAAGCGTGGGCGGTCATGTTCTGCCATCTCACTCGATCAACAGAGTCGTGGATCAGTTCCGTGTTTTTGTCTCGACCATGCCACAAGGCCAAGCCATCCAGATACTTGTTTCTAGGTCTTCCCCTTGGTCTGTTCCCCTCGATCTTACCAGTTGTCACCAAGTTCTCCAAATCATTTCTTCTCATAACATGCCCAAAAAATTGTGACTGTCTACGTCTAATGTCTCTGATCAGTTTACGATCTTCATTTGTTTCTTGTGATGGCGGTGGTTATTGTTGTGGTTGTTACTGCTGGTGCTGTTGTTTTTGTGGTAGTGGTGGTGGTGGTTATTATTGTTGTGATTGTTGTTGTTCTTATTATTATTGTTGTTGCTGTGATGGCGATTATTGTTGTGGTTGTTGTTCTAGTTTTTGTTGTTATTGTTGTTGTGGTGGTGGTGATGGTTATTGTTGTGATTGTGGTTGTTGTGGTTGTCGTCGTTGTTGTTATGGTTGTTGTTGTTGTGCTGGTTGTTGTTATGGTGGCTGTTGTTATGGTGGTTGTTATTGTTGTTGTGATGGTGGTTATTGTGGGTTTTGTGGTTGTTGTGGTGGTAGTTGTGGTAACTTTTGTTGTTGTTGCTGTTGTTGTTGTTGTTGTTGTTGTGGTGATGGTCCTTGGCTTAGAAAGTAAATTACAAGTACCTCTGAAGTCAGAGAAGGTCTCGCCTCGTGGCGAGGGATACTCGTAACAGGGAAAGCTAACCATCACGCATAAATCAGTCCAGTGCAACGAATAGTAGTAACAACTACCAGTAGTGGTAGCTCGTGTGTTGACTACGCCCAAGTTCAAAGCGATCGAGCGAACGCAACAACAAAACGGACATGGGTCACCGACACAGGTCTACTACATCCACCGTCTGTGTTCCAGCAAGTCATATATAATTATTTAACTGATGCAATGTATATAACCATATATGACCTCTCATTTGGACAGAAGGATGATGTATCCCCATACTAGCGCCATCGGGTTATTTTCTTTGCTCCGTGATATCTTCCGCAATTTTAAAGTTCAGTGAATGTAAATTTACATTATAACACTCGTTCATTTGCTAGTATCCCTGGTCGAGGAGTTAGCAGCTTTCTTCGTAACCCCGAATACTCTCGTGGTTGACGTGAGCGGTTCGAGTTGGAAGCGGTTCGAGTCGCGCCAGTGACTAATGGGAGTATGGAGCCGGTCGCTCAGAAAGTCGTGGCGTGCTGATGAGCATAATCTAGCCTAGGAATCAACATACAGCTGAAAGATGCTGATGTTGACCGCAATATCCTGAAACAGGATGGAAACGCGGAAAACAAACTCGTTCATTTGATTGTGTACCATATTTGGTCCAAACCTACATTTTGTTTGGCAATGAATCAAATCAGTTAAGGCATTTCACCAGTTTACGTCATTCCCCTTCCCCCTTCCCCCAAAATTACGATAATGCGAAATCTTGACTTGTTACGAATCTGGTCTAATACTTTATACGAAATCATTATTTCCAGATCAAGAAAGCTTAATGTCCCTTCTCTAAACCACATCCGTCTGAAGCCCATATTATGACGCTCATGCCAGATTTGGTTTCACAGCCCGTTATTTTCACAGCTGGGATAATTGTATTAGTTCTATTTCTCTTGAGGTTTTCACTTGGGTAGGTTACTCACAGAAACAGTTATTGCATTTCAACTGAGAATTGCACACCCTGTCTGAGGGATCGCGTCAGCGCTTTGATGTTTTGGACTTAGTGTTTGTATTGTGTGTGAGTGTGTGTGTGCGCGTGTGTGTGAGTGTGTGTGTGTTGTGTCTGTGTGTGCGTGTGTGTGTGTGTGTGTGTGTGTGTGTGTGTGTGTTGTAACCTTGACATGCACTTAGCGCCGGGAAAGGCAGGGGTTCTAACTGTGTACCAGGGGGCACAACCAGAGGTGACTGCGCTAGGGGCATACGGTATTTCAATTCTAATTCATAGTGTTTGCCCTTCTATCTGAGGTTGTAGGGTTAGCTTTGTTCTATCTTATGTTGTATGGTTAGCTTTGTTCTACCTGAGGTTGTAGGGTTAGCTTTGTTCTATCTTATGTTGTATGGTTAGCTTTGTTCTACCTGAGGTTGTAGGGTTAGCTTTGTTCTATCTTATGTTGTAGGGTTAGCTTTGTTCTACCTGAGGTTGTAGGGTTAACTTTGTTCTATCTGAGGTTGCAGGGTTAGCTTTGTTCTATCTGAGGTTGCAGGGTTAGCTTTGTTCTATCTGAGGTTGTAGGGTTAACTTTGTTCTATCTGAGGTTGTAGGGTTAACTTTGTTCTATCTGAGGTTGCAGGGTTAACTTTGTTCTATCTGAGGTTGTAGGGTTAACTTTGTTCTATCTGAGGTTGTAGGGTTAGCTTTGTTCTATCTGAGGTTGTAGGGTTAACTTAATTCTGTCTGAGGTTGCAGGGTTGCCTTTGTTCTATCTGAGGTTGTAGGGTTAGCTTTGTTCTATCTGAAGTAGTAGGGTTAGCTTTGTTCTATCTGAGGTTGCATGGTTAACTTTGTTCTATCTGAGGTTGCAGGGTTAGCTTTGTTCTATCTGAGGTTGTAGGGTTAGCTTTGTTCTATCTGAGGTTGTAGGGTTAACTTTGTTCTATCTGAGGTTGTAGGGTTAGCTTTGTTCTATCTGAGGTTGTAGGGTTAGCTTTGTTCTATCTGAGGTTGCAGGGTTAGCTTTGTTCTATCTGAGGTTGTAGGGTTAGCTTTGTTCTATCTGAGGTTGTAGGGTTAACTTAATTCTATCTGAGGTTGTAGGGTTAGCTTTGTTCTATCTGAGTTTGTAGGGTTAGCTTTGTTCTATCTGAGGTTGTAGGGTTAGCTTTGTTCTATCTGAGGTTGCAGGGTTAGCTTTGTTCTATCTGAGGTTGTAGGGTTAGCTTTGTTCTATCTTATGTTGTATGGTTAGTTTTGTTCTACCTGAGGTTGTAGGGTTAGCTTTGTTCTATCTTATGTTGTATGGTTAGCTTTGTTCTACCTGAGGTTGTAGGGTTAGCTTTGTTCTATCTTATGTTGTAGGGTTAGCTTTGTTCTACCTGAGGTTGTAGGGTTAACTTTGTTCTATCTGAGGTTGTATGGTTAACTTTGTTCTATCTGAGGTTGCAGGGTTAACTTTGTTCTATCTGAGGTTGTAGGGTTAACTTTGTTCTACCTGAGGTTGTAGGGTTAACTTTGTTCTATCTGAGGTTGCAGGGTTAGCTTTGTTCTATCTGAGGTTGCAGGGTTAGCTTTGTTCTATCTGAGGTTGTAGGGTTAACTTTGTTCTATCTGAGGTTGTAGGGTTAACTTTGTTCTATCTGAGGTTGCAGGGTTAACTTTGTTCTATCTGAGGTTGTAGGGTTAACTTTGTTCTATCTGAGGTTGTAGGGTTAGCTTTGTTCTATCTGAGGTTGTAGGGTTAACTTAATTCTGTCTGAGGTTGCAGGGTTGCCTTTGTTCTATCTGAGGTTGTAGGGTTAGCTTTGTTCTATCTGAAGTAGTAGGGTTAGCTTTGTTCTATCTGAGGTTGCATGGTTAACTTTGTTCTATCTGAGGTTGCAGGGTTAGCTTTGTTCTATCTGAGGTTGTAGGGTTAGCTTTGTTCTATCTGAGGTTGCAGGGTTAACTTTGTTCTATCTGAGGTTGCAGGGTTAGCTTTGTTCTATCTGAGGTTGCAGGGTTAGCTTTGTTCTATCTGAGGTTGCAGGGTTAGCTTTGTTCTATCTGAGGTTGTAGGGTTAGCTTTGTTCTATCTGAGGTTGTAGGGTTAGCTTTGTTCTATCTGAGGTTGCAGGGTTAGCTTTGTTCTATCTGAGGTTGTAGGGTTAGCTTTGTTCTATCTGAGGTTGTAGGGTTAGCTTTGTTCTATCTGAGGTTGCAGGGTTAGCTTTGTTCTATCTGAGGTTGTAGGGTTAGCTTTGTTCTATCTTATGTTGTATGGTTAGTTTTGTTCTACCTGAGGTTGTAGGGTTAGCTTTGTTCTATCTTATGTTGTATGGTTAGCTTTGTTCTACCTGAGGTTGTAGGGTTAGCTTTGTTCTATCTTATGTTGTAGGGTTAGCTTTGTTCTACCTGAGGTTGTAGGGTTAACTTTGTTCTATCTGAGGTTGTATGGTTAACTTTGTTCTATCTGAGGTTGCAGGGTTAACTTTGTTCTATCTGAGGTTGTAGGGTTAACTTTGTTCTACCTGAGGTTGTAGGGTTAACTTTGTTCTACCTGAGGTTGTAGGGTTAACTGTGTTCTATCTGAGGTTGCATGGTTAACTTTGTTCTATCTGAGGTTGCAGGGTTAGCTTTGTTCTATCTGAGGTTGCAGGGTTAGCTTTGTTCTATCTGAGGTTGTAGGGTTAACTTAATTCTGTCTGAGGTTGCAGGGTTGCCTTTGTTCTATCTGAGGTTGTAGGGTTAGCTTTGTTCTATCTGAAGTAGTAGGGTTAGCTTTGTTCTATCTGAGGTTGCATGGTTAACTTTGTTCTATCTGAGGTTGCAGGGTTAGCTTTGTTCTATCTGAGGTTGCAGGGTTAGCTTTGTTCTATCTGAGGTTGTAGGGTTAGCTTTGTTCTATCTGAGGTTGTAGGGTTAGCTTTGTTCTATCTGAGGTTGCATGGTTAACTTTGTTCTATCTGAGGTTGTAGGGTTAGCTTTGTTCTATCTGAGGTTGTAGGGTTAGCTTTGTTCTATCTGAGGTTGTAGGGTTAGCTTTGTTCTATCTGAGGTTGTAGGGTTAACTTTGTTCTATCTGAGGTTGTAGGGTTAGCTTTGTTCTATCTGAGGTTGTAGGGTTAGCTTTGTTCTATCTGAGGTTGTAGGGTTAACTTTGTTCTATCTGAGGTTGTAGGGTTAACTTTGTTCTATCTGAGGTTGTAGGGTTAGCTTTGTTCTATCTGAGGTTGTAGGGTTAACTTTGTTCTATCTGAGGTTGTAGGGTTAGCTTTGTTCTATCTGAGGTTGTAGGGTTAACTTTGTTCTATCTGAGGTTGTAGGGTTAACTTTGTTCTATCTGAGGTTGTAGGGTTAGCTTTGTTCTATCTGAGGTTGTAGGGTTAGCTTTGTTCTATCTGAGGTTGTAGGGTTAACTTTGTTCTATCTGAGGTTGTAGGGTTAACTTTGTTCTATCTGAGGTTGTAGGGTTAACTTTGTTCTATCTGAGGTTGTAGGGTTAACTTTGGTATGGTAGTATGGTGCCCGACTGTCTCAAAATTGATTCAGTGCAGGAGGATAGTATATCGCTTGTAGTAAGATAGATTTGGCAGGGAAGATAGATATCCCAATTAGCTAAGACCGACTACTACAGAAAACCAGAAATGGCTCGTAAGACTCCCTAGGGGTGGAGACAGGTCATAATGTAAGGTTCTAATAGATATAAAGAAAGGTTTTTACGTAGAAGGCCTGGAGAGCCAGGAAAGTCACCGAGTTTTCAAAGAGGATAAACTCACTCTTGGGTAAATTTAAAAAAAAAAAAAACTTGTCGTCTTCCTGCCAGATACTGCTCTCCAGAGTTGATGTGTAATTAAATAATAATATTACCTTTAACACAATAAAGCAAGACACAAGTCAACTAGAAAAATAAACAACTTTAGGCTATAAATTATAATATTACTAGCTGACCCTGCCCGGCTTCGCCCAGATCCTGGTGGGGAGCATCTCATTTAATTCATATAAGTAGTCATATAAGTTCTCGTTCCCGTTACCGACTGTCTGTCTGTCTGTCTGTCTGTCTGTCTGTCTGTCTGTCTGTCTGTCTGACCCGGCCCGGCATTTCCCAGCTCCTGATGTGGAGCATCTCATTTAATTCATATAAGTAGTCATATAAGTTCCCGTTCCCGACTGTCTATCTGTCTGTCTATCTGTCTGCCTGACCCTGTCCGGCTTCATTAAATTCATACAACAAAAAAAGTAACTTAAAAGAACGTTCTTCTACACACCATCCATTATTTTTAATGAAAACTCTTTCTAATCACCTGCATGACTACAGTAACTTCTTAAGCAAAAAAAGATGAGTTACAATGTTATGCATTGTGCATCATTTTTATGAAAACTTTGAAAATGCCTTACAGATTGTATCATTATTTATTATAACTCATATGCCGGTACATAACTATGGACAAAGAGTTTATAAATCTTTGAAAACGATGCCACAATATGACTATAAGTTATACAGAAAAGTTATGCCCCTTGAAATAACTTTTACAGAGTTAGGTCCCCTGAAATATATGAAATTATGATGAAAAATGAAAAATGAAATAATACTGAGTAAGCAGGCGATTTCACACTAACAAAATATCACAGTTGTCAGCTCTGGAATGAAAGGAAGGCGTGTAGAAAATTTCATCTCAATCGGATGGGCCGTTCGCGAACAAATAAAGGCCATACGGACAGAGATACATAAATACATACAGAGATACATACGCACAAGTCTTTTTTATATATAAGATAGTGGGATAACATGGGGAGAAGGGGGTGTTCAACTTGCATCTTAAAAATATACACATCTCACACACAAAAACCACAAATAAAAGACATAATAAGACCACTAATTATCTCTATCAATTATTTAAACTGTTCTTGTGTCCTCACAAGTGAGTAACTAAATTAACACTGTTCAATCACAAGTGAGTTACTAAATTAACACTGTTCAATCACAAGTGAGTTACTAAAATGTTTCTTATATCACCGTTTATGTGATTAAAATGTCCCTGAGTTTACCAAAAATACATGACTACAATGTCCATTAGGTAACCACAAACTAGATTAAAAATGTCTATTAGGTCAATCTATAGGAATTCATGAAATCAAGATACTAAAGTTAATGGTACTATTGTTGTTGTTACTGCTATTGTTGGCCATGTTATCACAGAGGATATTCATAGGGTACTTAACTGGTTTCCACAATTCTGGGGTTGTTCTGAAATCTGAGGGGTAAATGCTGGTTAATGAAACTTCGCCCTTCCAGCAGTAGCAAGGCAAATCCCCTCATCCTTCATTGAGGACTTAACCTCCCTGGTGACAATATTTAGCATTCAGGAATATAAACTAGTGTAGGTAAAAAGACCATCATCCCCTGTTGAAACATGTAGCAAAACTTATACCCATACTTACATAAAAAGGGGGGAGAACAAGGAGAGAGAGAGCGAGAGAGGGAGAGAGAGAGAGAGAGAGAGAGAGAGAGAGAGAGAACCAAAAAGGGGAAAGTGAGGGATTATTACATAGGGTCAGACTAACCATACCAGGCCCTGTTGGGTATCATCACTCCAACAATTGGATGTAGCTCACCCTCCCACACCAACATATGATGTAGGCCTTCACCTCTCATATCGGCAAGATATGTCTCCTTCACTCCTGCGCTAGGCAGGCGAATCATCTTCGTGTTCTCAAGGCCAAGTCGCCGAGAATATCAGGGTTGCTATCAGCAAAAATGACATCATTACACAGCCTGACATCGCTTCTATTCTCCAGGATAAATGGCCATGTAAAATCATATGGTATTTATAAAATTATAGAGAAATCTCATTCTAAACTACTTTATGCAATAATACAAATTAAAAAAAAACTCATTCTCTTTTTAACATAGATATAAAGGGATAATAAATGATAGTTCAGAAAAGTATAATCTATAA
Organism: Cepaea hortensis; assembly: GCA_963921405.1. Taxonomy (NCBI): domain Eukaryota; kingdom Metazoa; phylum Mollusca; class Gastropoda; order Stylommatophora; family Helicidae; genus Cepaea; species Cepaea hortensis. The sequence continues at coordinate 48,430,238 of OY992888.1, forward strand.
CAGAATATAAGTGATATTTCAGAATAGCATCATGGTAGTTCTTTTCCTAATCATAAGCTACACATAAAGATTCTGAATGAATAGTGAACGAGTAGTCCATCCTTCATAAAGTGCATGAACTGAACAAGCAAGCGATTCATTCAATATTTTCTATGTCAAAGAAAGAATCACTTATATCTTTTGAGTATGTATTTTAAATCGACTTCTTCTACAATTATCACAAAGAAATCTTTGCTAAAGACTCAGATCCTTTCTATGCTATCCACTAATGTACGAGGCCGAGTCAATCAGTAAGTCACACAGTTATGTGGGATGGCAGGTAAATGTAGTTGGTGTTTTCTACAGGTGTCATTAGGTGACAGCTACATCGAACTTTATATCCCCGTTCGTCAGGTGGCGCTAGGTGTCTCGTGCGCATGCGCAGCGCATAAACAAAATGGCGACTGTACACTTACGGAGTGTACAACCAAAGAGCAACGTGCTGTTGTGCGTTTTTTGTGGGCAAAAGGACTGCCTGCAAATGACATTCATGAGGAAATGCTTCATGTTTATGCTGACAAATGTTTTTACTGTAAAGCGGTGCACAGCTGGGTAGAAAACATTCTTTTTCGCCTTGTGTCCAAAAAATTCAAGGTTATGCCACAGCAGGGAAGGTTATGTTGACAGTGTTCTGGGATTGTCAAGGAGTGCTTTTAACCAATTTCGAGAAGAAAGGTGACATGACAATGTGAATTCTGAATCGTACTGTAAAGTTCTATCGATGCTTCATGATACAATTAGAAGAAAACGTCCAGGACTGCTAACTATAGGAGTGTTGTTTCTTCATGACAATTCCAGACCACATACGACTCGATTAACTCAGGAGAAAATTAATCAGCTAAGGTGGGAAGTTCTGGAACATCCACCTTACAGCCCCGACTTAGCCCCTAGCGATTTCCACCTGTTTGGTCCATTGAAAACCCACCTTGGCGGGATACATTTCGCGAATGACGCCGAAGTTGAATGTGAAGTGAAAACGTGGTTTAGAAAACAGAGCATGCAGATCTATGCAGCCAGTTTAGGAGGACTGATAAAACAATGGGATAAGTGCATCAATGTGGAAATTATATTGAGAAATAAAGGGACAATATATGTATAACAATAAACTGGTTTCAAGCTGCTATCATATTTACTTTTTTCTACAGCCATGTTTGACTTACTTATTGACTTCACTTCGTAAGTCTATTTATTATGATCATCAATTTACCGATGTCTTCAGGACTTAGAATTTACCTGCACAAATATCTCAACAGAAAACGTCTTTCCTCCTTGAGAGTTCTCGGCCAACTGAGACGAATATTTGAATTCTCTGCAGACGTTTCATCAGCTCATCTAATTAACATAAGCTTAAGGTATCCTCGCCGGTGCTACGGAGTTCGTGCACTGAGCTGAGTTTCTCCGGACTTAGGCTTGAGTTAGGAGTAGAACGGAGCACATATGGGTTACACTCGTGTGCCGTGATGTTGATCCGTCGACTAAACTAACTAAACTAAACTAAGCTTAAGGTAAATCTTCCTACGCCACAAATCAACAAGTACCACTCCTAGTTTGACTTCCGACCGTCAAGGATTTTATCATCTCGCTGTTGTTCTGTCTGTCGTGTTCCGGGAATTGCGAGGTATGGGTTGTTTATCATTCTGGCGTTGCCAGTTTCAACAAGTGGAGGAGAATTCTAGCTTACTGCTTTTGTTACGTTAAGAGAATTAAGGAGTGGCTTGCCTTAATATTTTTAAAAGTTGAAGCGGTTCTTACTCCGTATTCATAATGGTGTTGTAGCGTAAGCGTCATAAATGTCACATCACTAAATGTGACTTCCATTTCTTCAGAGGGCGTTATGTCGCCTTACTAGGGTGATCGTATTATTTGTTTCGTTTCGCGGCATCATCCGCAGTTTTTATGCGCAGTGAATGGAAATTTACATTATAATACTTTTTCATTTTATTGTGTACAAAGTTTACTACAAACAGTGCTTGGCACTGAATCTGTTAATAAGGACTTAAAAGGCAATATTGAGGTCAGCATGGCCGAATGGATAAGAGAGATCTATTTGAAACATCCGGTGTGCTGATGCTGAGGTTCAATCTTTAGTACTAGAATGTTGACTTCTTCTCCTTGACTGGGGGACGTGAATTACAAGCATCTCTGAAATCGGAGTGAGTTCGTCTGATGGCGAAGGACACTGGTAATAGAGAAAGCTAATCCACACCAAAATTTAGCAAATACTACTAGACGTAGTGTTTATGGACTACACTTGAGTTCAACGCGAGGGAGCCCAAAAGAAAAGGCAATATACAGAACTCCACTTCACCGGGTTTTATGTCATAAAGCTCGGTCCGTCTCCGCAGAACAGCCAACCGTCTGCCAAAAGCGTCGCAAACAGCACGAATTCCGTACCTTCCACAGCGACCCAGGTTTTCCGAAAAGAAAAGAAAAAATGCACCCATGAATGGAGTGACGGAATCCAATAACGAACCGGCGACCTTCAGAGCTCGAGGCGGACGGCATGTCTATGTTGCCATGAAGACCCCCTAGATCATGTAAATTGTGAGATAATGGGAATCTAGTCAAATATGGACCCATGCCAGAGACTGCTACTGAAGTAATGGGAGTCGAATAAAAGATAGCCCCGTGCCAAAGACTTCCACTGAAATGTAAAGTGTTAGGTCCACACTTATTGTATATTAAACTGGTGCCTGTGAAGAATATAAGGACTTAAATGGAATGACGGAATCGCCAATACTGAGTTAATGGAGAGAACTAACCAAACACAAGTGAATCGAGAAGTGGGGAGAAGACGCGCTAGAACAAACTTCAGTCCGCTATACAATCTAAACGCCGTGGGATTCTCTCAAGAGAAACATTGTCGCTGCTTGATAACGCCCGCGCTCATACTGCTACGCATACTGTGGATACACAATGTGTTATGAAGTTTGAGGTCTTGAAAAATCCAGCATACAGTCCATCGGGTTTTGACTTGGTTGGACATTTGAAAAAAATATTTGCGGGATCAGAGGTTTGCAGATGACAACGAGGTTAAGGAGATGGTGCAAAATTGGTGTAAGGCAACACTCAAACACTTTTTCCAAGAATACATCAACAAGGGCAGATGGACCAAGTGTTTTGCCAGGCAGGGGAACTATGTTGAGAACTAATACACACAATCCCTGTGCTCCTACTATTGTAAAAAGGTTATTTGTAAACGTCCTGTTATCTAATGACTTACCCCTCGTTCGTGGTCTGTATTGTGTTTGCCCACACACGAGCCCCTTCACTCTGCAGCAGTTTATCAACAACGGACCAACAACAGAGGCATTTACACTGCACGAGATACTAAATCACTCATAGAAACCATTGGGGATATGTATGTGCAGACAAACAACAGAAGTGGAAAGCTGAAATTAGCTTTAATTTGGAAAATACTAGGCAAGAAACATAAAGAAAGACATAGACCGATCTATATAAGACGGCTAAACAGCTGAGCAACAAATCAAAATACTGTGGGTGGAGGGGCGAGGAGGGGCGTGAGAGGTGCTTAAAATGAAATCTTACATTTTTTTGTGTGTGTGTGGATGAATATATTCTGAAAAAGTAAGACCAAATGTATCTTTTTTTTTTTTTAAATGTAGTAACCACTGCGATAAATGCAAGTCCTCCAGCGGCGATAAAGTGCTTGGATTCCTGTAGAATCAAATTACCTTGCTTGCATGCTTAACCACTCATGTACCATCTGTTGTACCTCTTCATGGGACCGAAAAGCCGTTCCTCCCAATGACTCTTTGAGATGTCTAGGCATGTGGAAATCCGTGGGGCTCGGTCTGGCGAGTACGGGGGATGTGGTATACATTGAAAGTGCAGGTCTTCGATGGTTTCAAAGCTGGCCCGAGCAGTATGGGGTTATGTTGCAAAAAGGACACCTTTACTCAGAAGTCCACGTCGTTTGGATTTAATTGTGGGGCGAAGATTATTCCTTGTAAGATCTGTTTATGTATCACTGATGACAGTTGTCTCTCTTGGCATGTAGTGCTCTACAATAACGCCTCATTCATCCCAAAAGAGAGTCAGCATAACCTTCCCAGCAGATGGCTGCATGCAAAACTACTTTGGTTTCGGTGAGGAGGGATGGCGCCATTCCTTGCTCGCTATCTTCGTTTCCGGCTCGTGGTAGTTTACCCGGGTTTCATCTCCAGTAACATTTCTTGATAGGAAACCCAACCTTCTGCTTCAAAGCACTGCAACAGTTCTTGACAAGCATCAATGCGTCGTCGTTGTTTAAGTTCTGGAGTAAGCTGCCGTGGCACCCACCTTGCAGACACTTTGCGGTACTGTAGCATATCATGGATGATGTGGTGTGCTGAACCTTTACTGATGTCAAGATCTGTGGCAATGTCACTCACATTCAATCAACAGTTTTCCAGTACAAGGCCTTTAACGGCTGCAGTCGATTTTAGGGTCACTAATCGGTGTGCCTGACCCGGTCTTGAACTGCCTGTCTCAGAAGTCAACCCGTTTTGAAACTTCCTACTCCACTCATACACTTGCTGGACTGACAGGCATGCATCACCATACTTGACCTTTATTCGCTGATGAATTTCTAGAGGTTTCACCCCTTCATTAATGAAAAAAACAAAATGGATAACAGAACGCTGCTCCTCTTTGGTGCTTGTCAAAAGTGGGGTCGCCATCTTTAAACTGCCCCTATAACGTCACCGTGTTCGTCTGCAAAGTGATGTCACGAGCTAACACTCTTGACATCCTTAACAACAATACTGACAGGTTACAAGATGATGGCATGGTTATTGTAATGTCTATTACACTTTAAGGTTTTCATTTGAAACCCCCTCGTATAAGCAGCATCGACTTCATCCAGATATGAGATGACAATGAGGACAGAAGGTTCCTGATCACCAGTCTGCTGTAGATCAGGCGCCTGAGGAAGAAAGTCAGACTGCCACGTTCTGTTGACCCTACTGAATACACTTCGGACTCGGCACTCAGCAATATCGGAACATATCAAAACCGATGGAGCTAGTCAAGAGAATGCTGATGTGTCACACTGTCCTCTACAGAACTCTGGACCTTTCTTCAAGAGATCTCTGGCTTCGTGGGGCAGTTTAGGATATGCATGATTTGTTTTCACACTATAAAATAACACGAGTGGTTATGATTGACACTTTTGTTCAAATCTTAATACGGGACTTTTGAAACAAGTGAATCCAAGAGCATGCAACACTGCTAGTCTGTTTAATACTTTAAAATTGTGCATGTATCATGTTAAAATGGTGACACCAAAATGATCGTTATGTAATACGTACAAAGAATTCAGCATAATTTTTTTTAAACGATACCACACAGTTAGTTATACTAACAAAACAAAACGTTATAGGTGGATCGTAATACACCTACAGTTGTAAGTTCAAAGTATCATAATAGACTTACAATTGTAAGTTCAAAGTATCGTAATACACATTGAGTTGAGAGTTCAAAGTATCGTAATACACCTTGAGTTGTGAGTTCAAAGTATCGTGATGCACCTACAGTTGTGAGTTCAAAGTATCGTGATGCACCTACAGTTGTGAGTTGAAAGTATCGTGATGCACCTACAGTTATGAGTTGAAAGTATCGTGATGCACGCACAGTTATGAGCACACAGTAAGGTAATAGACCCACAATTGTGAGTACAAAGTACCGTAATACACCCACAGTGGTGAGTACAAAGTACCGTAATACACCTATAGTTATGAGCATAAAGTAAGGTAAATACATCCACAATTGTGAGCACAAAGTTAGGTAATACATTCACAGTTGTGAGCGCAAAGTAAGGTAATACACTTACAGGTGTGAGTCTAAAGTGAGTAAATTAAACAAGTAAAGGTCGCTGTATCCACATTGAGGTGTACCGGACACACTGTGCTAAAACCCATATTTGTATAGACCAAACATCTCTCAGTGAATGATGAGATCAATATGACATCGGTCGCCTTTATTTCCCAAGTTTTTTCTTGCTATCTTTTTTAGACTGGGTCGGCCTGGAGGATTAGATCAATTTGAAACAAAAAACGGAATCAATGTAAATTCGAACAGCATGGCTACATGTGCGTTAGGCAAACGAGTAGTGAGTTTGCCTTACTGCGGTTATTTTTATTCCCAAGTTTAAAGATATGTAGGACAAGCCAGAAAACCTAGACTTTCGTTAGCTAAAGAAAGAAGTGAACATTTATAATTGAGATCGAGTGCTGATACATGGGCTGTTAAACAAGCAGCTGGGTGAAAGACTTAATTCCCTTGATAGTATATGCACAAACGGCCAGCATTATGGGAAAATGCAAGGATTCATGAACAAGTCCTAACTAAATTAGACGGGGATAAACAGTGTTGTACAGGAGGCATGGAGGAATATCACCATCAGAACTGATCCAGAAAAACTGGAGACTGAGATCTGCGGATGTGCACGAACATCTAAGCAGGGCACATGATGATGATGATATGTATATATTATTATATAGGGTGTGTTTTCAATGACTGTGCAGTGTATAAAAATATTGCCGCTCCAAGTTTTGTATTCACCCTCTGTAAAGTTCACGCAACATAAAAAGTAAATACAAAACTTGGACCGGCAATATTTTCAAACACTACACAGTCATTAAAAATACACCTTGTAAGAGATAATGCATTTTACCTGTCTTGAATTACTAATTTACAACCAGTGAGATGGTTGATGGGCGGAGCGAATCTTCTCCTCGAATGTCACAGTAGTAAGCGTCTATCTGCCGTCATTGTTGTTCGCCATTTGCAACAGACGAATAATGAATATACACAGATCACGTTTTACACATACTCCTAAACTATCCACATATTGTGTTTACGTGATTCACACTCTTCTCGCAAGTGATATATTTCAACAGATTATAACTATCTGTTGCTGCGACTTTATTCAAATTCCTGCAATGCACGGAATATTATGTTTGAGAAACATCGATGAATAATAATACATGGTCCTGTTGATTGTGTCAGACACATACAAAGCTGCACGAAAAATTCCCCATGTAGTCATAACCTTTCGATGACCTCAATCAACTTTAACAGCCGGGTTTAGTCTGTTCATGTCAAGGTTTCGTGACGTTTTTATTCTAGTTTCCCAGAAAATCCTCCGACGATTGAAAATGGGAATTTCCATTGTCATTGTCATCATCCGCCATCTAACGATGTGTTCAATGCATAACTGTCCCCAGACTAGCTAGCTGTTCTCTCCGTGTGTCACAAGCCAGGTGTCCTGCCTCTGTTCCTGTCGTCTGTAAATTGTTTATATCATATTGAATTTATTTGCGTTGTGGGATTTCCTCCTCTGTGCGTCCTCGGTACACCTCCCTCCACAGTTATCTTTTCAAGACATGCATGTCATTCTTCTTCTTTCTTCTTTTGACTGCTGCTTTTGCCGGCTCCGTGGCGAAGGTTTAAGGACGTACTTCGTAATCCCGCATACCGCGTTCGAAACAGCTGCGGGCGATTTGGCAGCAGACCGCCTTGCGTTGGTTTTTTTATGAAATGGAGAAGCAAGGTTTCATTGCCGTGACACATACATCGTCGACCCCATTATGGTTGAAGCCTTGCTTCTCCAACAGTTCCATCAGGCTAAAAATCGAAAGCCAATTAATAAACTCTCTGGGATGCGTCCACCCAGGAGGTGATATATACATTCACTCACGCTCAGATGGCGGCCTCTACAATGCTCACAGATTGAAGGCCAAGACCAAAATTAGGAGGGTACTGATCAGAGAGTTGCTTTTTGCAGATGATGCTGCAGTTACGACCCACTCTGAGGAAGAATTACAGCGTCTGCTATCTGCATTCTCCAAGGCTTGTTCTGAATTTGGTTTAACAATTAGCAAAAAGAAGACACAGATTATGTCACAAGGTCAATCTTTATTGATGACGCCGAACTAAAGATAGTAGACCATTTTACATAACAGGATCAGAGGTAAATAGCAAATTATCCCTAGATCAGGAAATCAACATCAGGATCGGTAAGGCAGCAACAACAATGAACAGGTTAAGAAAAAGAGTCTGGGAGAAAAGGAAGCTTACTGCCAAAACAAAAGTCCTTGTCTATCAAGCCAGTGTCCTTAGTACTCTTCTTTATGGCAGTAAGGCCTGGACAACTTGCTCACACCAAGAGAAATGTTTAAACAGCTTTCAAATACGGTGTCTGCGAAGAATACTTGAATATAGTGGCAAGACAAAATCACAAATACTGAAGTATTGGAAAGATCAGGTTGTGTGACGGTTTTTTCCATGCTCAGTCTTCGTAGACTTAGATTGATAGGACATGTTAAGAGGATGGATGATGATAGAATACTAAAGGACATCTTTTCTGGTGAATTACAAATGGGTAAGAGATCTCAGGGTCCGCCTCTACTACGATACAAAGATGTGTGTAAGCGGGACATGATTGATATAGGTATTGATAATGCACATTCGGAGCAAGTCGCCGCTGAACGTGTGTGCATGAAGGGCAAATATCAGAAATGGAATAAAGACTATGGAGAAAATTATTGCAGAAAAGTCACACACGCTCGGTGTGAGACGTAAGATGGTGCATGATGGTGGAAATGACCATGTGTTCACATGCACCCACTGTGGACGATCATTTACAGCTCCAATTGGCTTATCAGTCACATTCGCTACCGCCGCGGGTTGTAGTTATTATGCCTTTATGAAGCGCAATCTATCGTCTGTCAAAACGGCAAGGTGCCAATGATGAAGTTGTTGAAAGCAATAATGTGACGTCAGCGAATCGAAGTCCAGACATGTCTAGTCTTAGTTTAGTTTAGTTTAGTTTAGTCGAAGGATCAAGATCACGGCACACTGGTGTAACCCAAAAGTGCTCAGTTCTCCTCCTAACTCATACCTGAGTTTGGAGAAACTCAGCTCAGTGCACGAACTCCGTAGCACCGACGAGCATCCTGAAATACTTTGGGTAGATTTTTAACTCGAAATTTTGGCCGGGCAGCGCCGTTAGGCTACTCTTTTTCGATTTCCAAGTGCCAAGGGATTTGTTACGTGCGCAACAATACACACGGGCGTCCGATATCACTACCCAGAGACCAGGAGAAATTTTATTACTAGAAGTCCACGTGAAAAAATCCCGGCCCTCACCGGGACTTTATATCTATATAGTCTTCCCATCACATAGGGGTCATATTGCCCCTTTGCATAGAGGCCATATAGGTCATAGGAGTCATCTTGCCTCTTGTATTATTTTCTTTAATATTACTGATTTCATTATAATACATAGTTCTTCAAATTCGTCACAACCAGATGCCTTTGAGTAGTCTATAAAGCAAGAGTACATATCTAACATTGTATGTTTAGCATTTTTCTATAATTAATAATACGTAATTCTCATCTCATCTCATCATGTTCCTTTTGTACCTTGCGGTGTCGAGGTGAAGTATAAAAAGCTGGAGATTGTCCGCTTATGGGCTTCAATCAATCAATCAATCATGTGCCATGCCGGAAAGCGTGGGCGGTCATGACTCGCCATTTCACTCGATCACCCTTTGCATAGAGGCCATATGGGTCATAGGAGTCATCTTGCCTCTTGTATTATTTTCTTTAATATTACTGATTTCATTATAATACATAGTTCTTCAAATTCGTCACAACCAGATGCCTTTGAGTAGTCTATAAAGCAAGAGTACATATCTAACATTGTATGTTTAGCATTTTTCTATAATTAATAATACGTAATTCTCATCTCATCTCATCATGTTCCTTTTGTACCTTGCGGTGTCGAGGTGAAGTATAAAAAGCTGGAGAGTGTCCGCTTATGGGCTTCAATCAATCAATCAATCATGTGCCATGCCGGAAAGCGTGGGCGGTCATGACTCGCCATTTCACTCGATCACCAGTGTCGTGGATCAGCTCAGTGTTCCTGTCTCGTCCATGCCATGTGGCCAAGCCATCCAGGTATTTTCCTCTCGGTCTTCCACTTGGTCTGTTCCCCTCGATCTTGCCAGTTGTCACTAAGTTCTCCAATCCATTTCTTCTCATAACATGTCCAACAAATTTTGACTGTCTACGTCTAATTTCTCTAATCAGTTTACGATGTTTATTTGTCTCCTGTAGTACTTGGTCATTGGTTTTTCTGTCTGTCCATGGTATTCTTTGCATTTTCCTCAGAAACCACATTTCTGCAGCCATCAGATGCTTTTCAGCTTGACTGCTCATTGTCCAAGTTTCACATCCATACAAAAGAACAGGCTGTATGTATCCCCTCAACACTCTTTTTCTCGTTTCAATTGACATCTTTTTATTGGTCAGAATGTTTTTCATCTTGCTAAAGGCTACTTTCGCCATGGCGATTCTTGTTCTAATCTCTTCAAGGCATCTACCATCAGATGTTATAACTGTTCCAAGATAATTGTACCGATTCACTTGTTGAAGAATATTTCCATTTACTTGTATATTACATTGTGGCACTTCTTTCTTCCTACTGACGACCATAACCTGAGTCTTTTTACAATTTAATTCTAACCCCAGTTGCTCACTGTGTACAACAATCGCATCCACTAATTGTTGCAGGTCCTGCGCATTGTCTGCAATTAATACTGTATCATCTGCATATCTAATGTTATTTATGTTTCATCCTCCAATGTTGATTACATTTATATCCTCTACATTTCTGAAAATATTTTCACTGTATAGGGAAAAAAGATCTGGAGACATCACACATCCCTGCCTAACACCTCTCCTAATTGGCTGATACTGTCCCACTTCATTATCAATCCTTATGGCAGCTTGTTGTTTCCAATATATGTTTTTTATAAGTCTAATGTCTTTCCCATCAATTTGTAGATCTGCAAGCATATCCACCATGCTGACATGTCTAACTCTATCAAAAGCCTTTGTATAGTCAATAAAGCAAAGATGTATATCCTTGTTTACTTCTATAGCACGTTCAATAACTGTTCGCAGCATATACACAGCATTTACTGTACCCTTTCCTTCTACAAACCCGCATTGTTCTTCCCCTATTTCAGGTTGTATCTTCTTCCTCACTCTTTGCATGATAATTCGTAGCAAAATCTTTGTGATGTGACTCATTATACTAATTGTTCTATGTTGATCACATTCCAAGGTTCCTGATTTCTTTGGGATTGCAATAAATATAGAGTTACATAATTCAGGAGATATATCTCCAGTATCATATAATGTGTTCAGCAGTCTGGTGACTTGATCTAGTCCAAATTCTTCTAAAGCTTTAATCATTTCTGTTGTGATGTTATCTGCACCGGGGGCCTTGCCAGCTTTCATATGCTTAAGAACATTTTGAACCTCCATCTTTAAAATTTCTGGTCCTTCATTACTAAATCTAATACCATACTGTTCCTCTCTGTTATCATTATACAGGTCTTTCACATAATTTGTCCATACATGTAGAATCTGATCTTTTTCTATTATGATTTTGCCATCTTTAGTTTTTAGACAGCCTGTTGATGTACTTGTTCTTTTATTAGTAAGTTCCTGAATTCTTTTGTGCACTAATTTGGTATTTTGACTGTTGTGTTGGTTTTCAATTTCTAAGCACTTTTCCTCGAGCCGTGCTTCTTTTGCCTCCTTACATAATGTTCTGACTTGTCTGTGTATTTCTTCATATTTGACAGAATTATTTTTGTTGAGTCTTCTTGTTTTCATGAGGTGTAAAATTTCTTCAGTCATCCATTTCTTACGACCCACCTTCTTTAATTTTGGAATAGTTGTTTCTGCAGCCGCATTGATTGAATTCTTCAACGTTTCCCATTGATAATCCACATCCTGGAATAGGATCTCTAGATCAGACAAAATTTCAAATCTGTTCTGTACTTCTATGTTGAATTTGTTTTGTATTTCCTTGTCATTACTCAATGTACACAAATCATATTTAGTGTTTCCTGTTATATACTTGACTTTCTTCAACTTTATCCTCAATGTTCCTGTGAGTAATCTGTGGTCACTATAACAATCAGCACTGGGAACTGTTTTTGCTATTGTTAATGCGTTTCTAAATCTTCTGCTAATCAGAATGTAGTCAATCTGGTTTCTAATCCTGCTATCAGAACTCCTCCATGTCCATAATCTTCTAGGGTGTTGTTTGAACCAGGTGTTTCCTACAATAATTTCCTGTTCTTTTTCCCACTCTACGAGTCTGTATCCTCTTTCATTTCTCTCTCCTAAACCATAGTTTCCTACTGTGTATCTATCCCCTTGATTTCCTACTTTTGCATTGAAGTCCCCTATTATGTTTGTTTCTGAATGTTTACATTTCTTTAAGGCAGACTCTATGTCATTATAAAATTCTTCTACACTATCTTCATTGGATTCTCCTGTTGGGGCATATACTTGAATAATATTTATGCTAAAAGGTCTGCCACTTAATTTAACTAGTAGAACTCTGTCCGACACGGCCCAATATCCTTGAATAGATTTTGATGTTTTCCGGTCCAAAATAATTGCTACTCCCCTATGACGATCTTCACCTCCAGAATAAATAATCTTGAAATCTTCCTCTATCTTGATGCCTGCTCCTGTCCATCTCGTTTCGCACATACCTTAAAATATTAATTTTTTCCCTTTCAATTTCTTGTTTTATGTTCTCTAATTTTTCGTCGTCGTTTAACGTCATAACGTTCCAAGTTGCTAATTTTAACGTCTCTGTCCTTGTCTTGCGATGATCAGTCTTTAAGCGAATCATGATATACTAGGCACTTTTAAAGAGGTAGTTTGCCGTTGCTTTCCTCTATGGCAGTGACCTTACTGGTCGGAGACCGCAGCCATTGACTCAAGAAGAGTTCCTCTGCCTGCCGTCGTGTAACTCGAGACCATGACCCACAAATATCTGTCGGCTGCCCTCAAAATTTCATCCACCACCTATGGGCTTCATGTATCGATATTCCCATGGACTCTGTTATTCCCAGCATCCAGAGTTTACGTCGTCGGCCTCTTCCTCTGCTTCCATCTAGTCTGCACATCATTGCTTGTGGTATACTGTTAGTTGGTAACCTACTTGCATGGCCAAACCATTTGACTTGCTGCCTTCTATTATAATCTAGCGCTACTATAATCACCACTTTAGTCCTTATTTCTTCATTTCTGATCTTATCTCTTCTTGATACGTTGCGTATTCTTCTCAGGAATCTCATTTCTGTTGTTGTGGTTTTTCTTTTCTCTTTTTCTGTCATTGTCCAAGTTTGGCATTGGTAACATAGAGTTGGTAGGAAGATTGTGTTGTAAAGTGCTTTCTTAGTAGTTATTGATACATGTTTGTTCTTTAGTTATTGGTGTCATTTGTCCAATGAGTTTGTTTGCCTTATTGCATCTATTTTCGATCTCGCCTTCTGATTTGTCATTTGATGATATTATACATCCTAGGTACTTGAAACTCTTTACTTGTTTCAAAGGATGTTCGTTCAGGTGAATTATTGTTGTTTTTTTCTTCGTTAGTTATAGTCATTATCTCTGTAATACGTAATTGCTCACATGTAACCACTACTTTGTCTAAAGCCAGCTTGTATTATGTTTATGTTATCTTCTGTTTCCTTCAAAAGTCTTCACATCACTGTTGCTAATAACATTTTGTTTGCATAACTGATCACGGCAGCTGTTTTGTAAATTGTACTTATGTTCAAGTCCGCCTTGTTTTGTATTTGTATTTGGGCACACACACACACACACACACACACACACACACACACACACACATACACACACACACACACGCACGCACGCCCGCACGCACACACGCACACACACACATATAAAGTTCTCATCCATTTCTTTGACGGTATTCCTGTTTCCCATATCGTTTCACAAATCAATCAATCAATCATGTGCCATGCCGGAAAGCGTGGGCGGTCATGACTCACCACTTCACTTGATCACCAGAGCCGTGGATCAGCTCAGTGTTCTTGTCTGGTCCATGCCATGTGGCCAAGCCATCCAGGTAATTTCCTCTCGGTCTTCCTCTTGGTCTGTTCCATTCGATCTTGCCAGTTGTCACCAAGTTCTCCAATCCATTTCTTCTCATAACATGTCCAACAAATTTTGACTGTCTACGTCTAATTTCTCTAATCAATTTACGATTTTAATTTGTCTCGTGTAGTACTTGGTCATTGGTTTTTCTATCTGCCCATGGTAATCTTTGCATTTTCCTCAGAAACCACATTTCTGCAGCCATCAGATGTTTTTCAGCTTGACTGCACATTGTCCAAGTTTTACATCCATACAAAAGAACAGGCTCTATATATCCCCTCAACACTCTTTTTCTTGTTTCAGTTGACATCTTTTGTATTGGTCAGAATGTTTTTCATCTTGCTAAAGGCTACTTTCGCCATGGCGATTCTTGTTCTAATCTCTTCAAGGCTTCTCCCATCAGATGTTATGACTGCTCCGTGATAATTGTACCGATTCACTTGTTGAAGAATATTCTCATTTACTTGTATATTATATTGTATACTTGTATATCACAAAACGCGTGATATATTTTCACTCTTTGTTATACACTAGCATTAATAAACTCTGCTGTAATGTCATCAAATGAAAGTGATTTCATTGGTTAGGGGCGTTGTGTACTGAGCCCACTTTACTACGTGTAATATCCTTTTCCTGTTGGCATTTCATTGTTTGTATTTGTTCCTTTATCAGTCTATTATTTGTTCCTTTATCAGTCTATTATTTGTTCCTTTACCAGTCTATTATTTGTTCCTTTATCAGTCTATTATTTGTTCCTTTATCAGTCTATTATTTGTTCCTTTATCGGTCTATTATTTGTTCCTGTATCGGTCTTTGTGGCTAAGGGCTTGCGAACGCGGTTTGTGAACCCGTATACCCGGGTTCGAAACACAGCGGTGATGGTTTTTTCGAAAAAGGTATAGTAGCCGGTCGTTCAGAAAGCAATGGCAAACTACTGAACGTAAAACTTGCCCATGAATCACGAACAGCGAAAATGCTGGGGTTGACTGCTACGTCCTGTGAAGGACATGCAACTTAATAAAATGTGTTCCTTTACCATCTTTGTTTTTATATATTTAGCTACAGTTTTCTTTAAATCTGATACGAATTTTATTCTGTTCTGTAAGGGCTCTTGAACTCGTGTCCTGTACAAAATTGGTTTTGGTTCTCAAGTGTTTGGTAATTACTGTTTAGTTCTTTGAACATTTCGTGAGCTCGCCAATTCATCTGTGGTCTTGCCATTGCTGCACACTTGTCTTGTGGGAATTGTATATCGTGTCTTGTTTCATTCTTTCTTGTTCCTTCTGTTTGCTTTTTATATGCTGCCCTTTTTTCATCATGTGCGTAATAGCCTTGTGAT
Organism: Cepaea hortensis; assembly: GCA_963921405.1. NCBI lineage: Eukaryota > Metazoa > Mollusca > Gastropoda > Stylommatophora > Helicidae > Cepaea > Cepaea hortensis. Next base: position 48,445,623 of record OY992888.1, read on the forward strand.
TACTATGATAGTTGTTAGTTATTTTCTTTACTAGAATAGTTGTCAGTGAGTTTCAATATTACGATATTTGTTTAGAGAGTTCCATTTTTATTGTATTTGTTAGAGTTTCATTTTTATGATATTTGTTAGAGAGTTCAGTTTTTTAGGATTGTTGTTAGTGAGTTCATTATTAAGTTAGTTGTTAGTTGTTTTCATTATTAGGATAGTAGTTAGTGAGTTCCAGTATAAGATTAGTTGTTCAGTGAACTTCATTAGTAGTTTAGTTGTTAGTTTGGTTACTGGGATAGTTCAAAACAGTTTTTTCCCGTAGTGAATTTGAATAACGACGACACAAACAATAGATTGCACGATTTATTGTCTGGCCTTACATATTTCGCTGCATCTCGTCGGGTACATCCTACACAAATCATACAACATAAATTAAAGTAATTAGATGAATCCCTCAAGCTGAAATATACACATATTCCCACAATAATTTCAATTGTCTACCACGGTCATTTTAAACTGACTATCATGCCTTTCTGTTTGCACAAAACTGGCGCTACCGATTAATGCCGATGGCTTCTGCGACCTTTAACAGGCGACCACTTTGTGTAATAAACAACACGCGAAACGCATTTTCCCTTTAAACTATGTGTCCGGTTTCCAAAATATGCTATCCAGTCGATGACGTAAGAGGTGTGTGGTGTTTCGGCTTGGTCAGGTTCTCGGCGTCTTTGTGTTATTATGTCAATCCAATTGGGTGTGTGTTCGACCACCCTGTTGTTTAATTGCCTTTCTGTTCTGCCGATGAAGGTACAATGGCATCTGCCTGTAAATTGATAAGTATAATTGAATTTGGGACAGGTTCTTTTAATGCTGGGATGGGAATATGTGTGGTTCTGTACCTAATAACTGGAGTTGCAGCATAGAATGCTCGGCCTACTGCTGTAATGAGCCGGTCATATAGACATTGCCTTACGTCATCCCCTCGAAAGATTAGCTGGATAAATACATTGACTGATGTATCTTCGGGTTTTGGTTTCGGTTGGTGGCAGTGGTGCTTTATAAATTCATTCAGGTGTAAGACATTCTTCAGATTTTCAAATTTTTCTGTCAGTGTGTCTTGGGTGCATATCTTCCTGGCTCGGTCAAACAGGGTCCGTATTAAGCCACGTTTGTACTGGGCGGGTGCGAAGCTGTGGAAATTTAAGTATTGGCCAGTCCAAACTCTACTGGGATAGTTGTTTGTGAGTTTTACAACCATAGCAATTAACGAGTTTAGTTAATATGATATGAGCCTCGATATCGGACTGACTTATCTGGACAACGACCTTGGAACGTTAAAGGACTTTTGAGATTTGGAACATGGAATGTACGGACACTATATCGAGCTGGATCGGCCGAAGAACTAACCCGGGAGCTGGGTGAATATCAAATGGATATAACAGCAATTCAAGAAATAAGGTGGCCAGGAGAGGGTACTTTAGAGCAAAATGGAATGATTATAATATATGTAGGAAACACCAAAAATAAACATGAATTAGGAACAGGATTTGTCATCAAAAAAGAGTTATGGGGGAACGTTTTAAACTTTAAAGCTTTTAATGACAGGATTAGTAAATTACGAATAAAAGGTAAATGGAAAAATATAACGATGATTAATGTACATGCACCTACTGAAGAGAAAGAAGATGATATTAAAGAAGACTTTTATAATGATCTGGAAGATGTCATAGAAGAAACCCCCAAACAGGACATCCTGATTGTGCTGGGAGACTTCAATGCAAAAATAGGTAGAGAGCAAACTAATAAAAAAAAGTGGCCGGTATGGAAAGCCTACATACAACTTCAAATGATAATGGGTGGAGAGTCATCAACCTGGCAGAAGCCAAAGGACTGCAGATTAGCAGTACCAGACTACAAAGAAAGGATATACACAAACAAACTTGGAAATCATGTGACAAGAGAACCTATAATCAAATAGATCACATTTTAATTAACAACAGAAATGCATCAAACATACAGCAAGTCAGAAGTTATAGAGGAGCTGAGTGCCACAGTGACCACTTCCTCGTTGGAGCAAAATTTAAAATAAAACTTAAGAGAGCTTTCTATACTAAATTACAAAGATTACACCCAACATATAACAGAGAAAAACTGCAAGACATTACAGTCAAAGAGAAATTTACAGATGAAATAAAATGTAAACTTGAAACTCTGCAAAACCCTTTGGAGGAAAGCGTTGACCAAACTTGGTTGAACATCAAGAATACAATTCAGTCTACCGCAGAAGAATGTCTCGGTGTGTTAACCACGCATAGAAAGAACAGATGGTTCAATCAAAAATTTGAAGAAGCAGTCATTAGGAAGAAGAATGCCAGACATGTATGGTTATATGACATCAATAACATCCAAAAGGAAGAGCATTATAGAAATGAATGTAAAGAGGCTACAAAAATAGTCAGACAGCAGAAGCGAGAATATATGAGTAATATAATCAAAGATATGGAAACTAATCACCAGAAAAATGAATCCAGAAATTTTTTTAAAGAACTGAAGTCAATGAAACGAGGGCACCAACAAAACACATATGGTTTAAAAGACAAAAATGGGAATATGATAAATACCAATGAGGAAATGTGCAACACATGGAAAGAATATTTTATTGAATTACTAAATTGTGAAGCTCCAAGTCACATTTTCCCACAGGAAGAGGTTCTAACATGCGAACCACAAATTGAAGAACCTACATTTGAAGAAATCCTATATGTAATCACACGACTTAAAAACAATAAGGCAACTGGGACTGATGGAATTGCTGCTGAATTTATAAAGGCAGGTGGCCATGCATTACATATAAAGCTATACGAACTAATAATAAAAATCTGGAGGACTGAAGAATTACCCCATGACTGGAAAGAGTCATTATTGATACCTATCTTTAAGAAAGGAGACAAGTTCCAATGTGGAAATTATAGAGGAATATCACTACTGTCCACAAGCTATAAGATACTATCCGCAGTATTACTAAATAGACTAAAACCATATTCAGAAGACATATTAGGTGACTACCAGGCGGGTTTTAGACAAAACAGATCAACAATAGATCAGATATTTATCTTACGACAAATAGCCGAGAAACATTGGGAATATAAAAGAGATCTCCATAACATTTTTGTGGATTTTAAAAAGGCTTATGATAGTGTCCATAGGAATAGTCTATGGAATGCTATGCAGGAATTTGGAATACCAAGGAAGTTAATCAACATGACCAGACTATGCATGGAACATACTTATAATATAGTAACATATAAAGGCAGGAAATCAGACCCCTTCCAAATAACATCTGGCTTGAAACAGGGTGATGCACTATCGCCGCTACTCTTCAATCTGGCTCTAGAGAAAGTTGTAAGGAAGGTAAAGGAGGAATGTGATATTTGGAGGAACATCCAAGCTGATTGGTTATGCAGATGATATAGATATTATAGGGCAAAGTGAACAAAAGACATTGGAAATATTGACTCACTTAAAGGGAAAAGCCCAACAGATGGGGCTGGTTATCAACCAAGATAAGACAGAATATATGGTAATTTCAAGAGACGGAATGGCTAGAAACTCTGGCCACATACAAATAGATAATATGACCATTAAAAGAACGGAAACATACAAATACCTGGGTAAAATCTTCAACTGCTCCAACATCATAAGGGAAGAAATACAAACTAGAATCAACTCTGGAAATAAGATATACTATGCACTACAACATCTACTAAAATCAAAGGCGCTATCTCATAACACCAAAATCACAATATACAAAACACTGATCAGACCAGTTGTGCTGTATGGCTCTGAAACCTGGAGTACAACGAAAGGAGACGAAGCCTTGTTACAAACCTTTGAGAACAAAATTTTAAGACGCATCTTTGAACCCATTAGGGATACACAAAGTGGAGAGTGGAAAAGAAGAAGTAACAAAGACATTTATGATCTGTTTAAGTCCCCGCTAATCACTGGTATCATGAAGGCTAATAGACTACAATGGCTGGGGCATATAGAAAGAATGGAAGATAATAGGGAAACAAAACTCGCTTACACTCAGGAAATAAATGACCGTAGACCCCGAGGTAGACCAAGAAGACGGTGGAGAGATAATACATGTACAGACCTACAAGCACTTGGAATCAACGACTGGCAAGAGAAGGTCCACCAGAGAGACGAATGGAGACGGCTTGTATCTGCAGCAAAGAACCTCAATGGCTCGGAAAGCTGAAGAAGAAGAAGAAGTTAATATGACGCCTGCCTCGCGCTCCGAAGATTGTGGGTTCGATTCCAGGCTACGTCTTTCGGTTTACGAGTGCATTTTTCTTGGAAACACATGGGGGTCTTCGTTGGAGCTACGGAGTTCGTGCTTTGTGCGACGCTTTCGGCAGAACGCCCTGTGGAAAGAGACCGAGCCATCTGGGATAAAACCCGGTGCAGTGAAGTCGATCCTCTCGACTTTAAGACTTTAAGATTTGTATGATAGTTGTTAATACGTTTCATTATTAGAATAGTTGTTAGTGTGTTTCATTATTGGGATGGTTGCTAGTGAGTTTCAACATTGGGATAGTTGTTAATGAGTTTCATTATTGGGATAGTTGTTAGTGAGTTTCATTATTGGGACAGTTTTTCGTGAATTTCATTATTTGGATATTTGTTAGTGAGTTTCATTATTGGAATAGTTGTCAGTGACTTTCATTATTAGAATAGCTGTTAGTGAGTTTCGTTACTGATATATTGTCAGTGAGTTTCTTTAATATGGCATTTGTTAGTGAGTTTCATTAATATGACAGCTGCAAGTGGGGATAGTTATTAGTGAGTTTCGTTATTGAGATACTTGTTGGTGAGTTAGTTACTTTGATAGTTGTTAGTTAGTTTCATTATGAGAATAGTCATTACCATGGTAATGGTTACGAGTATAGTCCCTACAGTTGTTCATTGGTAGTGGCTGTTGATCAATGTTTCTAGGACCAGCATGGTAATTTAGATAGTGGTTAGTGATCAATGTTTCCAGGATATGTATGGTTACTATGATAGGGTTAGTGATAAGTGTTTCCGAGTTAAGCATGGTTACTAGGGTAGTGCTTACTGATCCATGTTTCTATGGTACGCTTAGCCACTAGGATAGTTGTTACTGATCCATGTCTCTAGGATAAGCATGACTACTAGGGTAATGGTTATTGATCCATGTTTCTGGGATAAGCATGACAATAGGGGCAGTGGGTCATGCGTTTGGTTGCTAAAATACACTTGGTTATAAAGATAGTGGTTCATAAGTTTATTTGTTAGGATAAGCATGGTTACAAGGATATAGCTTAAAAACATGATTTGTATTAGCACAGTGGCACGGGGTTCAATATCCATTAGTGGCAAGATTAATTGTTTCCTCTATCGCTTCGACTGTGGGATCAAACCAGCCTTGTAAACCGGCTTGGCTGATTTTCCGGGGAAGTTGGTCATGACATCTCATTATGTAGGGACTTAGTTTTTGTGAAGTGGGAAGATCGTGACTGCGTCAAAACATGGGAATACAAAATATAACACATAGGCTGGGTTGAGATGTTGCACAGAAACAAAATAGTTACAAAGGTTTCGGCACTTGGCAATTCTGCTGAGTAGGGCGGTTAAATCCGGAGCTCTGGCAAAATAGGGAAAATGATAAAACTTGCTGATAACAGAATATGTATAGTGTGGTTCAAAATGTTAGGGTAGCTACAACCACGTGATGTGCTGAACTCCGCTGAAAGGGTATAAACATATGCATGTGTACATGTGTTGGAGATGTAGCATGTAAACAATTGCATTATTGGCTGTAGTTACTGTTCAAAATGCAAGGCCAGCCGAGTTAGTCGGTATATAGGGTGGCGAGCGTTGTCAAGTACATTATGTTTCTCACAGTATATAGCACTGTTAAATTGGAGGATTGAATAGTTCTGCTCTGTAAACATGGCGGATTTAGTATTATGTTTCTCACAGTACATCATCATCAGCCAGTGCCTAGTCGGCTGGCGTGGGCGGTAGGCCTAATTCCTCTCCACATAAGTAATATCTCCGACGCCATGGATCAATTCACGTGTTGACTCCCTTCCGTGCCATGACACAAGACTGTCAAGAATCTTCTCACGCTGTATTCCTCGATCTCTCTTTCCGCAAATTTTTCCGGTTGTCACAAGATGTTCCAGTTTTAGTCTTCTCATAACGTGGCCAAAAAAAAAAAAAAAAAAACGATAACTGCCTCTTTCTGATGTTTATGATAAGTTATCTTTCCGACTCAACTTCCCCTAAAACGCCCCGATTGCTCTGTCTGGATGTCTAATTAATTGTCAGCATTCTTCTATACAACAACATCTCCAAGCTTCATGGGATTATTTCACCTGTTTAATAATTGTCCAGGATTCGCATACGTATGTTACAACTGGTTCTATGTAACATGCAAGAACTCGTTTTCTGACTTTCAAGGACAGTGGTTTATTGCACAAACTTTCTTCATTTGATAGAACGCAGTTTTTGCTTGTCCTATTCTGCTCTTTATCTCAGTGATGCATTTTCCATCAGATGTTATCCTTGTGCCTAGATATCTGAATTTCTGCACTTGCCCCAAAATAACGTCCTGTACTTTAATTGCAATTTAGACACAATCTGTTTCTTTGACATCCCCATGATTTCTTTCTTTCTATTATTCAAACTAAGGCCCATCTTTTCACTTTCTACAACCACTGTATCTATCATTTCCTGTAGATCGTTCTGACTTGTTGCTATCAAGACGGTGTCATCAGCATAAGGTAAGTTATTTATATTATGTCCACCAACCAGGATCCCTGGTATATTTTCTGTAGATCTCATTATATATTCACTGTACCATGAGAACAAACCAGGAGACAATACACAACTTTGACTGACGCCCTTCTTTATACACTGCATTGGTACTACAAGGTAGTTGATTCTTGTGGCTGCTGTTTGCTGCAACTATATGTTCTTTATTATTCGCAGATCTTTGCCGTCAGTGCTCAGTTGCTCTAGTAATTGTATTATTTCGTCACGCTTCACGTTGTCAAATACTTTTGTGTAGTCTATGAAGCATAAGTAAAGATCTGTTGTTATTTCTATAGCTCTTTCTAATAGTGTCCTGAGAATATATATACCGTTGTTTGTGCCCTTTCCCTCCACAAAGCCACACTGATCGTTACTAATTTCTGGTTTAATCTTGTTTCTTATTCTACAATGGTTGTGCAGTTATACAGCCTCGCATATATTAGGTCTCGATATTATGACATCGAGTAACCAGATTCCCCCTCACGCCTTCCTCCCTTTCCAGAAACATCTGTTGGTACCTATTTTACGTTACTGGTCAGATCCAGCTTGTGATGTGAGCAACTTTTTTCAAAGACATGCCACACAATGATGATGATGATGATGATGATTGATGATGATGATGATGATGATGATGGTGATGATGATGATGATGAGATGATGATGCTGATGATGACGACGACGACGACGATGATGATGATGATGATGATGATGATGATTATGATGATGATGATGATGATGATGATGATGATGATGATGATGATGATGATGATGATGATGATGATGATGATGATGATGATGATGATGATGATGATGATGATGATGATGATGATGATGAACAGATCTAAGGACTATACGTTAGGAAAGTATATCTAGCAGATATTGAATCATAGATGACTGTACACATAAGTCATTATTCAAACTCCCGTACCAGCATAGCTGTTTGAGTAAATATATACCAGCAACACCAAGAAACATTGACTCTTGCACTCCCAATTGTCGTTTATAAAATCAGGCGAGGCATGTGTTACTGGTGGACATTTGAAGTGTGCATTGTCTGAGGGCAGTTAAAGGTACGATCAGTCACTGGATACAGCATTGGTCACTACGTGCGCACTTATTTCTCCCCCAGATACCACATGCTGCTGGTCACCATCAACATCCTGGACCTCGTTGTGACGCTGGTCATCCCAGTCATGCTGGTGGCCATGCTAATGCTGGCCACCCTGATGTCCGTGCTCCAGGCGATACAGAGGAAGAAACGACTGGCGGAATCCTTAATAGGACATGACAGGTACACAACTTATGTTACCACTGCGTATAGGGGTTATGGTGTTTCGCCCATAGTTTCTTCACCAAATGGTTCTAGAGATTTAACGAGCCAATCTTTTTCACAATCTACTTCTCGTTTTTTGGGTGATTCATTCATCACCAAATGGTTCGTCTTCTTCATTCGATCTTTATCTCCCATTTGGTCCTTAACCATCTCACTACAAGCCGTCCTATTTTTTGTTATAACATGCATCCGTCCATGTCCTTCCTACATTATTTCTTTCTTTCTCAAATTGGCATATCCTCGTGTTTGATGTCTTTTATTCTTCTAGGTATTGGTGCACGATAAGGCAGACGAAGTTAGGACCCACTGGGATCACGTGTGTAGTGTGGACGAACAGATACATCATCATAGTCTAGGGAGAATGGTGTGGCAGAGAGTGATTGGAGGATCTGGCCGACGCTCAGTGCTTCTAGGAATGGCCAGACGGACACACAGACTGTAACTTGTACCATTGGTATTGGGACTTTTCGCTGGCTGTTGAAGATAAGGACGGAGCACGTATGAGAATGTCCCGAGTGATATGGATTCGGTTCTTGACTAAACTCAATTCAACTCTGTTCTCTGTTTACAAAAGATCGCTTAGAAGTCGACAGGGTCGACTTCGTTACACCGGGTTTTATCTGCATATATATATATATATATATATATATATATATATATATATATATATATATATATATATATATATATATATATATATATATATATATAAACCTTTAATAAGGTAATAATTTCCCGTGGGATCTCATGCTGCCTTATAAATGTCCAAATGCATTCATAACAATGCAGTCAAAGGCCATTTCATAGACTATGCATTCAATATAAAGTAATACGTTCAATTCCATGCTTTGCTAGGTTAATATGCTAAATGTGACTGACTGGTCAGTGCAGGATCAGTCTTAATCTCTCCAAAATGATCCTGCTGAATATTTTCCTATGAACTGACAATAACATTTTTCTTCTATAATTTTTAATCACATCTAGGTTACTTTTCTTTGGCATCTTCAGTAGGTATCCTTCTCTCCAGTTGGCTGGAATTTCTTCAGTTTCCCAGAATCTGCTAAATAATGTGTACATTAATTGAGCTGAGGTGTTAATATTATTTTTAACAGCCTCAGTTGGGACACCATCTGGACTATCAGCATTCCCATCCGTCAGAAGTTTGATAGTTTTACTAATCTCTTCGTTAGATAATTTCTGACAGTCGATATCCAACTCCACTTCTGCAGGCTGGTATCTAGAGTTTCTTCTGGAATTAGTCTATTCAGAAGTTCCTCGAAGTATTCAGCACGGCTGTTAAATGTATCTTTAATGTTTCTGAGAACTTCCCATTTCTATTTTTGATCACTCCACTTGGTTGAGTATACTTTCCTACTCTCTTCCTTTTTGCCTGTTAATGCTCACTGGGATTTTCTGTCGTTGTTTCTTCGTCTGCCTGTTCTGTTAGGCCATCTAACTATTGTAAACTGTAGGTGACAAATTAGTAATACGCCGGTCGCATCACATTTCAGAAAGTTGTCTGTTCCTCATTGTATGAGGCTGAGTGGGCCCATGAGCCGTGAGAACTCGAAAAAGATCCCACTTCCTGTTTCCAGAATGCTCAGTAGAGCATTCCAGTTAAGGAGACATTTTGTCAATTTACTACCTGACCTTCATACATTAGCAACTCTACTTCACATCTTTTCTGCTGAAGAATCTAGGAAATAATGAAATAAGTGTTTGTGAAACCAACAAGTTGCAGCATTGGGCCATATAATATCATAGTTTGGGAATCCTCAGTATAAGTGACATCCTAACTTATCATTAAATTACAAGGCTATGTGATTGCTCTCACACTCTTCAACTCTCTGCTTACCCAAAGACGCTAGTAGGTGTACGTATTTCTGACTTTAGAGATTGGCAAGAACATTATTTCATTACCAAAAAAAAAATCATAATGTTGTGATTTGAATCTGCACCCATCACGAAGGTTATTTATGGAAGCGTGTGTCTATTTTGCTCACTAACCTGGTCGAGGGATTACAAATACATGGCATTCACCTGTACAAGCACCCGGTTTCAATCGATTTAAGGACCATTATTTCCCAGACACTCCTTGCTCTCATTCTTCCTCCATATCTTTGAGTAGTGGATCACATGTTCTCATTCTGGCTCCAGTTCTTTGAGTAGTGGACTAAGTGATCTTATATTCCTTTCAACTCTTTGAATAAGGGACCACATGATCTGATACTCCCTCCAGCTCTGTGAGTAGTGGACCACATGATCTCATACTCCCTCCAGCTCTGTGAGTAGTGGACCACATGATCTGATACTCCCTCCAGCTCTGTGAGTAGTCGACCACATGATCTGATACTCCCTCCAGCTCTGTGAGTAGTGGACCACATGACCTGATACTCCCTCCAGTTCTGTGAGTAGTCGACCACATGATCTGATACTCCCTCCAGCTCTGTGAGTAGTGAACCACATGATCTACTGCTCCCTCCAGCTCCACATGATCTTATACTCCCTCCAGCTCTGTGAGTAGTGGACCACATGATCTGATACTCCCTCCAGCTCTGTGAGTAGTGAACCACATGATCTCATACTCCCTCCAGCTCTGTGAGTAGTGGACCACATGATCTCATACTCCCTCCAGCTCTGTGAGTAGTGGACCACATGATCTGATACTCCCTCCAGCTCTGTGAGTAGTGAACCACATGATCTGATACTCCCTCCAGCTCTGTGAGTAGTGGACCACATGATCTGATACTCCCTCCAGCTCTGTGAGTAGTGAACCACATGATCTACTGCTCTCTCCAGCTCCACATGATCTTATACTCCCTCCAGCTCTGTGAGTAGTGAACCACATGATCTACTGCTCCCTCCAGCTCTGTGAGTAGTGAACCACATGATCTGATACTCCCTCCAGCTCTGTGAGTAGTGAACCACATGATCTGATACTCCCTCCAGCTCTGTGAGTAGTGGACCACATGATCTGATACTCCCTCCAGCTCTGTGAGTAGTGGACCACATGATCTGATACTCCCTCCAGCTCTGTGAGTAGTGGACCACATGACCTGATACTCCCTCCAGTTCTGTGAGTAGTCGACCACATGATCTGATACTCCCTCCAGCTCTGTGAGTAGTGGACCACATGACCTGATACTCCCTCCAGTTCTGTGAGTAGTCGACCACATGATCTGATACTCCCTCCAGCTCTGTGAGTAGTGAACCACATGATCTACTGCTCTCTCCAGCTCCACATGATCTTATACTCCCTCCAGCTCTGTGAGTAGTGAACCACATGATCTACTGCTCCCTCCAGCTCCACATGATCTGATACTCCCTCCAGCTCTGTGAGTAGTGAACCACATGATCTACTGCTCTCTCCAGCTCCACATGATCTTATACTCCCTCCAGCTCTGTGAGTAGTGAACCACATGATCTACTGCTCCCTCCAGCTCCACATGATCTTATACTCCCTCCAGCTCTGTGAGTAGTGGACCACATGATCTCATATTCCCTCCTTCTCTGTGTGTAGTGGATCACATGATCTCATACTCGCTCCAGCTCTTTGAGTAGTGGATCACATGATCTCATACTCGCTCCAGCTCTGTGAGTAGTGGATCACATGATCTCATACTCCCTCCAGCTCTGTGAGTAGTGGATCACATGATCTCATACTCCCTCCAGCTCTGTGAGTAGTGGATCACATGATCTCATACTCCCTCCAGCTCTGTGAGTAGTGGATCACATGATCTCATACTCCCTCCCGCTCTGTGAGTAGTGGATCACATGATCTCATACTCCCTCCAGCTCTGTGAGTAGTGGATCACATGATCTCATACTCCCTCCCGCTCTGTGAGTAGTGGATCACATGATCTCATACTCCCTCCAGCTCTGTGAGTAGTGGATCACATGATCTCATACTCCCTCCCGCTCTGTGAGTAGTGGATCACATGATCTGATACTCCCTCCAGCTCTGTGAGTAGTGGATCACATGATCTCATATTCCCTCCCGCTCTGTGAGTAGTGGACCACATGATCTCATACTCCCTCCCGCTCTGTGAGTAGTGGACCACATGATCTCATACTCCCTCCCGCTCTGTGAGTAGTGGACCACATGATCTCATACTCCCTCCCGCTCTGTGAGTAGTGGACCACATGATCTCATACTCCCTCCCGCTCTGTGAGTAGTGGACCACATGATCTCATACTCCCTCCCGCTCTGTGAGTAGTGGACCACATGATCTCATACTCCCTCCCGCTCTGTGAGTAGTGGACCACATGATCTCATACTCCCTCCAGCTCTGTGAGTAGAGGACCACATGATCTCATACTCCCTCCAGCTCTGTGAGTAGTGGACCACATGATCTCATACTCCCTCCCGCTCTGTGAGTAGTGGATCACATGACCTGATACTCCCTCCCGCTCTGTGAGTAGTGGATCACATGATCTGATACTCCCTCCAGCTCTGTGAGTAGTGGATCACATGATCTGATACTCCCTCCAGCCCTGTGAGTAGTGGATCACATGATATGATACTCCCTCCAGCTCTGTGAGTAGAGGATCACATGATCTCATACTCCCTCCAGCTCTGTGAGTAGTGGACCACATGATCTCATACTCCCTCCAGCTCTGTGAGTAGAGGACCACATGATCTCATACTCCCTCCAGCTCTGTGAGTAGTGGATCACATGATCTCATACTCCCTCCAGCTCTGTGAGTAGTGGATCACAAGATCTCATACTCCCTCCCGCTCTGTGAGTAGTGGATCACATGATCTCATACTCCCTCCCGCTCTGTGAGTAGTGGATCACATGGTCCCATCCATGAACACGGTAGAGTTAATTACCATCGTACACACATTGAAGAGTGCTGGGTATATTTGCTAGTCTCATATATTTAAAGACCAAACAAAACTCGATGGGTGATATGGTCAGTATCTCCCCGTCGCCCTTATTTCCCAGGACATGTTCTAGTACCTATTTTAGACTGGATGGACCTGGGACCCTTGTAAACATAAATCCGCATACACAGGGATTCGAACATATGATGGCTATGCTAGTGGGCATGCATGCTAGCCAGTGTACCGCCGCGGATCACCACATTTTATTAGAAAATCGATAAGAAGTTAAATACTTTCTCACGATTAATGTATCAAAACATCGCTTCCAAAGATTATAGAATAGTTACCGTTCTGGTATATCCTCATAATTACTAAGAATGTCTAACAATGTTTATTCACTATATGTTGTTGGTTTCATCTTTTCCTGCCAGGTGTGACAGTGCGCACTTTAACACCGTCGAGATGAAAGTCGCCAAGTTTTTGACAATTGTTTCATTAACCCTCATATTCCTTCATAGCCCGAGTCACGTGATCAGACTTAAAATGCTGATCGCCAGTTTCGTAGGCTCAAGCCAACCCTCTAACGTGGACTACAGTCTTCAGCGGCTCTTCGAGACCATGTACTACCTCAATTTTTCCGCCAATTTTGTCATCTTCGCCTTGGCTGGCGACAAATTCAGGAGAACTCTCATGCATAAATGCTTCCGTAAGTTTTGCTTACACTACTCAACCATGACGCCTGTTAGAATGACAGCATCCTGCTCGATAACCAGTGACATTAAGCAGGATGTGGAACTGATGGTAGTCAACGGTGCATTCGATGATACCTCGTCACCAGAAGACGGTGATGTGGTGAATTTGTGATGAATGCCTCGTGTCAAGCAGCCTGGATGCAATGCCGAACTGCCCTGGCCTTGTTCAGCTCAAAATATGTACTCACTGTCTGTTGTTGCCGTGTTTATTAAAACAATTGTTTTCGTGTTCTAGTGTCGTTGTTTTGATGTCAGACTTGTTGACAGTCATCGGCGTATCCATTTCTCCTATCTCAGCTAGTGCACTAGGGAAGCTGAAAGCGAACACCGATGGTAACATCACGAGCACGGTAGGACGCCACCGGAGCTCGTCGCTTGCAACAGTTCGTCGCTTGCCAATGCATGGAAACCTCTAGAAGACATATTTTATTACTTCGTGCAGAGTGGCATGGTTCAGTTCACTATTAGTGTTGGAACTCTTCGCTGGCTGCTGAGGATGGGGACGGAGCGCTTATGGGAATGCCCCGAATGCTGTGATGTCGGTTCCTAAATCAATCAATCAATCAATCATTTAATCAGTTCACAAATCAAAGATAGAGAGCATCCGTTGAATCTTTACTCCAGGACATGCTAGTGTGGAGGGAAACGAGCATGCGGAACGACTGATTGGCGGGGTCTACTCCACCGGGCGGCGTTTAGATGCACGGTACCGACGATGTTGTCGCGGTCCTTTGAAATCATGTAAATAAATAACAGAAAAATCATCATGACCTGACTAGAATGGTGCGACAGGCAGTGACCAGCGGATATGACCGACACTCAGTACTCTGAGGAAATGCCAGAGGGACACATAATCAGATTGAAACTGGTACAATTAGTGCTGGGACTCTTCGCTGGCTATTCAAGTTGGAGAAGAGCACGTATGGGAATGTCCCGAGTTCTGTGATGTCGGTTCTTGACGCAGCGCGACTCATCTCACCTCAACATTACACTTGTTATTACGTTACATCTGCTTTTGTTACTTGTTTGTCACTTAAATTGCATGTTTCACACTTGTATTATTGTAATCTCTGCCGAGTCATTACTTTAACACCTTCTATCGTATACACAAGAGACACTCTGACCCGTTCAGCCACGCTGAAGTAAACAAATTGTTACCAACATTTCGAGGAGATTAATTCCTTCTTCTTAAAGCGCAAAAACACAAAAAGGTGATTTTATTGAACTTATGTTTTGCTTAATTATTTAAATTAACATCTGTATTTACATGGCATTTCCATAAGCTGTTCTTTTATAATATACAATGTTCACATGTTACTACATACAATGAGATTGGGATACATGGTTTTTGTGACTGGGAAAGAGGGAAGGCATCTCCACAAAGTATACTTATAACATGTTAACGCCAAATGTTGGGCGGCGCTCACCAAACCCAACACCCCATATTGTGCCAACGGCTTCAGGTGGAGGAGCACAACTGGAGGGTACAAGCCGTATACTATTGCGAGGAAATTCAATCCAAAGACAAACTGTCGTAGCAGCTCAGACCAGGCCCTAAGCCGTGGTCAGGAACTGGTCTAGGACGGATGCTCTGACAGGCGGGACAGTTAGAGCATTGCTTCTGCAGCTTGCCTTGATCCAGATGTATTGGTGTTACCTTTCCTCTGGAGTAAACTAGGCAGGCCGAGAGAAGAATCATGTTGCTTGTACAAATACATGGTCTTTACAATTCAGCTTCGTGTTATGGAGAGGTATAACGCCATCACTGGTCACAGCCATTGGTGGTAGTTATTATGCTTTTTTTAAAGCACATTGTAACAGACTATCGTCTGTCAAGGCGGCAAGGTGCCATTCAAAATGTTAATAGCTGCGTGTTTCTTTGTGACTGACTTTGTGAATAGATTAGATTTTCCCCCATGTATAATGTTTCCTGTGTGCACTGAAGAATGAGGAGATAAAAATAAATTCAGCATAAAGAACAGATTTGATACATAGTCTGATCTAGAAATTATATTTCACGATGTCAATGACCAATGAAGAATATCGAAGAATTCAGTTCCATAGACTGCGGAAACAACTATCACAAAAGTGAAGATATGCCGTATTAAATGAATAACTGAAATTATTGGAAATAAGAGGAAATAACAAAAAAATAACCATTAGAAACATAAAAAGATTCAAGGGAAAATTGAGAAATTACTCACAGAGGCAAAAGAAGCATGGCGTCAAGAAAATTGATGGGAATTTGATAAACAACACAACACCCGAAACCCAAATTAATGCTCAAAGGAATTAATAACATCACTAAAAAAAAAAAAAAAAAAAAAAAAAAAAACACACACACACACAGAGAAAGAGAGGGGGGGGGGGGGGGAGCTGAGTGGTCTCGAGGTATGGTGTCCGCCTCGAGTGCTGAAGGTCCCGGGTTCAGGCCCCGGTGAGGACCGGGATTTATTTTTAAAAATCCACCTGGACTTCCAGTAATAAAATTTCCCCTGGTCTCTGGGTAGTGAGATCGGACGCCCGTGTGTATTGTTGCGCACGTAAAAATTCCCTTGGCAGTTGGAAATCGAAAAAGAGTAGCCTAACGGCGCTGCCCGGGCAAAATTTCGAGTTAAAAATCTACCGAAAGTATTTCAGGATCCTCGCCGATGCATTGAGCTGAGTTTCTCCAGACTCATGTTTGATTTAGGAGGAAAACGGAGCACTTATGGGTTAAACCGTGTGCCGTGATGTTGTTCCAACGACTAAATTAAACTAAACTAAACACACACACACACACACACACACACACACACACACACACACACACACACACGCGCGCGAGAGAGAGAGAGAGAGAGAGAGAGAGAGAGAGAGCGCAAGTTCACACACACACACACACACTATTGATTGCCTGAAAATCAAAGAAGCCACAATCATAATGGATAAAGATTAGGTTGTAAATGCATGTTTGAATTACATGACGGGCACGCTAGCGAAGTTGGTAGCGAACTGCGCTGGTAATGTCTTGAAATCAATTGGGGAACCCTTTGAGGCCATTAAGTTCATAAATAAACAGACGTAGTATTATTTGGCGCTCATAGAAGTCGAGACTAGAGGCTGCACTAGACAACACACAAGTTTAAAGCTATAGTTACCGACTGGGATTCGAACCGGTCACCTCCAAATGACGACGGCGAACCATACTGGAACAATTGTACTTCGACGCATGACCACTCTACTTGTTTCTTCTCACATCTAGCGCTAAACAATACTATGTGTGTTTATTTATGAACTGGTATTGTCTTGAGCGTCTCCCTGGCGAAGAGGTTAACGTCTTTCTCCGTCATCCCTTATATTCTCGTGGGTAACGCAGCTGCTCGAGAATCGGTAGCGGATCGCGCCGCGCTGGTAACTTACAGGGGTATGTGAGCCGGTCGCTCAGAAAGCAATGGCAAACTACTGAGTGGTAATCTTGCCTAGTACATCAACAGCAGCTGAAAGATGCTGGTGTTGACTGCAACGTCCTGTATTGGATATGCAACATTTTAAAAAATTTCTTGAGCACTGTCGGAGGAGGGTTTGTCGCTGGCCAGCGTCAGGGAAAGACTGCTCACTTTATTTCTCCTGGCTCTCAGGCCTACAAAAAATGATGGTCCTATCACATCACAGACCAATAGCTGGAAAATGCTTCGGGACAATGTATTATTATTATTATTATTATTATTATTATTATTATTATTATTATTATTATTATTATGGGGGTTCAAATATAAACGTATATTTGTGTGTGTGTGTGTGTGTGTGTGTGTGTGTGTGTATGCTGCGAACAGTTATTGAACGGGCTATAGAAGTAAACAATGATACACACCTTTGCTTTATTGACTAAACAAAGGCTTTTGTTAGAGTTAGACATGTCAACATGGTAGATATGCTTGCAGGTCTACAAATTGATTGAAAAGACATTAGACTTATAAAATAAAAAACATATATTGGAAACAACAAGCTGCCATAGGGATTGATAATGAAGTGGGACAATATCAACCTATTAAGAGAGGTGTTAGGCAGGGATGTGTAATGTCTCCAGATCTTTTTTCCCTATACAGTGAAAATATTTTCAGAAATGTAGAAGATATAAATGGAATCAGCATTGGAGGACGAAACATCAATAACATTAGATATGCAGATGATACAGTATTGATTTCAGACAATGCACAGGATCTGCAACAATTAGTAGACGCTGTTGTTGTACACAGTGAGCAGCTGGGGTTGGAATTAAATTGTAGGAAGACACAGGTTATGGTCGTCACTAGGAAGAACGAAGTACCACAATGTTATATACAAGTAAATGGGAATATTCATCAGCAAGTGAAACTGTACAACTATCTCGGAACAGTCATAACATCTGATGGGAGATGCCTTGAAGAGATTAGAACAAGAATCGCCATGGCGAACGTGGCCTTTAGCAAGATGAAAAACATTCTGACCAATAAAAAGATGTCAATAGAAACGAGAAAAAGAGTGTTGAGTGGATACATAGAGCCTGTTCTTTTCTATGGATGTGAAGCTTGGACAATGTGCAGTCAAGCTGAAAAACATCTGATGGCTGCAGAAATGTGGTTTCTGAGGAAAATGCAAAGAATACCATGAACCGATAGAAAAACCAATGACCAAGTATAACAGGAGACAAATGAAAATCGTAAATTGATTAGAGAAATTAGACGTAGACAGTCAAAAGTTTTTGGACATGTTATGAGAAGAAATGGATTGGAGAACTTAGTGACAACTGGCAAGATCGAAGGGAACAGACCAAGAGGAAAACCGAAAGAAAAATACCTGGATGGCTTGGCCACATGGCATGGACGAGACAGGAACACTGAGCTGATCCACGACGCTGGTGATCGAGTGAAATGGCGAGTCATGACCGCCCACGCTTTCCGGCATGGCACATGATTGATTTATTGATTGATTTAATATACGAGGGGAATTCAATAAGTAAATCACAAATGGCTGTAGAAAATTAACTAAATATGATAATAACTTGAAAACAGTTTACTGTTATACATACATTGCCCTTTATTTCTCAACATAATTTCCACCAACATCGATGCACTTTTATCCCATCGTTTTATCAGTCCTCTCAAACATGCTGCATAGAAATGCGTGCTCTGTTTTCTAAACCACGTTTTCACTTCACATTTAACTTCGACGTCATTCGCTAAATGTCTCCCGCTAAAGTGGGTTTTTACTTTTTTAGTGGACCAAAAAGGTGGAAATCGCTAAGGGCTAAGTCGGGGCTATACGATGGATGTTCCAGAACTTCCCACCTTAGTTGGTTAATTTTCTCCTGAGTTAATCGAGCCGTATGTGGTCTGGCATTGTCATGAAGAAGCAACCCTCATCTAGTCAGCAGTCCTGGATGTTTTCTTCGAATTTCATCATGAATCATCGATAGAATTTCACAGTACGATTCAGAATTCACATTGTCACCTATCTTCTTGAAATTGGTTAAAAGCATTCCTTGACAATCCCAGATCACTGTCAGCATAACCTTCCCTGCTGATGGCGTTACCTTGAATTTTTGAACACAAGGCGAAGAAGGATGCTTTCTACCCAGCTATGTACAGCTTTACGGGACAAACATTTGTCAGCATAAACAGGAAGCATTTCCTTATGAATGTCCTTTGCAGGCAGTCCTTTTGCCCACACAAAAGAAAACGCACAACAGCACGTTGCTCTTTGGTTAAATACTCCGTAAGTACAGTCGCCATTTGTTTTATGCGCTGCGCATGCGCATGTGCCACCTAGCGCCATCTGACGAACGGGAATATAAAGTTTGATGTTGCTGTCACCTAATGACACCTGTAGAAAACACCAACTACATTTACCAATCATCCCACAGAACTGTGTGACTTACTTATTGACTCTCCCTCGTATTCTGAACAGTTAAGAACAAATGTATAATTTTTCGATTTAGTCACTACTGTGCTCAATGCAAGTCCTCCAGTGCTTGGATTCCTGCAGACAAAACAATGCACTTGATCGCTTGTGTAACCACTCATGCAAAGACCGAACAATCTGTCACAGAAGTTACGCCGTTTTGAAACTTCTTACTCGACTAATCCACTTTCTGGACTGACATACAAGCATCACCATACTGGACCTTCATTCGCCGATGAATTTCTATAGGTTTCACCCCTTCACTGATCAAAAACGGATAACAGAACACTTCTCCTCTTTGATGCATGAAAAAGGTGGGGCGGCCATCTTTAAACTATCCTTATAACGTCATCGAGCTTGTCTGCACCGTGATGCCAATTGCTTAACACTCTTGACATCCTTAACAACAATATTGGCAGGTTACAAGACAATTGCATGGTTATTGTAATTTCTATCAGATTTTTAAGGTTTTCATTTAAATTTCCCTCGTATTATTACAGTATTATTGTTCTTGTTCTTGTTCTTGATCTTCTTCTTCTTCTTCTTCTTCTTATTATTATTATTATTATTATTATTATTATTATTATTTACCCCATGACTGGAAAGAGTCATTATTGATACCTATCTTTAAGAAAGGAGACAAGTTTCAATGTGGAAATTATAGAGGAATATCACTACTGTCCACAAGCTATAAGATACTATCCGCAGTATTACTAAATAGACTAAAACCATATTCAGAAGACATATTAGGTGACTACCAGGCGGGTTTTAGACAAAACAGATCAACAATAGATCAGATATTTATCTTACGACAAATAGCCGAGAAACATTGGGAATATAAAAGAGATCTCCATAACATTTTTGTGGATTTTAAAAAGGCTTATGATAGTGTCCATAGGAATAGTCTATGGAATGCTATGCAGGAATTTGGAATACCAAGGAAGTTAATCAACATGACCAGACTATGCATGGAAGATACTTATAATATAGTAACATATAAAGGCAGGAAATCAGACCCCTTCCAAATAACATCTGGCTTGAAACAGGGTGATGCACTATCGCCGCTACTCTTCAATCTGGCTCTAGAGAAAGTTGTAAGGAAGGTAAAGGAGGAATGTGATATTGGAGGAACATCCAAGCTGCTTGGTTATGCAGATGATATAGATATTATAGGGCAAAGTGAACAAAAGACATTGGAAATATTGACTCACTTAAAGGGAAAAGCCCAACAGATGGGGCTGGTTATCAACCAAGATAAGACAGAATATATGGTAATTTCAAGAGACGGAATGGCTAGAAACTCTGGCCACATACAAATAGATAATATGACCATTAAAAGAACGGAAACATACAAATACCTGGGTACAATCTTCAACTGCTCCAACATCATAAGGGAAGAAATACAAACTAGAATCAACTCTGGAAATAAGATATACTATGCACTACAACATCTACTAAAATCAAAGGCGCTATCTCGTAACACCAAAATCACAATATACAAAACACTGATCAGACCAGTTGTGCTGTATGGCTCTGAAACCTGGAGTACAACGAAAGGAGATGAAGCCTTGTTACAAACCTTTGAGACCAAAATTTTAAGACGCATCTTTGGACCCATTAGGGATACACAAAGTGGAGAGTGGAAAAGAAGAAGTAACAAAGACATTTATGATCTGTTTAAGTCCCCGCTAATCACTGGTATCATGAAGGCTAATAGACTACAATGGCTGGGGCATATAGAAAGAATGGAAGATAATAGGGAAACAAAACTCGCTTACACTCAGGAAATAAATGACCGTAGACCCCGAGGTAGACCAAGAAGGCGGTGGAGAGATAATACATGTACAGACCTACAAGCACTTGGAATCAACGACTGGCAAGAGAAGGTCCACCAGAAAGACGAATGGAGACGGATTGTATTTGCAGCAAAGAACCTCAATGGCTCGGAACGCTGAAGAAGAAGAAGAAGAAGAAGAAGATTATTATTATTATTATTATTATTATTATACTGTTTCAGATTACATGAAAGATCTTTATAACGATTCACGTGAGACACGGTATGGAATTCCATATAATAATAAATTGCTTCCAATTTTGAAGATGGAAGGTCAAATTGCTCTTAGACATGAAAAATGACAAGACCCAGGGTCCAGACAACATCACAACAGAAATTATTGATCCCTTAGAAGAATATGGAATAGACCATGTCACCAGACTGCTGAACACGATATACGAAACGAGATATATCTTGTGATTTATGTAAATCTATGTTTATTGCAGTCCCGAAGAAATCAGGAGCCTCGGAATATGATCAACATCAAACAATTAGCATCAAGAGAAACATCACAGCAATTCTGCTAAGGATCATCACGCAAGTATTAGGAAGAAAATGCAAAAAGACATAGGGGAAGAACAATTGCGGGCATCACAAATGCTGTGTGTTTGCTAAGAACGTCAATGGAGCCTAAGATAAATATTCACATAAATATCTGCATTTCAAACAATGTATTCATTTAGTGAATGTAAACACAGAAGGCACAAACAATATGTTGCCAGATTTATTGCCAGTCATGTTTCGCTACATCTGGCCAGGTTCATACTGCAGAGTTATATATCATATAAAGTGAATCAATAAATTATACTTTGGCTAAAACACATAGTCACTGATATTGTTCAAATGTGTAGCATTATTTGTCACTATGGTAAATGCAAATGTAACATGAAATCTTTCTGTTTGCACAAAATTGGCTGGAATGGCCTAATTGCCATTGCATCTAACTTCATGACAGATATACAGCAGTTGTTGCGAAATTGCCGAGTTCTGCGTTTTATGACCTGTCGACTGCACATGGATTCCAGAAGACTGATTCATTCTCTTTTCCGCGCACACTGGTATATGTTCTGTTAATCGCTTTGTTAATTGTTGTTCCGTTCTACCTATGTAAGCTGAATGATGAGAACAGGACCGATCCACCCATTCATAATTGGTGGAAATCCAGTTCCATGACTCACATAAGCAGATGAGACGTTCCTCCTATCAAATTGTGTTACGGGATTAGAAGCTCTGTCAAATCTATCAAAAGACACATTGAAGACTGAAATTGTTTTCTAAAATTTAAAAAAAGTAATAATAAAAAGCTGTTCTCCATGGTAAAGGACTACGGACGCGATTCGTAATACCGCTTACCCACGTTCGAAACACAGCTTTGCGCGATTTGGCAGTAGACCGCGTTGCGTTTTAACGAATTGGTGTGGGAGCCGGTCGTTCAAAAAGCAAAGGCAAACTACTGAACGTAAACTTGCCAAGACATCAACAACAGCAGAAAAATGCTGGTGTTGACAGCGATGTCCTCGAAAAGGATATGCAATAATAATAATAATAATAATAATAATAATAATAATAATAATAATAATAATAATAATAATAATAATAATAATAATGTTCACAGACAAAACTACATTTTAACAGAAAATCAATCAGTGATGAAGAAATGAAAATCTCACACACTTTGAATATTTTGGCGCCATAATCAACAACAATGTGGATTATTGAAAACAAAACGTCCGACGGATACAGGTCATAGCCACACAGAGGTTAAGCGGTAGTACGAGCCTATGATACACGTTTGATACCTGCAAACAAATTATGGAAACATACATACTTGCTGTGGCAACATACAGTTGTGATTCATGGACCATTTCACAATTATTCAAGAAGAAAATCGGGCTTTTAAACTTGAATGTTACAGACAAATTCTTAGAATACCGTGGACCAAGGAGAAGACAAATACGAGCATATGTCCAGAAACGAATGCCTTCATTCACGATCAATTATTTTGAAAATTGTCTTTTGCATCATTATGAAATTTTTCCTGCCGTCTTATATTTACCCCCACCCAAGGAATATGTCTTTGATAGGTCCAAAAGCAACTTAAATCATCGAAAGCGGCGACATTTCTTTGATGTTTTGCTGAAAAACTAGTGATTTCTCGCTTACAAACTTGTTTTTACAGTAATGAATGCCCCGCCAATTCACATGACGACACAAGGCGTATCCGGATTCGTATATGAGTGGGTGCAATAAAAGAAGTAGCTTAAAAGTCGACAGGGTCGGCTGCATTGCACCGAGTTTTTATCCCATATGGCTCAGTTTCTTTCCGCAGCCTGGAAAGCGTCGCACAAAGCATGAACTCTGTAGCTCCAGCGACGACTCTCGGGAGTCTCCGAAAAAAATGCACTCGTGAAATGAAGGACGTGGCCCGGAATCGAACATACAACCTTCGGAGCCCGAGTCAGACGGCTTGACCACTTCACCACGGAGAATCCCGAGAGGGGTGCAATGTGTAATATTAGTAAAGACAGAGAATTTACAGAGGCATGGGGTAAATAATTTGTAAATTGACAGGAAAGTAGAACGAATATATTTCTTACCTTATATTTCATTTCCTTCTTGTTTCTTCACCTGCTGGTTAATAATGTGTACACAAGTATTCATGTTAGCTTTTTATATTGAGTTCGTGAAAGCTTCCAAATAACTGTGCGTTAATGTGCGTATGGAGTGACCAGAAATGATACCGCAATTTAGTCATCATGTTTCCATTTTTAAGGATCTGTTCAGCTGTCTGTTTAGTTTGTTCACACGTACACATGGGTGACAGACCCGCTTTGAGTCTTCGTGAAAGATTGTCTACTCTGCTATTTACCGTTCAGAGACGGAACATGATTACCTGTTTTGCACTATGAAAATAGTTGTCAGTGTCTCTGTAGTGGGCTTTCTTCTTAACGACCAAGATGTTGGTCCTCTTTTCATTGCAGTTTAAAGATTGATTTGTATGCACGTGTGTTGTCCCCTAATTTGACAACGTGTTTGCTCTCACGTTTCTTGTTTTGCCACAATATGTCAGTTTCCACCGCAAAATTACTCTTCCGTTGGTATTCAATGCGTTTAGTGTGTGTGTGTGTGTGTGTGTGTGTGCGTGCGTGCGTGCGTGCGTGCGTGCGTGTGTGTGTGTGTGTGTGTGTTGTTTGTCACCGCTGAGAGCTTGCGGAATTGAAAATTCATCACTGTGGAATACAAACTGTTGCCATTGACATTATGCTGATGCTGTAATGTTTAGGGCCTGCAATTCGTCTGAATAGTTGGAGCAAAATATCCCAATAAGTGTGTACGTAGATTAAGGTCTGCGATCTGCTCAGACCTTAATCTGTGTCGGACGATTCCAGTAGGTTGATGGTTGCTCTCGGTTGCATAAAATTCAATCCATCCTTTCTCCAATAGTCCTCTTCCTCTTTCAACACATGGTCCTCACATCTTCCCCAGTAACTTTTATCAATATTTAATAGCGCGTACTGGGTTAGTATCTTGACGTCAGACAATTTGAATGTAGCTTTGGCAGCTGCCACCCGTCCTTTAATTTTAGCCCACACAAGTTCTATAGGGTTTAAATGAGAATGATACGGCGGAAGTCTCAAGCACCTATGGCCATGCTCTTCTATCAACTTGTCGATTTGATATTTCTTGCTTTTTGGCGCCTGTTTTACAAGGGACAACAACTCTCATCTCATCTCATCATGTTCCTCTTGTACCTTGCGGTGTCGAGGTGAAGTATAAACTTCGTGAGAGTGCCCGATTATGGGCTTCATATATCGATATTCCCGTGGACTCTGCTATTCCCTCCGTCCAACGTTTACGTGGTCGGCCTCTTCCTCTGATTCCATCTGGTCTGTACATCATTGCTTGTTGTGGTATGCTGTTGACTGGTAACCTACTTGCATGGCCAAACCATTTGACTTGCTGCTTTCTGATAAAATCTAGTGCTGCTTTAACCCCCACTTTAGTCCTGATTTCTTCATTTCTGATCTTATCTCTTCTTGATACGTTGAGTATTCTTCTCAGGAACCTCATTTCTGTTGTTGTGATTTTTCTTTTCTCTTTTTCTGTCATTGTCCAGGTTTGGCATTGGTAGCATAGAGTTGGCAGGAAGATTGTGTTGTAAAGTGCTTTCTTAGTAGTTATTGATACATGTTTGTTCTTTAGTATTGGTGCCATTTGTCCAATGGGTTGATTTGCCTTATTGCACCTATTTTCAATCTCGTCTTCTGATATGCCATTTGATGATATTATACTTCCTAGGTACTTGAACCTCTTTACTTGTTTCAAGGGATGCTCGTTTAGGTGAATTGTTGTTGTTTTTTCTTCTTTAGTTATAGTCATTACCTCTGTTTTACTTGTGCTACTTTTCATGTTATGTTCCCTACACATTTCGTTTAGACTATTCATGTGGTCTTGTAATTCAGCTTCTGATTTTGCTATTAGTGCTTGGTCATCCGCAAACAGGAGTTCTCTAATGGTTAGATTTGCAGATGGTACTTCTTCTGTGTTCTCGTCATGTGGTATTCTTGCTGTCTCTGCTTGGCTGGTTTCTTTACATATGTTGTCTATATATGTTATGAACAAGAGAGGGGACAGGACACAACCTTGTCGTACTCCACATCTTATGGTGAAGGGTTCTGAGTGTCCTCCAGTTGCTCTCACTATGCATTCACTGTTGTTGTATAAACTTCTACATAGGTTTGTTAGATGTGTACTCACTCCATATTGTTTAAGGATTTCCCACAGCTTGTTTCTATCTACTCTATCGAATGCCTTTTAGGGTCAACAACTGTAGCTTGAAATATGTTTCTGGAAATGGTATATTTTCCCTTCGGAGCCATATCTTTATTGCTTCCTTTGTGCTCGATACCGTAGGTATTTTGTCTTCTTGGGCAACAACATTGTGATATGATGCATTGTCCATGATTAGACAAGACAGTCTATCAAGGGATGGAAGTACTGTATTCTCGAGCCAATCTCTAAACACATTACCATTCATCTCATTATGATCATCCCTATTGTCTGTATGCTTTGATACGAACACGAGCCCAGCATTCTGTAGTAAGCCATTATGAGTACTCCCAGCATAGGCTATGACCAAACGCTTTCCTTTACTACTGAGCACATAACGCTTTATCTTTCCATCCATTGATTGCCATTCCTTTTCACTTGTGTGGTGCGCATTGATCCACGTCTCATCCAAATACACTATGTCATAATTTTCTTTGCGCATTTCCCTTATTTCACGTAGGTATCTGCTTCTCATGGCTCCTAAATGCGGTTGCTCGCAAATGATATTTCTACCTCCCTTGTACTTTCTAAAAGTGAAGCCTAATGTCCTTATAATTTTCCACAAAGTTGTTCTGGATAGCTCTATGTTTTTGTTCTTTTTCAACAAAACCCTCAGTTTTCTTACAGTCACTGTTTATTTGGCATCCATTATTTTTATAATAACTCGCCTGTTGACATCCTTGTCAAAGCTGTCTACAATTGCCTTTCTACTTACCGTTTGCTTATCGCGTGTTGGTTTCATTCCAGATTCTTGCACCCAACGACGAAACGACCGTTTACTCAAACCCACTGCATGCACTGTTCTTTTTTCGGGATTTGTAACAGTATGAAACAGTTTCCTGCGACCAGCTTCTTGACAAAAATAACTTCATAGTGATGCTTTGAAGTCAGTGGCGTGCAGAGGGGGGTGCGGAGGGTGCGACGGCCCTGGGCATCCAGCCGGCAGGGGGGGGGGCATCCAATTAGGGAGAGGGGGCAGCACAGTGCAGTGGGAGGGGAGGAAGAATGAATTAGGGAAAGAACAATTAAGGGGCATCCAATCAAGGGGTTGGCCCCGGGCATCAAAGAACCTCTGCACGCCACTGTTTGAAGCGTACACAATTTCACTTTCAATCCAATTGAACAATATTCACACATTCAAATATTAGCTATTAATATTATATTAATGGTAAGATTTATTTATATATTTATTTATATAATCACGTTTCATGAAAGAACCCACATAGGAGACACCTCTGAAGAATCCCATTTAACTGCGCAGTCTGTGCCAAAACTAAAACCACGAGACAATTTCAAAAAAAAGCGCGGATGTGTCTTGGTGAAGCTGTAATACTTTTAAAATGATGGACTTAATATCTATGCCGTAAATTATATACCGCATATAAACAAACATTGAAATCTGCTGTACAATCTCCAGAACAAAAATTTTTTTGTTGGGTGGACATAATGATAAGGTTATATGTTAAATCTCATAATTTTCCCTCAGTTGGTTACTGAGATATGGAATTTTATATTGGGGTTAAAAAAAAAAAAATAAACAGACTATACTAGATCTGGATATGGAAGAAAATTGGCTCATAAGCATGGTCATTTCTGAGCAACTTAAATCCTTTATGATACTAAACGCCGCGGTGGTTTGAATATAATGCAGACGTGGTTCATCGAAGATGAGAAAGGAGTCTGCTAGCACGAAGATGGGCATCATAATCATCACGTGCCATGCCGATAAGCGTGGGCGGTTATGTCTCGCAATCTCACACGATGACCAGAGTCGTGGATCAGCTCTGTGTTCTTGTCTCGATCATGCCACGTGGTCAAGCCATCCAGGACGTGGACAATGAGCAGATAATCTGAAAAACATCTGATGGTTGTGGAAATGTGGTTTCTGAGTACAATGCAAATAATACCAAGGACAGACGAAAGACCACAAGAGGGTGTGCATTGGGTTTTAATACCGTGTCTGTTACTTTAGCTAGCATATTTCTGACCTCTTTTGACAGTCCCCATTGTTGTCAAATATGATGTCAAGGTATTCAAAATATGTGACATTTTACATTTCTTCATTGTTGATTATAATTGTTTGGTTGTGTATCTGGACAGTATTTTTTTGGGTTAAGTTTTAATCCCTTAGCACTGTTTGAGAGGAGGGTGTTATCATCTGCATGCTACACAAGCTAGGCAACCTAAATGAAGCATTGGGCGTAAGTCAAAACATAAACATTTCACTCTTCATGGACAAGAGGAGAAAGTCCAGTAAAGAATAATTATGTGTGTGCGCGCGCGCGCGTGCGTGTGTGTGTTTTTGTGTGTGTGTGTGTGCGTGCGTGCGTGCGTG
Source organism: Cepaea hortensis (assembly GCA_963921405.1). Classification (NCBI taxonomy): domain Eukaryota; kingdom Metazoa; phylum Mollusca; class Gastropoda; order Stylommatophora; family Helicidae; genus Cepaea; species Cepaea hortensis. The sequence continues at coordinate 48,474,291 of OY992888.1, forward strand.
TGTGTGTGTGTGTGTGTGTGTGTGTGTGTGTGTGTGTGTGTGTGTGTGTATGTGTGTCATAAACAGAAAGTTCAGAAATACCTGATTGCAGCAAAGATGTCTCAGAAGAAAACACAAGGATTACAGTGGAATGAGCGGAAACAAATAAGGCAGTCCTGTGAAAAGATTATTAAAACAGCAAAATGATTAGAGAAATGAGATGTAGACAATGAAGGTGCTGGGTATAATACCACATTCATGATAACTTCACAACAACTGGCAAATTAGATTCCACGACTTACACGTCTCCGTGTTAGCCATTCCTTTACATATCCTAGGCACATTTAATCCACTAACTTGGAGGTCAGCTTGGGTTAATGGATAAGAGCGCTTGTTCTTAAACATCCGGTGTGCTGCTGCCGAGGTGGCTGGTTCAATCCCTACACCAGTCTGTTGAACTAAAATGTTGACTTCTCGTCCTTGACTTGTGGACAAATTAAAAGTACCTCAGAAGTCGGAATTGGTTTGCCTGACAAACATAATTACTGTAGAATAGAAAGGAATACATGTAACAGAGAAAGCTAATTCACGCACAAAGTTCAGTCCAGTGCACTAGAAGTAGTAGCAGGTGTACATTTTAGTTCAAATTGACTAACGTAGGTCAGCATGGCCGAATGGATAAGAACGCGTGTTCTTAAACATCCGGTGTGCTGATGCCTTGACTTGGGGATGTTAATTACAAGTAACTCTGAAGTCGGAGTGGGTTCGCCTGATGGCGAGGGGCACTGTTAATAGGTAAAGCAAAATTCAGTTCAGCTCTATTAGAAGTAGTGTGTATGGACTAATCTTGAGTTCAAAACGAGCGAGTGGGGAAAAAACATTGACTAACTTCAAGGTTGTTGGAGATGATTGAAGTGCCAGGGTCAAGTTGTTACCAACATTATTAAGCATATATTGAAAGCTGTAAACAATAACTGGCTGAATTCATTGACCTTCTTGCTGTAGAACTTCTTATATTTACTTCTTATTGTTTTAATCTTATAGGAGCGCCAATCAATATCTTTAGCATTATTAAGTTTTTCCGTCACGGGTAATTATTTTAACTCCGCTATCTCAAAGAGTTGTGCTTTACATCGATCATCGCTAGAATATCACGCTTCCCCACATCTTGTGATCGTTAACAGTATGTATGTGTCAATTCGCATGTTGACACCTTTCCGTGCCATGACAACAGACTGCCAAGAATATTCTGTTTCTGTCTTCTTCTGTCTCTGTGTCCCCAAATCTCGACAGTTATTACAACATGTCCCACTTATTTTTTTCTCCTAATACGGTCAACGAGTTACGAAAGCAATTCGCAATCCCGCATATCGCGTTCGAAACACAACTGCGGGCGATTTGCCAGCAGACTTGCGCTGGTTTTCATACAATGGTATGAATCCAGTTGTTCAGACATCAATGGCAAACTACTCAACGTAAACTTGACAAGAGATTACGAACAGCCAAAATATGCTGGAGTTGACTGTGACGTCCTATAAAGGATATGCAACTCTCTCTCTCTCTCTCTCTCTCTCTCTCTCTCTCTCTCTCTCTCTCTCTCTCTCTCTCTCTCTCTCTCTCTCTAATGTGACCAACAAATGAGGAGTGGTATTTCCTTGTGTGTCAGCCTCTTTCAAAACATTTAAATTACTAATTCTTTCTATTTATCCGGGAAATTTTCGTCATTGTTAAAAGCACATTTCTTATGCCTCATGGAATTGTTTTCCCTCCCTTCTGTAATAATTGTCCATGATTTTCAGCCTTATGTTAAAACTGGTTCTATGTAAATAACAAGAATTTTTGTTGCAGCCTCTAATGCCACGGGTTTGTTGCATAAGATCTTCTTCGTTTTATAAAGTGCAGTTATTGCTTGTCTAATTCTGTTCCTCATAGCTGTGATACATCTCCCATCTCAGTTTATCGATGTCCGTGCTTAGATCCTTGAACTTCTTTAATTACCCCAGATTAATACATTTAGGCATGATATTACCATTACTTATGTCTTCCTATTGTTTAAGATGGGGTCCATTTTTTAAACACTTTCTACAATAATTAGGTCTGTCATTTCCCATAATTTCTTCAGACATGTTGCTATTATGCCGATGTCATCAGCACCGTGCAAGTCATTTAAATTATGACCACCAGCAGTGATCCAAGGCACATTTTCTATAAATCTCATTATATAATAAAGAAAAGAGTTTATTTACACGCCCTGTGGTGTATTGGGCTGGCGCCAAATTTGTTTAGACTTAAATCTCTAACTGAAAAGTTAATGTCTTCCTTATAACTGGAACGTTATCGCAGTACCAGTTTGCCCCTGGCCTAGTGTTTGCTTCTGCAAAAATGCTTCTGAATCTCTCTGAAATCAATATGTAATCAGTTTGATCACGAACACTATCTAAAGGGCTTTTCCATGATTGTGTTTTAACAAAGTGTTACTTATTACCATATCATGAGGTTCTGCTCAGGCCATTTAATGTGTCATCTCGCTCACTCCGTTAACTTAAGCTATAGCCAACCCAACAGTCATGCTTCTCATTTTGTTATGGTCTATTTTTGTATTGAAGTCCCTGCGTACTATTGTTGCTTCAAAAGATTTGCATTTATCAAAAGCCATGTCTAATTCATTATAAAATGCACCTATATCTTCTCCTGTGCTATCTACTATTTATAACATGCAACTATATCTTCTCCTGTGCTATCTTCTTCTTCTTCTTCTTCAGCGTTCCGAGCCATTGAGGTTCTTTGCTGCAAATACAATCCGTCTCCATTCGTCTCTCTGGTGGACCTTCTCTTGCCAGTCGTTGATTCCAAGTGCTTGTAGGTCTGTACATGTATTATCTCTCCACCGCTTTCTTGGTCTACCTCGGGGTCTACGGTCATTTATTTCCTGAGTGTAAGCGAGTTTTGTTTCCCTATTATCTTCCATCCTTTCTATATGCCCCAGCCATTGTAGTCTATTAGCCTTCATGATACCAGTGATTAGCGGGGACTTAAACAGATCATAAATGTCTTTGTTACTTCTTCTTTTCCACTCTCCACTTTGTGTATCCCTAATGGGTCCAAAGATGCGTCTTAAAATTTTGTTCTCAAAGGTTTGTAACAAGGCTTCGTCTCCTTTCGTTGTACTCCAGGTTTCAGAGCCATACAGCACAACTGGTCTGATCAGTGTTTTGTATATTGTGATTTTGGTGTTACGAGATAGCGCCTTTGATTTTAGTAGATGTTGTAGTGCATAGTATATCTTATTTCCAGAGTTGATTCTAGTTTGTATTTCTTCCCTTATGATGTTGGAGCAGTTGAAGATCGTACCCAGGTATTTGTATGTTTCCGTTCTTTTAATGGTCATATTATCTATTTGTATGTGGCCAGAGTTTCTAGCCATTCCGTCTCTTGAAATTACCATATATTCTGTCTTATCTTGGTTGATAACCAGCCCCATCTGTTGGGCTTTTTCCTTTAAGTGAGTCAATATTTCCAATGTCTTTTGTTCACTTTGCCCTATAATATCTATATCATCTGCATAACCAAGCAGCTTGGATGTTCCTCCAATATCACATTCCTCCTTTACCTTCCTTACAACTTTCTCTAGAGCCAGATTGAAGAGTAGCGGCGATAGTGCATCACCCTGTTTCAAGCCAGATGTTATTTGGAAGGGGTCTGATTTCCTGCCTTTATATGTTACTATATTATAAGTATCTTCCATGCATAGTCTGGTCATGTTGATTAACTTCCTTGGTATTCCAAATTCCTGCATAGCATTCCATAGACTATTCCTATGGACACTATCATAAGCCTTTTTAAAATCCACAAAAATGTTATGGAGATCTCTTTTATATTCCCAATGTTTCTCGGCTATTTGTCGTAAGATAAATATCTGATCTATTGTTGATCTGTTTTGTCTAAAACCCGCCTGGTAGTCACCTAATATGTCTTCTGAATATGGTTTTAATCTATTTAGTAATACTGCGGATAGTATCTTATAGCTTGTGGACAGTAGTGATATTCCTCTATAATTTCCACATTGGAACTTGTCTCCTTTCTTAAAGATAGGTATCAATAATGACTCTTTCCAGTCATGGGGTAATTCTTCTGTCCTCCAGATTTTTATTATTAGTTCGTATAGCTTTAGATGTAATGCATGGCCACCTGCCTTTATAAATTCAGCAGCAATTCCATCAGTCCCAGTTGCCTTATTGTTTTTAAGTCGTGTGATTACATATAGGATTTCTTCAAATGTAGGTTCTTCAATTTGTGGTTCGCATGTTAGAACCTCTTCCTGTGAGAAAATGTTACTTGGAGCTTCACAATTTAGTAATTCAATAAAATATTCTTTCCATGTGTTGCACATTTCCTCATTGGTATTTATCATATTCCCATTTTTGTCTTTTAAACCATGTGTTTTGTTGGTGCCCTCGTTTCATTGACTTCAGTTCTTTAAAAAATTTTCTGGATTCATTTTTCTGGTGATTAGTTTCCATATCTTTGATTATATTACTCATATATTCTCGCTTCTGCTGTCTGACTATTTTTGTAGCCTCTTTACATTCATTTCTATAATGCTCTTCCTTTTGGATGTTATTGATGTCATTTAACCATACATGTCTGGCATTCTTCTTCCTAATGACTGCTTCTTCACATTTTTGATTGAACCATCTGTTCTTTCTATGCGTGGTTAACACACCGAGACATTCTTCTGCGGTAGACTGAATTGTATTCTTGATGTTCAACCAAGTTTGGTCAATGCTTTCCTCCAAAGGGTTTTGCAGAGTTTCAAGTTTACATTTTATTTCATCTGTAAATTTCTCTTTGACTGTAATGTCTTGCAGTTTTTCTCTGTTATATGTTGGGTGTAATCTTTGTAATTTAGTATAGAAAGCTCTCTTAAGTTTTATTTTAAATTTTGCTCCAACGAGGAAGTGGTCACTGTGGCACTCAGCTCCTCTATAACTTCTGACTTGCTGTATGTTTGATGCATTTCTGTTGTTAATTAAAATGTGATCTATTTGATTATAGGTTCTCTTGTCACATGATTTCCAAGTTTGTTTGTGTATATCCTTTCTTTGTAGTCTGGTACTGCTAACCTGCAGTCCTTTGGCTTCTGCCAGGTTGATGACTCTCCATCCATTATCATTTGAAGTTGTATGTAGGCTTTCCATACCGGCAACTTTTTTATTAGTTTGCTCTCTACCTATTTTTGCATTGAAGTCTCCCAGCACAATCAGGATGTCCTGTTTGGGGGTTTCTTCTATGACATCTTCCAGATCATTATAAAAGTCTTCTTTAATATCATCTTCTTTCTCTTCAGTAGGTGCATGTACATTAATCATCGTTATATTTTTCCATTTACCTTTTATTCGTAATTTACTAATCCTGTCATTAAAAGCTTTAAAGTTTAAAACGTTCCCCCATAACTCTTTTTTGATGACAAATCCTGTTCCTAATTCATGTTTATTTTGGGTGTTTCCTCCATATATTATAATCATTCCATTTTGCTCTAAAGTACCCTCTCCTGGCCACCTTATTTCTTGAATTGCTGTTATATCCATTTGATATTCAATCAGCTCCCGGGTTAGTTCTTCGGCCGCTCCAGCTCGATATAGTGTCCGTACATTCCATGTTCCAAATCTCAAAAGTCCTTTAACGTTCCAAGGTCGTTGTCCAGATAAGTCAGTCCGATATCGAGGCTCATGTATTTGTTTCGTAACAAAGAAAGGTTTTTACAAAGGTGGGGATGTTAACCCCACGCTTCAACCCCCAACCTGGAGGACCAGGGTGTTTCTCTTTGTCTGTTCTCTACCCTTTGACCTGTCCGGCTTGGGAGGCCCTGCTGGTAGCTACGCTACCGCCGGCATAGCTCTCAGGGTCATTGAGAAACTCAAGCTCCCCCACCACGACAAGGTGGAAACACCATCCTGTGCTATCTACTCATTATAAAATGCATCTATATCTTCTCCTGTGCTATCTGCTGTTAGTACATATACATGTATTGCACAGATATCCAGAAGTGTGTCATGGAGTTTCAGTAGTAAGACAGATTCCTACCTTAGCAAGAACAAAACTATTTGCATGTGATGGAGTTAATATAATTTCGGTATAGGATAGAAGGAGCTAACTAATAATTTGAATAGAATGTAATCATTTAGCAAGCTGCTATTGTAAATGAGATGATTGTGACTCGTAGTCCACGATTCGAAAAGTTCACATTGGATGGCTGTGGCATGAGTTGCTGCCACTTGCAGGGATCTCAAAGCCTGGGGAACGTGCATGTGTCTATCATCCAGTGCAAGTGCAGAGCTGTTGATTGGTCAATCCTCGGTCAGATTGGGTTATCACTCTTAACCACATTCCTGTTCGGGTCGTTTGAGTCATGGCAGGGAGTCTCCGTGACGATCTGGTTACGACACCTGCTATGCGCTCCGAAGGTTGTGGGTTCGATTCTTGGCTAAGTCATTCCGTTCACGAGTGCAATTTTCCTGAAGACTCCTGGGGGCCGTCGCTGGGGCTTCGTAATTCATGTTTTGTTCGAAGCCTTCGGCAGGACGCTCTGCGGTAAGAGACCGACCCGTATGAGATAAAACACAGTGCAATGAAGTCGACCCTCTTGCCTTTTAAACATTCTTTAAAGTCAGGAAACAGACTCACTACTGGAGTGAAGTTGGTGAAGAGACTGTGTACACGTGACATGTTTACGTGGAGTGTATTGCTGACGTATCCTTCCACTCCCCAAGCTCAGAAATCAGTGACGTGTACAGCCGTACTAGACCGTCACGCGAACTTTACATAACTATGGAGAGTCATATCAGAATATAACCAGGGGGGGGGGAGGGAGAAAATCCTAACCTGCACAGTTCGCGGCAACTGCACTAGCTAGGCGGCCTTAATGCCTCAAGCTCAAGACCTCAGCTCACATTGACCGCCTGAGAAATGCTGAGATAGACCAGAAAGTTGCTATGCTATCTATCTTCAAAAGCTCTTATCACTGGGACATTGAAGATGGACATTGGGAATATGCCAGGAGCAATAAATAGCAGCTTGGTACATCCTCTGGATTACGACTGTTCGAGTGGGAAATACTAATAGTGCATCGAGCTGACCGCATGGCACGGCATGGACACCGACCAGAGCGGTTTCTAGCGCTTTTGATCATGTCATGTGGGTTTTGAAGTCATCACAATCATATATAGGGTGTTTGTAAAGTCTAACTACACTTTGTAGAATCTCAAAACTGAGAGAGAAGACAAGGAGAACTTTCAATCAAATGGCGGTGGGAAAGATTAGTAGTGTAACTCATCGATGGCTGTTGAACGAGGGGACGGGGCGCATATGGGAATGTCCTGAGTGCAGTGATGTAAGTTCTTAGCGCAACTCAATTCAACAAATTTGAAAAACGAAGTACATGACGTCATGGTCTCGAGGTATGGTGTCCGTCTCGAGTGCTGGAGGTCCTTTGTAAGGGCCGGGATTTTTTCACGTGGACCTCTAGGAACAAAATTTCTCCTGGTCTCTGGGTAGTGAAATCGGACGCCCGTGTGTATTGCTGCGCATGTAAAAAATCCCTTGGCAGTTGGAAATCGAAAAAGAGTAGCCTAACGGCGCTACCCGGGCAAAATTTCGAGTTAAAAATATACCCAAAGTATTTCAGGATCTTTGCCCGTGCTACGGAGTTCGTGCACTGAGCTGAGATTCTCCGGATTCAGACCTGAGTTAGGAGTAGAACGGAGCACTTATGGGTTACACCCGTGTGCCGTGATGTTGATCCGACGACTAAACTAAAACTAAACATTAAAAATGTGCTAAATAATTCATTAAATTAGCTACAATAGTCACTTATATGGTCTGACGTTGTTTTGGGGAAGTTGGAAAGTACCAATGAAGTATTCATTATAACAGGTGTTGGAAATGTCCACCAAAGGCTTCAAGACATGACTGTTCACGTCATGTCATTCATATTGTATTGTCAAAAACACCTTCTGCAACGTATCTCAGTACCTGTTGTCAATGTTATTTCTTGAATAGTAATTATGATTGCTTCTATCAGGTCATCAATGATGTGTACATTAGTTTTGTAAACATCTCCTTTCAAGAAACCAAATAGAATTAGCTCAGCAGACGACAGCCATTCACTGCATATTGAATATTGACTGTGAAGTGTGACTGCATATATTATATATTTTAAAGACGTTATATACTAATAGTAATAAATATGTTTTGAAACTTGTTCTACACACAGTGTAGCGAGACTTTCTTTACAACACCCTGTATTAACCACTGTCTGTCATAGAGTAAAGTAAGAACAGTTGATTAGCTGGTCTGTTATTGACACATAGTGAGTTGTTTGGCAGAGAAAGTGCTGTTATTTTAATTGCCCTGTTGAAAATATTTGTAAACAAAGGAGCCCGCGACCCAACAAGGTCATAGGTCAAAAAGGGAACGCACTCGCAGACTACAAAGGTCAATGTTGGCTAACAACATATCATCAAACGAGATCGAATATTTTGAGGTTTTCAGCAAATTTTAACATTTTGTAAGAAATGTTCAGTCTTGATGCTTTGTAATTATTTTATTATCATGTTGTTAGGTTTTAATGCATACTTGTTTTAACTGAGTATTCCTTGATCACAGATGTCACACTTCCTTCGGATTCAATCATTTATGATAGAGGAAAGTGAACTAAGTCACTTAGTTAGTTCACTTACAAATTATTTTGTAACTTACACTTATTTTAGTAAGTGTAAGTTACAAAATAATTTGGTATTTTGATCATGTTTTTCAAATTGAGTTTTTATTTTTTACTAATATTAATAATTATTAATAAGACCACCGGCACTCTTCCGATTGACGGGTCTAAATAGTTCCGCAGTGAATAAGTCAGGGGTTAAGGGTTAGGGTTAGTGTTAAACTAACACTGACCCTAACCCTTAACCCTAACTTATTCAATGCGGAACTATTTAGACCCGTCAATCGGAAGAGTACCAAGACCACCACAGATAGCTAAGTCTTCAAAACCCAAATCCAGTGGTACCTCAATAATGCCTGTAGTGTATGTCAGTTTTTTTTTTTGTTTTTTTTTTTGTGCATATCCCTTACGGGACGTTGCAGTCAACACCAGCATTTTTCAGCTGCTGTTGATGTAATGTACTAGGCAAGTGTTACGTTTGGTGGTTTGCCATTGTTTCTGAACGACCATACCAGCACATTATAACACAACGCGGCACGGTCTGCAGCTGAGCTTCGACGCCTGGTACCCGGCTCACGAACCGCGTTCACAAGCCTTTAGCCACGGAGCCGGCGGTTCTAATGTCAGTTCTTAGCGGAGATATTAATATTATTATTTGAGTGTCATGGTATTGAAGAAATACTCAAGAACCCGCTCACTGAGCAGGTTTGGTTTATGTCCCAGTCAAAGAGAGTTGAAATGATCCAAATTTGGCTTCTTACCACTGTAACTTTTTTGTTTTTAAACGAACATCTTAGCAACCATACATCATTGCGGTTGAGGTAGCAAAGCCTAACTGCTCATGTTATCTTTTTAGGTATGATGCATCGCGACCTAGTTACAAATTAAAAATTGTGGCTAATTAAATATTAATTCATAAATTACTCTGGGCATTATTAATGTTAGCTTAAAAACCTGGAAAGATGTATGTTATATTATGCGGAATGATGCCACAGACACAGTGGTTACTTTGCTTTTTTGATAGAATGTGCAGTGACCTAATTAGTAATTAAAAATGGCCACCAATTAATTATTATTCATTAATTACTAATTATAGATGACATGAGCAGTTAGGTCTAGCTACCTCATCACAATAATATATGCTTGCTAAGATGTTCATTTAAAAAGAAAAAAACTTTATAGTAGCAAGAAGCTCAGTAAGCGGGCTTCTGAGTACTATTTCTTTGTTCAAGATCCCGACATTGAATATCTCCGCTTAGAATTGACATACAGTCTTCACTGAGGTGCAGTTGAATTGAGTTTTTCAAGGCCTATGTAGCTGTGGTGATACTCATTAATAAATACCCAATTTGAAAAACAATCAAAGTAATGCAACATTAACATTTAAAATTTAGTCTTCAAAAATTATCAGGCATGATGTCACCATTAAAATTCATTTTCTGAGTATCATGGGATCCATGTAGAAAAATGTCTCCAATGATACTGACATTGATCAACAATAATGAGAGACGCAAAAATTCATGACAAATGCTGCAAATTTTAAAAAAATACTCATCTAACAGTATTTCTCATTTACAGTTAATTATGAAATAAGATGTACTGCCATATGAAAAATGACTTCAAAAATATGTTCAGTCATGTTAAATGATAAACAATAGTAAAAGTATACAGATAAATTATTAATAATCTTTAAACTTGTATTCTCTTTAACTTTAGTAGTTCAAATTGCATGTTTTGAGTGTAAAAAGTATACCCGCTAGTTCAATCTTTATGTGCGGTGCCGACATTTTGGATTTTTGGATTTCCATTCACAAAGATGAAACAACATCTCCACAGAAATACTTTTTTCTACCGGAAGTCAGAGACGGTTGGCCTTGAAACTCTCCAAATGTATGTAAAAATGGATGCAGAATTTGAAAATCCATCTAAAAATATCGGGTAACTAATATGAACAGCGCTAGAAACAAAATTATAAGTAATTGAATTTATTTCAGACAAGATAATTTCAACCAGTCGCTATGCACAGAATGTTTGACCTATTTTACAGAAACTAACATGGCGTTTGTTATTGTCACATGATATTTGAATCAATGGATCCTGTCAGAAACACCACTGTCTTTTCATAGCCTTTATTTTTAAGGACACAATGGATCCATCTGCGCAGGCACGGAATACCTAGTTCCAGTTTCAATCTAATTGCGTTAGAAAATGAACCACCTAATAAAACTATGAAACCTTTTTAATTTGTTTATTCATATAATAAAATAATATAATAAAATAATGAAAACATTGCTTGATGACAAATTAATATATCATGTTATGATTTTTGTTCTAGCTAAATGCCAACCATGTCAATTTTCCACCAGTTGACTTACAAAATGTTGCGTGTCATTTGTAGTACCTTGCGATCAACCTTAGGTTGATTTTATAGACAATATTTATGTTAAGTAGTTTGCCATTGCTATCTGAACGAGAAGCTTAAGTTTAAGCACGTCCAACTTAATGCCAGTGTAGGGAAACCAGTTAACTACCGGATTGGAGATGAAAAAGTAGGCTGTGGCAGAATTAATTTGTCTTTACATTTTTGAACTATAGGTATACTTTTACTAACTTTAAACATTTATGTGAACAATATACTAGTTTAAATATGAATATGTTTACATTATTGTTTTTTATATCACACATGTTCCTACCTTGCTATATTTTAAAGATGCCACACTTAAAAAACTGCAGTAACATTTTTATGCATTGTACTAATTTGTTTTTCAGTTCTTAAAAAGTAATGTTGACAGCTTACAGTCACATTCTGATGTTGTGAGACACTAAATTCATTTTTCTTGATGATATATTTTGGGATATATCCTCCTTATTGATATTGATTGATTCAGTTGAAAGTCCTCACTTCAGCCAATCTCGCTAAAGGTGCTCATGGTGTCATCTCAATTCTCTCCTTAAATGTGGTTCTAATACTGCTGGTTTGGGGAGGGGATGAAGAACTCTACATCACAGTTCTATCCACAATGTGAATTTCGACTACTGCTGGTATTTAAGCTTGGGAAGAGGAAGAAGAACTCTACATCACAGTTCTGTCCACAAATGTGAATTTCGACTACTGCTGGTATTTAAGCTTGGGAAGAGGAAGGTAAACTCTACATCACAGTTCTGTCCACAAATGTGAAGTTGTACTACTGCTGGTTTTGGGGAGAGATAGGAGAACTCTACGTCATGATTCTGTCCACAAATGTGAAGTTGTACTACTGCTGATTTTTATGCTTGAAAAGAAGAAGGAGAACTCTAGATCACTGCCCCAGTTAATTACAGCACTTTTGTATAGGATCTGGTGATGCAAGACTGATAACGTCAGCCCTTACCAGGGCTCAGATTACCTGAACATCTAAGCACCAGACTTCAGAGTTAAACTCAGTCTAGTCTTCCTGAGGGCTACAAACCAAACCAAGGAATGTAGCAAAGACAACAGAAAACCTGCACTGAGAACATTCAAGAATGGACAAGCTATAACATTCCCACACACACAACCCTGAAGATAGAGAGCCATGGAAGACCCAGATTATTGTGGTTCACAGATTATTAACACACCCACTGCTGCACACCCGTATGGTTCACAATATGTTTATAACAAATATCTCATAATGAAATCAGCAATGGGAAACTATCATTTACATTTCCCAGGAATTAATTTATGGGCACACATGAATCTAGATTTATAGTGTAGTGATGTGTTCACAAAAATTCATGCAAGTCTCTGTAGTGAATAACGTTATCTAAACTAAACTATGACCCTGCAATGTAGTTATATTGTGTAAGAGGCATGCCCAGAAACAAAGAATAATTAAGGAAATCTTCCTGCTAAGAGAGTTCATAAAACATATTTAATTAAAATAAATTAATTAGTGTTTGTTGTTTATTCATAGCTTCTTATTCACATGTATTCATACTGAACATCATTTGCAGGTTCACCATGAAGATCTTGGGTATTGAATTTGCTCCTTTTAATATCCCCTTAGAGAGAAGGCTTCAGACAATAGGGGCTTTACACAATACTTATTCTTTTCTGTTCTTTGGCTTTGGGATGCTGTTTTTGTTTTTGTATCTGCTTTTCTTCACTAGCTACTACTTAATCCCTCTTGCCTATTTTGCGTGGTACCTGTATGATCGACCAGTGAGTCAAAGGGGAGGCAGAAGGTCCAACTGGGTGCGCAGGTTAGTAATTGTTACTTTTTCATACTTCCTTCAAGCAGACAAAACAATGTTTGGTCTACAGTTACATTAAGTAGTTAGTTAGTTAGTTAGTCGCGGTTCCAACTTCACGGCAACGGGTCGTCCCCATATTGCTCCGTTCCTGTGCCAGTGAATATCACAAAATGCTCCTCACTGCCCCATGTGAACAATGAAATAGACAGGAGTGTTGGCAAGCCAACAGTCCGCACAGGTACACTGTGCATAATGCTGCCGCCAGAATGCCAACACAAAAGTCCTCCACGAAGAATACAGTTCATTGTCGATGAAAACGGCAGTCACCAGAAAGACTTCATTGACCGGGGTTTTATACCATATGGCTCGGTCTCTTTCTGCAGGGCGACGCACCGAAAGCGCCGCACAAAGCACGGACTCCGTAGCTACAGCGACGACTCCCAGGAGTCTTCTGAAAAATGCACTCGTGAACCGAAAAGGCAAACCAGTCAATCCAGCAACAGCCAGCCGTCATCGTTCCGAACATGCAGTTCACGTGAAAAACAACCGCAGACAGATGCAAAAGCATTCCACGCGAAATTCACAGCTCACAGTGTCGCACCACGCACTCACTCAGTAGCAGGGCGAAGGAACTATAGCCTCCTTAGTCGCCTCTTACGACTAAAAGTTAGTTGCCTGTCCTTTACAGAACGTCGCTATCAACTCCAACATTTATTACCTGTTTGTGATTTTCTAAGGCAATGTTATGTTCAGTAGTTAGCCATTACTATCTGAACGGCTGACGCTTATGCCATCGTGAAAATCAATGCAAAGATATCTATAGTAAATGTAAGTAAAACTCAAACACATCCACACATAGCCTGGAGTTCAGTTCTCAGCATGCAGTACAAGACTGGGGTACAGCCAGCTTCATCAAATATGCACCAGAAAGTATCTGGAAAAGTCAAGTGTCCAACATAGATGTGATCACATCATTTCTTGTCAACCATTTGATCAATAGAACAATAGGAAGATAGGACTTTACACCATGTCCTCTGTATGCCTCCATGGTGTGTACATGGACTTAGTTTCCATGATTTTCCCTATTTTGAAACATTAAATTGTGCAAGACATCATCTTCTGTTGCTGTTCATCACCCATTGTGGGTAGACCCTCCATCAATTCTTGCCAAGCCTGTTGTGGACTTGTTCATGATTGGCTGAATTTTGTAGCTATAGTTCTCTACAGGATGAGACAGCCAGTATTATACCAGCCCCATATTGTCATCTCTTATGACATGCATGGTATGTTACAGTGTTACTGTTCGTTTGAGTCCCAGTTACACACAAGTGATGCAAGATATTATTGATGTTTCATAAATGTAGATGATCATCATTATCATGTGCCCTGCCAGCTGACGTAGGTGATCATGTCTCTGCACAGATCTCGGTCTTTGGTGTTCTGGATCAACTCTGCTGATGATATTCCTCCATGTCACTGTCTCAGTCCATAAAACATCATTTCTCTTGGTCTGCCTCTGCCTCTCTTCCCCTTGATCTTTTCAGTCATCACGATGTTCTCATCACAGCCTCTCTTCTCATCACGCGACCAAATAAAGCTGTTTGTCTCTTTCATATTGTTGTATATAATGTTCTAGTTTCATTTTCTTCTTTCAGGCAATTGTCATTAGTTACTCTGGCAGTCCAAGGAATTTGCAGCATTTATCTCAGAAACCATGTCTCTGTTGCCTCCAAGTTCTTCCTAATTTGTTCATTTACAATCCAAGATTCACTGCCATACAGCAAAACAGGTTCTATATAGCACTTCTGCACTCTCTTTCTTGCATTCAATGATAGTGACTTATTGCATAAGATACTATTCTATTCTTAATCTCTGTTCACCATCCATCTGATGTTATAAATGCCCCTAAGAATTTAAAATTATCCACTTGGTTAAGAATTATCCTGTCTACTGGATGTTTAAGAATGAGCGGTCTTATCCATTTGGTCATGCTGACCTCTGGTAATGATGATGATGATGATTACATATCACTTTAGCTGTGTGCAAGTTTCATATAATAATTACATTTCTTTAACAGCAGGTTAAATGGTTTGGCCATATGACTAGATTACCAGCTAACAGTATACCTCAACAAGCAATGATGTGCAGACCAGACAGAAGCAGAGGAAGAGGCCGACCACGTAAATGATGGATAGAGGTTATTACAGAGACCGTGGGAATCTCGATATATGAAGCCCATACACAGGCATTCTCATGCTAGTTATGCTTCACCTCGAAACCGCAAGGTACACAAGAGTAACCTGATGAGATGAGATGAACTCTGAGAATCAATTATTTCAGATAGATATTTTCAAACACCCATGACAGGAGGCTAGTACTCACGGCTGGTTGCTTATACCAAACTTGTTATTCTGTTTTGTCCTGGTTATAATTGATAAATATTCCCTTTATAGCCATAGTGGTTAGTGCACTTGCCTGCCAACACAGTAGTGCGAGTTCAATCCCCAGCACAGACAGGGCTCTAGTTTTCCAACCAGTATGGCTCTGGGGTCGACCCAGCCTGGTCAGAATGAGTACCAGATCATTGTTAGAATTGTCTGGAAGTTGTCTGGGAAGGAGAGATGGCAAGGAAGGGAAATGGCCACTCAGAGAGCAGAATCCTACACTAATCATGGTAGAACCCAGATGTCCTTTAATAGGTAAATTGCATTCCAGATATTAAATCTACATATGCCACCTGAAACGGCTGCTGTTTTTTTTTTCTGAGTCAGTTTTGAAAGACCTTCAATGTGGCTACCTGTACACTAAGAGTGAAGAACAACAATATTTCTCCTTTGACTGCTATCATTATTTCCCCACAGTGTTTTCATATATTTTGTCTGACATCACAGTTTTTTATTACCCATACTTAATGATTTGTATTTTAGGTGGCCTTTATTCAAATGGTTAGCAGCATACTTTCCTGCTCACCTGATAAAAACACATGAGATAGATCCATCCAAGAACTACATTTTTGCATGTCACCCTCATGGTGTGATGTGCCATAGCCATTTTGTGAACTTTGCCTCAGAAGGAACTGACTTTAGTAGCAAATTTCCTGGAATTAAACCATACCTATCTGTGCTATCAGGACAGTTTATGTTCCCTATTTTCCGAGACTACTTTCTTTTATCAGGTAAGTTATCAAGCTTTTGCTGTTGTCCTTTTGTTGTGGTTTATCTTAATAATCAATAGCTAAAATAAATTGAGAATACAATCAACGGCTTCAACAAGTTGAAAATACTGAAAGTCAACAGCTAAAACTAGTTGAAAATGCGATCAATTAACACAAATTGAAAATGCAGAAAAATAAGAGCAACAACATGTTGAAATTACTGACAATCCACAACTAAAGCTCCACAGACCTATATAGAACAATTTTAACTGTTGCAAAGATCAGCTTTAAAATTGATCACAGATGCAACAAAGCAATCCTGAGCATTGGGCAGATGTCACAAGTGTTACATAACATATGTGACACTACAAACTAAAGTCCATACCACCCTATAATGTCCGTATAACATTGAAGACAAAGGACAAAAGAGAACTTGTAATATCGAAGAGGACATGCAGTGTTTCATAACTTCAGCAAAATAAATAAGTGTGGCAACACCAATGTCTGTATATTCTTTAATATCAGTCGAGGATTTCTGTTGTCTGCTCCTTGTTTTCAAGATTTACCCTGTAGAATGTTTATTGAGAAATCATGAGAAGTTACGTGATCAAACAATGCACGCTTTCAGTATTTCATCACTGAGAAGAATGGTTCTTGGTTACCTACAAAAGCATTTATTATTTCTCTAACAAAACATAATTTTAATTCTCTGTGTACTGACATTACAAACATAGATGTTGTCTAAATATAGATGTTGTCTAAATCACAAGAGATCACTGCCACTGCTGACTTCATTAGAGGAGGGAAAATTAGAAATGATGACTGTAGAAATATCATAAGTACCATGCCCTGCATTGATTTTATAGAGGGATAACAAATAAAGTGATTCAGACATCTTGTGAGAGTGATGCCCAATCAACTAAAATTGTATGCTTACAATTTGAAGAAGCTCTGGCTATAGACTTAGTGCAAGACCATGATTTTGATGCATATACTACACAAACTCAATGCAGCCCACATCTGGCTCAAAATCAAAAACTTCAACTGACCTTAAACTGTGTGAACCACAAGTCATTACACATGTGGCAATAGATACTAGATAGACTGAAACTTCAACTTCTTCTCTTTCTGCCTTTCATCTCCCAATGGAGCATAGGTCATCAACCAACTCATGCCCTTACTTTGTATTTCTTTTTTTAACCTTCAGTAGATGGAATAAAACACTGACCCTAACAGGGCTGAAAACCTGCATCTTCGTATGTGAGAGGCTGTTGTGTTACTTACTTAATGAGTAACTCCTGTTACGCAATTCAACGGGCAAGACAGCGTTTACCTGCAAAGCGTTGTGGAACGTAATGAGCACGGCAAGGCACCTAGAGCGCCCTGGTCATCCACTGCACCTGTATTTGTCTCCAGTCGTCTTGACTTGTCTTGCCACTAGACTCAGATGGACTCAGGCGAGAGAGTGAGGTCGACGAATTGCGCAACTCTTCCTCACTTTAATCCAATTCATCGTACAAGTCATTCTTCATCCAACTTCATATATCACATGGATGGAAAGCTGTTCAATCTCAGAAGGCTGAAAGCCAAAACCAAAACTAACAGCGACACCGTCAGAGAACTGCTGTTTGCTGATGATTGCACTCTATATGCCAACTCAGAGGCGGACATGCAACATAATGTTTCAGCTTTCTCACATGCCTGTGCCAACTTTGGTGGGCTCGATATCAACATGGAGAAGACAGTAGTTATGTACCAGCCAGCTCCAGGGAATTATCACACCATGCCGAATATCAAGGTGAGCGGTCACAGACTAAGTGTCGTGGACAAGTTCACCTCTCTTGGCAGCACTGCTTCACAAGCTGCCACAATTGATGATGAAGTGAATGCAAGAATCTCCAAGGCCAACGCAGCCTTTGGCAGACTGTACAAGAATGTATGGGACAGAAATGGAATACGCCTGTAAACAAAGCTAAAAGTCTACAAAGCAGTTGTATTATCAACACTGCTATATGCTTGTGAAACATGGACTGTTTATCAGCGACATGCTAGGAAATTAAACCACTTCCACACAGTCTGCCTTAGGAAGCTATTTAAGATTAAATGGCAAGACAAGATCCCTGACACTGAAGTTCTAGAAAGAGTGTCCATGCCCAGTATCCACACTCTACTAATGAAGAATCAGATTCTCTGGGCTGGTCACTTAACTCGTATGTCAGATCACAGGCTCCCTAAATGACTTTTTTACGGCGAGCTGCATTGTGGTAAACGCTTCCAAGGCAGCCAGAGGAAATGCTTTAAAGACACTGAAAATCTCACTGAAAGCTTTTGGAATTCATCTTGACACTTGGGAGACTGCTGCTAAAGACTAATTCGTGGCGTACAACATTACATAAGGGTGCAATCACTTGTGAAGCAACCAGGACTGCAAGAGCTGTGAAGAAAAGGCTGGACAGAAAAACCACTGTAGGAGATCCTCCTCCTGGAACGTCAAGCATTCTTTGCCCACATTGTCAAAGAACATTTCAAGCCAAAATAGGTCTTATCAGCCATCTTAGAACTCACAGCTCCATACTTTCAACCCCACTGGATGAAATGAATGGTCATCATCATTCTTGATGGACAAACACCAGCCATCTTAGAACTCACGGCTCCATACTTTCAACCCCACTGGATGAAATGAATGGTCATCATCATTCTTGATGGACAAACACCAGCCATCTTAGAACTCACGGCTCCATACCTTCAACCCCACTGGATGAAATGAATGGTCATCATCATTCTTGATGGACAAACACCAGCCATCTTAGAACTCACGGCTCCATACCTTCAACCCCACTGGATGAAATGAATGGTCATCATCATTCTTGATGGACAAACACCAGCCATCTTAGAACTCACGGCTCCATACTTTCAACCCCGCTGGATGAAATGAATGGTCATCATCATTCTTGATGGACAAACACCAGCCATCTTAGAACTCACGGCTCCATACTTTCAACTCCTCTGGATGAAATGAATGGTCATCATCATTCATGATGGACAAACAACTCCTGTTAGAATAATCATGTATTATTTGTTCACTCATTTACTTTCAGATGGAAAATATTCTCTGTTGCAGACTATATCTGTTGAGATTGATCATCCAGAGATGCACCTGTAACTTTAGCTGTAGTTTTCAATTGTTAAACAGATTCTCACAAGTAATATATTATTTTACAGATAAATGTGTGGAGTCTGTAAGTATCATATCATATGATATTGGAATACATATTTGGTTTACATTTTCCCACAATTATTACAAAATAGCTAAAGATGAAAAAGTATACAATAATAACTTGTCAAATTTGAATAACGAAGGCACAAACAATAGATTGTGCCATTTATTGCCTGGCATATTAATATATCCGGCAATGAATCGCACAGTCTATTGTTTGTGCCTTCCTTATTAAAATTGCCTATGGAAAAACATTGTTTTGTATTTTATTAAATTTCCAACTAAAATGTTGCATGTCCTTTGCATGATGTTACGGTCAACCCCAGGTTGATTAATAGGTATTGTTATGCTCAGTAGTTTGCCATAGCTTTCTGAACGAGACGTGAACATTAAATCCAACTGTCTGGAACATAAAATCCAACTGTCTGGAACATAAAATCCAATTTTGTATGTTTCACGGCAGTTTATGCTCTTGTTGTAGTAGTTGTCATGTAGTGCTTCCGGTTTCTCATTGCAAAATTCCAATAACATACACAGAGATTTATATTGGCACTTGTACACATGTAGGCTCATGTTTACTGTTATTATTCTGATCATTGTCAGTACGATTGATTTTATTCATATAATCTTATTCATATAAACAAATTAAAAACATTACCGACAGTTATTTTCTTTATCTTCATCATGACTAGATTTTGTATGCATTTCTTTAACAACCTATATTCCACATGTGGAATGTACCCTCTAGGTCACACATCAAAGAATAGTTGAAGAGTTTGGGAAATGCATACTACAGGCAGCGCGAGAAACAATACCAAGAGGAGCCCGTAAACATTATAAACCCTACTGGAGTAGTGAACTGGAACAGTTGCATAATGATGTGGATGTATGTAGAAAACAAGCAGAGGCCAATCCCAGCCAAGAGCACCACAATAAATATCAGCACGCAAAAGCCAAATTTCAAAGGGCCCAACTGCAGGCTAGACGGAAAAGCTGGCAGGATAAAACAGAGTCACTGAACTTTGAAAGAGACACAAGGAAGTTATGGAGGCTAATAAAACAGCTTAACGATGAGGGCACAGGGAGAAACTCAAAAATTGCACTACATAAAGACGGAAACATCTTAACAGGAAAGCAAGCAGCTGACCATTTTGCGGACTCATTCTCACAAGATAACAATATTGAAATTATCCAGAGAAACAACAGGAGATTCGAGAGAAATGGCAAAATACAGGACAGAAGGAAATTGTACATGAGGTTATGGAGACACCTATCACATTCAGTGAACTGGAGCTAGCCATATCAAAACTGAAAATGAGAAAATCACCAGGAGCTGATGGTATCTCCAATGAAATGATCAGGAACCTAGGAACAGAGGCCAAAGCAAAGCTGCTACAGATCTTTAATAATACATGGACCTTAGGCAGTGTTCCACAAGTCTGGAGAGAAGCAATCATGATACCCCTCCTAAAATCTGGGAAAGACAGTTCCATTGCCTCCAGCTACAGACCCATTAGCCTCACCAGTTGTCTCTGCAAAACAATGGAACGCGTCATCAATCACAGACTACAGTGGTACATTGAAAGTGAAAACATCCTTGTGCCACAACAGGCTGCCTTTAGGCAGTGCTACTCTACGGAAGATCAGACAACCTACCTCTCTCAAGAAGTTGAGGATGCATTCCAAGAGAAGAAGCTGGTACTTGCGGCTTGGATAGATCTGAAGAAAGCCTGTGACAAAGTCTGGAAAGAAGGTCTGATGAAGAAACTGAGAAACTGTAAAGTCAATGGAAGAATGTACAAATGGGTAAAAGCATACTTGCACAACAGAAGAGCCTGAGTACAGATAGACGGTCTCAAGAGCAAGAAAGTACTACTGCGTCACGGTGTTCCCCAGGGCGGAGTCCTGTCCCCAACACTTTTTCTAATCTTCATCAATGATCTTGTTGCTAATCTACCCGATGGAATTAAAGCGGCAATGCACGCTGATGACCTGGTTTTGTGGAGCACAAATGAACATGCATCAGTGGCCACCATATTGCTACAGAGAGCTGTAGATACATTTGTTGCATGGGCGGATAGATGGTGTATCAGCATAAACACTGACAAGTGCAGCACCACTCTATTTACCCTTTCTCCAAAACAAAAGGCAGGGAGCATTCAGATAAATGGAACACCCCTTAGAGAAGACAAGGAACCAACATACCTTGGTGTAACATTCGACGACAGGCTGACATGGAGAAAACACATCAAAAAAGCAGTAGCAAAAGCCAGAAGGAAAATTGCCATCCTGAGAAAGCTAACTGGAACCACTTGGGGAGCCAGTGGGAAAATACTTAGCAAAGTTTATCAACAGAGCATACGACCACACTTGGAATACGGGTCAACTGCTTGGTGTTCAGCTTCAAAAACTACATTGCAGGAGCTGGACAAGGTGCAAAATCAAGCTCTTAGAGTCATCACAGGAGGGATGAGATCAACCCCTATAGTAGCAATGGAGAAAATGGGGAGGACACAAGCTTTAAGAGAACGCAGAGATACAAAAACACTCATTCAAGCAGAAAAGTTTCTCAGCTTGCCAGGCCACCCTATGAAGAATCAATTTGAAAACTTAGCTATGGGGCGGTTGAAAAGAAGTAGTTTCATCCACCAGGCCAAACAACTCTGCAGAGAAACCATCGATCTTCCCACAGTTGGTATCCCCCTGACAACCATTCCAGAGCGAACCCCGTGGAAAGATGAACATAGAATATCGCTACAAATCCAGTCAAAAGTGAGAGGGATATTTGACAAGGAAGAACAGAACAGTGTACAGCGCAGAACAGCCACTCTCAGCTTCCTTGATGACGAATACCCACAGGACCTATGGATCCGAGTTTACACAGATGGGTCAGCACAAAATGCTGTTCGAAATGGAGGAGCGGGAGTGTACATAGAATACCCAAATAATACTAGAGACACGGCCAGAATTCCAACAGGAAAGTACTGCCATAACTATGATGCTGAAATTGAGGCAATCAAGATAGCCACAGAGAAATTACAAAATACCAGCCATGGTACACAACCTGTGGTGATATTGACAGATGCAAAATCCGTAATAGAGGCGCTCCTGTCTGGGAAATTGCCAATTCTGAGGACACTACTTTCTGAACTTAGCAGTCAGCGTAAGATCACCATACAGTGGATACCATCCCACTGTGGAGTCCCCGGAAATTACAGAGCTGATCGATTGGCTAAGGAAGGAGCAAAAGAAGAACAACCTGATGTGCCTATTACATACCACCAAAAGAAAAGAATGGTCAAATCAGTCAGAAGGCCACCAAACCTTACTCAAGACGACTACCACGTTATGGACAGACCAGACCAGAACAAATCATTAATCTGCGCCTCAGAACAGGACACAATAGATTACGCAACCACATGTATACAAAATTCAAGATTGTTGACTCAGCTATGTGCACATGTGGTTTGGCGTCGCAGACAGCAGAGCACATACTCCAGGATTGCCCAAACTACAACATATCCAGGCGAACCTTCTGGCCTAGAGAGACAACAGTGGAGGATAAACTCTATGGACCGCTGAATGAACTAAAAAAGACTGTTGGATTCATACAAGAGACAACATTGCAGTTATAAGCATATTTCAGGCGAACGAAAGAAGAAGAAGAATCAAAGAATACAACTAACAGCATAACATTTCCTTTTACAGAAAGGGTACATCAGAGGTAGGAAGGTCAGGAAACAAACAGGTTTAGAAAAATGTAAAAATATTGGAAAGTTATGGAAACAATTTGAATACATGTGACTATAGTCAGGTCTTTGTCAGATATGACTGAGCTACTGTATGACAGTAGACGGTACTACCTGCTTTCTGTCAGCGCCGAATGTTGGGCGGCGCTTACCAAACCCGACAACGGCTTCGGGCGGAAGAGCACAATTGGGAGGGTACAAGCCTTATCCTGGTGCGAGGAAATGCAACCTAATGCAAACTGTCATGGGAGGGCAGATCAGGCCCTAAGCCTTGGTTGGCAGCTGGTCTAGGATCGAAGCTCTGACAGGCGGACAGTTAGAGCATTGCTTTGCTGATCCGGCAGCTTCTGCAGCTTGTCTTGTTCCTGATGTATTGGTGTTACCTTTCCTGAGGAGTGAACTAGGCAGGCCAAGAGAGGGATCATGCTGCATGGCAACACATGGTCTCTATATTTTAGCCCAGGCTTTGTGGTATGGAGAAGTATAACTCCATCCCTGGTCTTAACCGGTCTCGGAATCAAAGCGAGAGGTAGCAGTTACGGGTTATAAGTCTTAATCACTTGGCGTAGACATGGGGCGCCACGGGTTGCCTCTGACGGTGGGAGACACCTACAGGTGTCACTGATCAGCTACCGCCCACTTTAAGCTGGGCTGCCCCCGGCCAATTGGTTGCTGATCCGCCACAGCCTGCCTGCTTCAATGGGTGCTTGGGGCTAGGACAAAATCTGAATTGCAGGCTGTTAAACCAATGCACCAGGCACTAATAAAAATGCAGAAGTAAGATGGCTGACCCGTGCCAAATTGTTGAAAAGAGTGTTTGATTCACAGCAAGAAATACAATCATTCTTTGCAAACATGTCAAAAAGTATCCCAGAGTTTGAAGACAAAGAGTGGGTTTGCGACTTTGCATTTCTGGTCGGTATAACTGGCAACCTAAATGACATTAATACTCGTCTACAAGGGAAAGATCAATTAATTAATAAGATGTATGATCATATTTCTGCATTTCAAATGAAACTTGGTCTTTGGGAACAACACTTGAGGACAAAAAACTCACTTTCCTACATTGTCATTGCAACCAGACAGCACACAGTAGGCGGCGGATAAATACGCTTCTTTGATACCTGACTTTAACCTCGAATTTGAAAACCGATTTCAGGATTTTAAAAAACATCATGTACTTTTTGTGCATTTGCAATGCCATTCGCGGTAGACGTGAATTTATTATCAGTAAGATTACAAATGGAACATTGTTAAGTATGTTGTGATACACAGTTAAAGGAGAAATTCCATCAGGTTGGTTTGGAAGAGTTCTATAACACGTATTTGGACAAGGATAAATATCCAGCGTTTTACAAACATACTCTGTCGATGGTTTCACTATTTGGAAACACTTATGCGTGTGAACAACTTTTTAGTCGCATGAAGCACATCAAATCACAGGTGAGAACACGAATTATTGATGTTTATTTGGAAAACTGTTTGCGTGTAGCGACAACATCAGTCAAGATCAATTTTGATGCACTTAGTTCTGCAAAACAAAGTCAGATGTCTCACTTTTAAATATTTTTAAATTGTCTAATAAATATGTTCGATTCTCTGTTGTGTTTTATTTTCTTCCAGAAAAAGAAATAGGTATATTTATACCTATTTCTTATTTTTCTTTTTTTTACATTAAACCAGGCAAGTGTTTGACCACGATCTCACCTCCTGGGAAGTGATGATGTGGTCGAAGCTGTATCACGCTTGCTTGTTTACTTTAATTAACACACACACACAAAATTATGTGCGTGGCCCGGCAGGACAGATTATTTCTGAAATTTGGCCTGCCTGCTGAAAAGGTTGGCCACTCCTGGTTTAAAGCTTGAAAAGGTTGGCCACTCGTGGTTTAAAGCTTGAAAAGGTTGGCCACTCCTGGTTTAAAGCTTGAAAAGGTTGGCCACTCCTGGTTTAAAGCTTAGTCTGCCCTGCCATGGCATTTAGTCTTTAGGTTGCACTTTCTTGAATCAGGATAAGATTTGTACCCTCCTAATTGCACTCCTACGCCCAAAGCCATTGGCACAATGTGGGGTGTCGGTTTTGGTGAATGCTGGCCAACATTCAGCGCTAACAGAAAGTAGGTAGTACCATCTGCTGTCATATGGTAGCTCAGTCATATCTGACTAAGACCTGACTAGCAATAGAAACATAATAAAATCACTAACAGTTAACCATGCTAGCACAGTGGTAGTTGAATTGGCCGATTGACTTACATTTGCTGACCGTCTAGAGTTATTATTACAGGTCAACACTCATGTTTATTTTCAGGTGCCATTGAAGTGTCCAAGACCAGCATTGAATGGGTGCTCACAAAAGAAGGGACAGGCAATGCAATAGCCATTATGATTGGTGGAGCCCAGGAGGCTCTTGAGGCCCATCCAGGCAGTTTCACTTTGAAGATCAAATCTCGTAAAGGATTCTGCAAGCTGGCATTGAAACATGGGTAAGTGTCTTGGCTGAGATGTTGTTTCATTGCTGTAGCTCTGTATTGTTCAAATTGGATAGTACTGCCCTCCTGTGGACAGGAGGTGGAAGGGTTTTCAAATTGTAGTAGTCTAAAAATCAAGAAAGATGTGGTTATTTGTATGTGTATATATGGGAGCTATATGTGGCTAGCTGGTGGTACCCCAAAAAGGTTGGGAAATTCCTGCTCAAACATTTCTCATACTTAAAATAATAATTGATTTGTGCAGAAAATGTTAAAGTAACAGTTGGAAGTAGTTTGAAAAATCAAGAGTCATCACCCAATGAAGGTTGGCTGCAAGGGTCACCAGCATTTCCCGTCTCTCTGGTTGAATGTTGCTGGCCTAGGCAGTTACATTGACACAAGTAAATACAGTAATATTTTGGACAAGTGTCTCTTTCCATCTTCATGCTATTTCCCTCCCTCCCTCTTTTTGTCTGCCCCTCTGTCTCTCTCTTTGTCTTTCCCTCTATCTGTCTCTCTCTTACCCACACATTCTCTCTCTCACAACACATACACACTACCTGTCTCCCTCTCACTCTCTCACACATACCCTCCCTCTGTCTCTCTCTTTTGCACACACACATATATACGCACACTCTCACACATAGTCTCACACACACACACACACACTCTCACACACACATACAAATACTCTCCCTGTCACACATACACATTCTATCTGTCTCTGTGTCTAGGAATATATACATCTCACCACAGGGGTAGTCTCCAAGAGATTGTTTCTATCTGTAAAAGGACCGTTTAACGCACTCTCTCACATACACACACTATTTTATCTCTCTAGGAATATATATATCTCACCACTGGGTTAGTCCCTAAGAGTTAGCTTCTGTTTGTAAATGGACTCTTTCACACACTTTCTCTGTCACACATACATATTCATTCTCTCTCTCTCTCTCTCTCTCTCTCTCTCTCTCTCTCTCTCTCTCTCTCTCTCTCTCTCTCTCTCTCTCTCTCTCTCTCTCTCACACACAAACACAAACACATTATCTCTCTCTCTCACATACATACACTCTCTGTCACACATACACATTCTCTCTATATATAGTACAATTAAGCAAATGTAATATAAGATAGCAACTTTAACAGGTCTGCTAGATGTACTTTTGATTCTATTGTAATTAAAATTATATTTAATTGTGCTTATGATATTATTGTACTTATGATTATATTCTGTTGTACATATGATTTCTTTGTACTTATGATTCTGTTGTATGTATGATTCTATTGTACTTTTGAGTCTGTGTGGAAATGACTAACTTGTGCTTTCTTAATATAATTTATTTCAGGGCTGGTATTGTCCCTGTGTTTGCTTTTGGAGAGAACGATCTCTATGAACAAATTCCTAACCCACATGGGTCAAAAATCAGAAACTTGCAGAACTTTTTTACTCATTTGTTTGGGTTTTCTCCAGCACTGTTCCACGGTAGAGGCATTTTCAATTACACATTTGGACTTCTGCCATTTCGTAAACCTGTGTATACAGTTGGTAAGTACATGTTGTTTAATTGATGATAATTTCTTTTAACTTTTTCACTTGTAAATATTTTACAGGCTGTGATTTTGTTAAACTTGTAGATAATATAATGTTGCATAGGAGTTGTCGTGACTACTGGACTTGACTACCAGTTCAGTGGTTCAGAGTTTGATTCCCTGTTGCGGCAGGGTTCGCAAGCTGTGGCGCAGCACCAGTAGACAGGTTATAGTGAGATTTTTAAAAGCTTGTGTCTTCCCTGTGCGTAGACCATTTCACAGTCACGGGGGGGGGGGGGGGGGGGGGGGGGGGGGGGGGGGGGGGATTGCGACTTTGGGCTTAAATGTTAGCAGAAAAGAGATCTAAGCATAGAAGAAAGCTAGCTCTTGGACAGTATCATATCTTAGAGACTGTCTCTCACAATATCAAACATTACAGTGGCTTGGAAGGAGCAGTGATGGAGGGCATGGTTCAAATCAATAAGTGCAAGGGTGAACATGGGACACAATATTGCAGACACTTTCAGCATGAGGGTGCATGAGGCGGGAGAAATGGCCAGAGATCAAGAAAGGAAACTTGACAGGTCATGAAGAGAACGGCATTCTGCCAAAGACCTGCTGCATGTTGATGATTAGAAGGGGGACATCTGTTTTGGACCAGCACGGATATGGATCAGATCCAGCCTTGTAAAATGAGTACCTGAGATTTGACTGGGGAAGTAAAGGCGTGATAATCATCACATCACCAACCGAGTGCCTATTGGTCTATAAACATATGGGTCTAGCACCACATGCCTGATGTGCCCCAAGGCCTGTCAGACAACTGACTGAAGCCAGCGGGGCCCATAAGGGAAGCAAAGAATAGCAACACTGCAGCCTACCACGCATGTCGTAAGAGGCAACTAAGGAGGCTTGATGGTTCCGTCGCCCTGCTACTGAGTGAGTGTGTGGCGCGACACTGTGAGCTGTGAGTTTCATGTGAAATGCTTTTGAATCTCTCCGAGGTTTTTTGGAACGTGACTGCATGTTCGGAGCGATGGCGAATGGCTATGTCCCAGAGTTGACCGGTGTTTGCCTTATGCGGAAATGCATGGCTGCTGGGCTTCTGGTTGACTGCCACTACTATCGACGATGAACTGTATTTCGTGGACTGTGTGGGTGAACATCTAGGAAACATCCAGATGGGAAAATGACTGCTGATTCCATTAGAAATGAACTGGGTGTTTTGTGGGGGACTATTGTGTTGACATTCTGGCGGCGGCATTATGCACAGCAGTGTATCTGTGTGGGCTGTTGTTTGTCGAGACTCCTGTCTTTTCCACTTTTCACATTGAGCAGTGGGGAGCATTTTGTGTGATATTCACTGGCACAGGAACGGAGCATAATGGGGACGACCCGTTGCTGTGAAGTTGGAACTGCGACTAACTAACTAACTAACAGATGTCTGTCATGCATCATGTTCATGTTATTAATCAGCTCATGTTTGTTCAATTTTAGTGGGTGCCCCACTAGATGTAAAGAAAGTCCAGGAACCAACAGAGGATCAAGTCAGTGATCTCCATGACCAGTACTGCAAGGCTTTGGTGGAACTGTTTGAGGAACACAAGATACAATATGGCTGCCAAGAATCTGACCATCTCAAGCTAGAGTAAGGTATCCGTCTGCACAGTGGAAAGATTTGTGTTGATCATGATTATTCAAAGCATTGTTTTCCCATTGTAAAATTGAACAAAGAAGACACAAAACTTATGCCTGGCCTATTTCACAGTATCTTGTCAGGTGTATACTGCAGAGTTAGATATATTTTGGTGAGAATAGATGATCCTGCATATGTCAACAGACAACTTATTGTTCATAGATGGCTCCAGAGAGAGATGTGGGGAAAGGTTAAGCAGTATATCTTCTTCTTTTTTTTTTTTGCATATCCTTTACGGGACATTTTCAACATCAGCATCTTTTAGCTGATTGTTGATTTCTTGGCAAGATTACGCTCAGTAGTTTGCCATTGCTTTCTGAATGACCGGCTCACATACCCCGTAAGTTACAGACACGGAGAGAACCGCTACCAATTCTCGCGCAACATCACGTTCTTACGAGAGTATATGAGATTACAGAGAAAGTCGTGTAACCTCTAGACCAGGGAGGTGGCAAGCAGTATATCAGTAGAATTAAAATACACATGTAGTAGATTTATTTATAGAAGAGTCATTTGAAATATTATAAAGCTATTAATCAAAGATTCAAATGGTGCTAATTTCGTAGAAGATGATAATGAGTATAAACATCACAACTACATGATAAACAGAACTTCATTAAACATACATTATTATAATAAAAATCATCATCATCATCATCATCAAGTGCCCTGCCGGCTGGCGTAGGTGTTCATGGCTCTCCACAGATCTCGATCTTTGGTGTTCTGGATCAACTCTGCTGATGATATTCCTCCATGCCACCGTCTCAATCCGTCCAGCATCATTTCTCTTGGTCTGCCTCTGCCTCTCTTCCCCTCGATCTTTCCAGTTGTCATGATCTTCTCCAATGCCTCTCTTCTCATCACATGACCAAAGAAAGTTGTTTGTCTCTTTCTTATTGTTGTATATAGTGTTCTAGTTTCATTAGCCTCTTTCAAGCAATCGTTAGTTACTCTGGCAGTCCAAGGTATTCGCAACATTCGTCTTAAAAACCACATCTCTGTTGCTTCTAAGTTCTTCCTAATTTGTTCATTTACATTCCAAGATTCGCTGCCATACAGCAAAACTGGTTCTATATAGCATTTCAGGACTCTCTTACATTCATTGATAGCGACTTATTGCATAAGATACTCTTCATTTTCTGAAATGCCGCTTTTGCCTGCCCTATTCTGCTCTTAATCTCTGTTGTACATATTCCATCTGATGTTATAAGTGCCCCTAGGTATTTAAAATTATCCACTTGGTTGAGAATTTCCCCTTCTATTTCTATGTCACATTTTGGTGTCCCCATTTTCTTTGATATCACCATTGTTACTGTTTTCTTGATATTCAAGGAGAGTCCTTTCTGTGCACTCTCTGTTACTACAATGTCCAACAATTGTTGTAGGTCTGTTGCAATATCCACCATCATTACTGTGTCATCTGCATAGCCTATATTGTTTATATTATATCCTCCGATTAGTATTCCTGGCTTCTCTTTGATCTCTCTCATTATTACTTTGCTATATACGGAGAAGAGATCGGGTGACAAGACACACCCCTGTCGTACTCCTAGCTTTATCTATTCGTAACTACCCTCTTTATTTCCCATTTCAATTGCTGCTACTTGGTTCCAGTATATATTCTTTATTATTCTTAAATCTTTCCCATCAATGTTGATATCTTCCAACATTTTAAATAAAAATAATATCTATATAAAATTTAACACAAAAATTAATACTCATATATAACTTAATATTTATCCTAATTATAACCCAGAAGTGTTTAATAGGGTATTTATGAAAAATATGAAAGAGTAAGAAAGAGAATCCTTTCTGCCTGAAGTATATAACTCACATGGTCACTGTTACTACTCAAAATTAACGCACGTGTAATCATGCATTGTCGCCTTCCTGGCCTAGAGGTTCGCGACTTTTCTCCGTAATCTCGTATACTCGTAAGTAACGTGACGACTGTGAGAATCAGCGGTGGTTTGAATCGCGTCGGTAACTTACGGGGTATGTGAGCCGGCCGCTCAGAAAGCAAAGACAAACTACTGAGCGTAATCTTGCCAAGAAATCAACAATCAGCTGAAAGATGCTGATGTTGACAGTAGTGTCTTGTAAAGGATATGCAAACAATTTTTAAAATCATGCATTACATTTAAGTAGCATTAAAAACTATGTGTGTTGTGTATTTCAGGCAGAATAAAAAAGTATTCATCTGTTCACTTCATATTGTATCTAACTCTGCAGTGTGCGACATACTTGGCAAGATACAGGGAAATATACCAGGCACCTGTTGTTTAGCCAGCTCTGTGGGAAGGAGTTACGGATGCAATTCGTAGCCCCACATACCCCACATACTGCATTCGAAACACAGCTGCGGGCAATTTTTAAGCAGACCGTCTTGTGCTGGTTTCCATATAATGGTATGAGTGCTGGTTATTCAGGAAGCAATGGCAAACTACTGAATGTAAACTTGCCCAGAAATCACAAACAGGCAAAAAAATGCTAGGGTTGACTGATGTGTCCTGTAAAGGATATGCAACTTGTGTCTTCTTTGTTCAAAGATCATGATTATGTGTACACAGTAATAGAGCCCTGAGATGCCTTTCATGACATTCTTTTGGTTTGTTTTCTGTGATTTTATTGTACCCTTGTTAGGGCTTCCTTCTTTTATATATATATATATATATTGTGATGGTGAAATAGGTCTATCTATCTATGATTATCTATTCCCATGTAAATGAGGACTTTGGTCCATATATGCTCTTAAGTAACAGAAACATTGGTACCATTGTTAGGAAGTTGCACGGACAAAGGCACAGTGGTAGAGGGCACCTAATCTACTGGGCACTCAGGCCTACAAAATGTGATGGTTCGAACACTTCACATACTCAATACAGTTTCTGCTGTGGGACTTTTTTATGCTGTTGAGTGCAGGGAGAGTTGCAGATTTCAATCTTGAGGCAAATGTGTTGTGTAGGCTGCGTTGAGTTTGTATTTGTGAATGATACACTTACGTGTGATAAGGTCTTCATGTCTAATTGTTGGCCTTCCTATAAGCTCTCTAGCCATGGCTTCTGATATTGTCAGCACAAAGTGACAGCTGATAGGGCTGTATTCCATGCTAAGTTTCAGCCACTTTATTTGTTGTCTGTCTTTAAATTCAATGCCGAGAGTAGTGTGTGATTTACATATATATCTAAAGTGGGTTTGGAATCAGTTTAGCACAGCACATCTTAGGAATTCCAGTTAGCTCAACTCTTGCTGTATAACTTAAACTCTTTCTATGACATGGGTGATTATTAATATTAAGGAGGGATATTAGTACTAAGAACTTATGGTACAGCACCACAAACAAGTTGAAATAAAATGTTTGAGAATATGCATCTTTCCCATGGCAACATATGTATGTGGGTCATAGGTCATTTCACAGTTACTAAAAAATAACACTGGGGCTATTGAACTTAAATGTTGTAGAAAAGTTCTTAGAATATTGTGGACCAAGAAGGAGAAAACTACTGATAGTCTACATGATCTGGCTCCTAAACAGCAAGAGATGGAGTCTTTTTGGTGCGATGAGAGCGTTGTTCTGCAAAGGTCCTGCTACTGATGATGATCCAAAGGAGTTCTAATAGTAATTAAGAGTTTGAAGTAAATAGGATTGAAAAGGTTAAGCTGTGGAACAGAAGAGGTTGAAGTAGCAGTGGGGATAGTCTGGATTCTTCTTCTTCTTTGTTCTTCCGAAATGTTTTTAGGATGCAATTATGTTGTGCCTGATTACAACTGAGCTGCGATGTTTGCATCTTTTGGCTGACACATCCAATTAATTTATGATTTAAACATGTAGGTAATACAAGGATTAAAGTGACCAAATGGTATAATAGAAAGATGAGCAAAATAATAAAATAAATATGAAATAATATGAGGTGTGTAAACACAAACAATACATTGTACGATTTTTTGATCTGGCATATTTCACTGTATCTCATCCAGTGCATACTGCAGAGTTATATAACATATAAAGTAATAAACGAATAATACTGTTTAAATATTGAGCACACCCACTACTGGCAACACTGAATAATACTGTGGCTAAAATACTAAACACATAGTCACTGATACTGTTTGAATGTGGAGTATGTTATCCCCAGGGTAGTCTGAGATTTAAAAGGAAGTCCTTCTGTTTGCAACAGCTGGAATCACTTAATCATTAATGCCTCGATATTTTTGAGCAATTTGCATTATACACCTGAAGAGATGCATGAAAATATGCCAGGCAATAAATGGT
The DNA here is from genome assembly GCA_963921405.1 of Cepaea hortensis. Classification (NCBI taxonomy): domain Eukaryota; kingdom Metazoa; phylum Mollusca; class Gastropoda; order Stylommatophora; family Helicidae; genus Cepaea; species Cepaea hortensis. Next base: position 48,507,287 of record OY992888.1, read on the forward strand.
GCAATATATTGTATGTGGCTTCAGTGTTTATGTTCACTAAGGGAATACATTGTTTTGAACACGAGATGTGTCCAGCATATTTCAACAGTGCCATTGACAAGTGACTGTATCAGATGTTTCCTGTACAAGTTATAAGTAAGTTTGTTTTTATTTATTTTTATCAACATTCCTTCTACTAATGTTGCATTTATGTGTAAGACATATTTTATTATTGTCTTCAGTAGTATTATGTTTAATGCAATAGTTCTGTGCTCAATTTTGCAGTTCTGTGCTCCTGTTAGTTTCATGTTCAAGTTAGTTTTCCTATGTTCATGTTTGTAATTATGTTCATCTTAGTAGTCCTCTGACCATGTTTGTAGTTATAGTTCATGTTTGTAGTTTTGTGTTCATGTTGCTTTATGTTTGTAGCTTTTTGTTAATCTCAGTAGTCATCTAATCACATTTGTAATCTTATATTTATATTTGTAGTCTTATATTCTTGTTTATATTTTGTTGTTGTGTTAGTTTTTGTGTTCAAATTAATAATGTTCACAATGTTAGTTTTTTTCCTAAGTTTTGTGTTTGATATTCGTTGTTTTCATAATAGTTGTTTTATGCTTCTGTTTTTTTAGTACTGTATTCATGTTTGTAGACTTGTTGAGGCAAAATATTATCAGATTTTTATTTTTTTTTAAATATCAAAATACCTTTGTTCAAAGATTAAAACATTGTTTTTCGTAAAACAAAATATTGTCAGTATTAGAAAACAAATATCAAAATACTATTGTACAAAGTTTCCAACTGTTAGATTGTTGTTTTCAGCAGCTCCCTACAAAATACAACTAGTGGTTTCTGATGTTTGCTGCTTAAGATTTTCAGCAGTTCCCTAGTGTTTTCTGATGTTGGCCACTACAGATTTTCAGCAGTTCCCTATGTTTTCTGATGTTGGGTATCACACATTTTCAGCAGTTCTCTAATGTTTTCTGATGTTGGGTACCGCACATTTTCAGCAGTTCCCTAATCTTTTTGTAATGTTGGTACCACACATTTTCAGCAGTTCTCTAATGTTTTCTGATGTTGGGTACCACACACTTTCAGCAGTTCCCTAGAGTGTTCTTATGTTGGGTATCACACATTTTCAGCAGTTCCTTGGTGTTTTCTGATGTTGGGTATCATACATTTTCAGCAGTTCCTTAGTGTTTTCTAATGTTGAGTACCACACGTTTGCAGAAGTTCCCTAGTGTTTTTTGATGTTAGGTATAACAGATTTTCAGTAGTTCACTAATGTTTTCTGATGGTAGGGTTGGGTACCACACAATTTCAGCAGTTCCCTAGTGTTTCTGATGTTGGTTATCACACATTTTTAGCAGTTCCCTGATGTTTTCTGATGTTGGGGTTGTGTATCACACACTTTCATTACTTCCCTAGTGTTTTCTGATGTTGGGTATCACACATTTTTAGAATTTCCCTAATGTTGTCTGATGTTGGGTACCACACATTTTCAGTAGTTCCCTAATCTTTTTTTAATGTTGGTACCACACATTTTCAGCAGTTCTCTAATGTTTTCTGATGTTGGGTACCACACATTTTCAGCAGTTCCTTGGTGTTTTCTGATGTTGGGTATCATACATTTTCAGCAGTTCCCTAGTGTTTTCTGATGTTGAGTACCACACGTTTGCAGAAGTTCCCTAGTGTTTTTTGATGTTGGTTGTAACAGATTTTCAGTAGTTCACTAATGTTTTCTGATGGTAGGGTTGGGTACAACACAATTTCAGCAGCTCCCTAGTTTTTCTGATGTTGGTTATCACACATTTTTAGCAGTTCCCTAGTGTTTTCTGATGTTGGGTATCACAGATTTTTAGCAGTTCCCTGATGTTGGGGTTGTGTATCACACACTTTCATTACTTCCCTAGTGTTTTCTGATGTTGGGTATCACAGATTTTTAGAATTTCCCTAATGTTTTCTGATGTTGGGCACCACACACTTTCAGCAGTTCCTTACTGTTTTCTGATGTTGGGTATCACACATTTTCAACAGTTCCCTCGTGTTTTCTGATGTTTCGTACCACACATTTTTAGCCGTTCCCAAATGTTTTCTGATGTAGGGTATCCCAGATATTCAGCAGTTCCCTAGTATCTTCTGATGTTTGGTAGAATAGATTTTCAGTAGTTCACTAATGTTTTCTGATGGTGGGGTTGGGTACAACACAATTTCAGCAGCTCCCTAGTTTTTCTGATGTTGGTTATCACACATTTTTAGCAGTTCCCTAGTGTTTTCTGATGTTGGGTATCACAGATTTTTAGCAGTTCCCTGATGTTGGGGTTGTGTATCACACACTTTCATTACTTCCCTAGTGTTTTCTGATGTTGGGTATCACAGATTTTTAGAATTTCCCTAATGTTTTCTGATGTTGGGCACCACACACTTTCAGCAGTTCCTTACTGTTTTCTGATGTTGGGTATCACACATTTTCAACAGTTCCCTCGTGTTTTCTGATGTTTCGTACCACACATTTTTAGCCGTTCCCAAATGTTTTCTGATGTAGGGTATCCCAGATATTCAGCAGTTCCCTAGTATCTTCTGATGTTTGGTAGAATAGATTTTCAGTAGTTCACTAATGTTTTCTGATGGTGGGGTTGGGTACCACACAATTTCAGCAGTTCCCTAGTTTTTCTGATGTTGGGTACCACACATTTTCAGCAGTTCCCTAATGTTTTCTGGTGTTGGGTACCACACATTTTCAGCAGGTCCCTAATGTTTTAACCCTACCAGACCTGAGGCCCTGAACCTAACTGTCCCTATTACCTGGGCTCCTGAGCATTAAATAGAAAAAACCAACATGATATAGAAAAATGTTAGTTACATGCAAACAAGTTGTTAGAATAAGATGTAACTTGGAGACATTGTAGAAAATAGGTCTACCTTTCATCTAGCGCCAATATTCCATCTTTGTGTGCCAATTCAGTCTGAATAAACCAAAGTACCGATCACCTGTTGGACTGTAAAGCCTAGACCTACTTCGCTTTCTTGTTGAAGTGCTTGGTTCATCAGCCGCTCATTTCATTGTGAATTTTCAGAACTTTTTCGCGTTAAACCACACAAAGTCAATTGAAACCTATGGGGGAGACATGTGCAATGGCTAACCGTGAGGTTTGACCATGATTGGTTGGTTATTTTTAGTTTGTGACGCATTTTTTCACGTACTAGGCAAAATACCGAAAATTAGGTACAGCGGTATAGCGGCAGATTAGGAAATTACCAAAAAATTGGTACAGCGGTCTGGTAGGGTTAAGATGTTGGATACCACACATTTTCAGCAATTTTCTATGGACATGTGCACAGCTGGTATGTTGGGTCACGTTTTATTTGGATTAAGGATTGAGGATTTTTAGAGAGCCATTTTGAATGCACACAGATACCTCCTTAAGTCCTCCACTCTGCTGCTATAAGTCACACAAGGAGACACTCAAAACTTACTTTTCTTGTATTTTGAAATGTAGCCTGGACAGAAGCCTATATTTTACAATTGTCATCATTGGAGTAATTATAAATGTATGCAACTTGCACTCAAGACCCCCTGATTTTATCACTCTTGTCTTAGATGACTAGGCATCCAATATATTACCCAAGGCTTAGGGAGAGTATAAAACTCTTGGAGTTCCTTATTTTAGAAGAATATAATCACCAAAAACTTGACACACACCCAGTACTTTTTGAATTAGAGGCTGACACCAAAGCTCTGAGCCGTTGTGCCTCTGTTTGTTGGATTCTGTTAGAGAGTATGTTGTATAGTGTGTCCCAACTGGAAGATTGTTCTCTGGTTGTTCCTTAATGATTCTTCCCTCTGATCATTGGGCTGAAGTTTGTTCATAATGATATACTTTCTTTGTCTGCCTTTTATCCCTATTAGGGCTTTGACCATCAACCAGCCGACGCCAAGCTGTCCTTTATTTTGCTGTCTCCTGCCACTCCGTCCATCTCATCTCATCTCATCTCATTTCATCTCATCTCATCATGTTCCTCTTGTACCTTGCGGTGTCGAGGTGAAGTATAAACAGCGGGAGAGTGCCCACTTATGGGCTTCATGTATCGACTCTCCCATGGACTCTCCTATTCCCTCCATCCAACGTTTACGTGGTCGGCCTCTTCCTCTGTTTCCCTCTGGTCTGTACATCATTGCTTGTTGTGGTATACTGTTGACTGGTAACCTACTTGCATGGTCAAACCATTTGACTTGCTGCTTTCTAATAAAATCTAGTGCTGCTATAACCCCCACTTTAGCCTTGATTTCTTCATTTCTGATCTTATCTCTTCTTGGTACATTGAGTATTCTTCTCAGGAATCTCATTGTTGTGATTTTTCTTTTCTCTTTTTCTGTCATTGTCCAGGTTTGACATTGGTAACATAGAGTTGGTAGGAAGATTGTGTTGTAAAGTGCTTTCTTAGTAGTTATTGATACATGTTTGTTCTTTAGTATCTTTAGTCCATAGCCACTGAATATTATTTATCTCTGTAATTCTCTTCTATGTGTGTTTTTAGGTCTCTGGCTATTTCATTCATTGACATACCTAAGTCCTCTTTATTTCAAAAGCTCTGCTGGGATGTTGTCTGTGCCTGATGACTTTCCTCCTTTAAGATGTCTATGCCTGGTAACCATCCTCCTTTAATATGTCTATGCCTGGTGACTTTCTTCCATTAAATGTGCATATGGCCATTTCTAGTTTCACAGTTTTTGTTTGTGAAGATACATATTGTGCTTTAATCAGGATGAAATTTACAGTTGTGTAATTCTTCACAAAATGCTATCTATCTTCTCATCACAGCTGTATTGTTGAGCAGAGACACATTTTTATCTTCCTTGACAGTTATCATTGGCTGTTCTGGTGTTTACTGATCTTCTACATGTGTCAAATGCTACCTCACTATTACCTTTTGACAATCCTGAATTCATGGTCTTACATGGGTAATTTAACCAGTTTTCTTTGGCCCATTTCATTTTCTAATACTTTTATTCACACTAGTTTATTGCCCTGATGCTTGAGGATCCTAGTTTCATCTTCATTGGTACTGGACTTGAATGTGTTGGGTACAAGAATGATGTCGATTTTATCTGTTTCCCAGCCGCCAAGGCATGCCTCGTTCTTCTAGATAATCTATGTGGGAATAGTGCCAATTCTCTTCTTATTCTTCCTGTAGTCCATGTCGTGTGGCACTGGTGATCTTGCTTGTCCACTGCCATCAGTCTTGTGTACTATTATTTATAATACCAATGTTCTTCTAATGCCTTAATGTCAAACTTTCCAGCATCTTCTCTCTCTGTCTCCCTATGCTTCTCCTTGCCTCCAGTTTTCCTGTTGTCACAACGTACCCCAGCTTTCCCCTTCTCGTGACATGCCCAAAGAATGTGGACTATCTTCTTCTGATGAGTAACCAGTTTTTTTGTTTTTTTTTGTGAATTAGCTTTTTCAGGATGCCTGCCATCTATACATGTCACAAAGTTTTGTTTTTCTTTCACCTAACAGTATAGTGACACAGAAAGAAAGCAAAAAAAAAGCTTATTTTTCTTTAACATAATATTGCCATTGTATATTTGAATTACAGGTGATTTTAATTTACAAACATTCAAAGAGGTAAATTATTATATTTGTTGTTTTAGTTGATGGGTAATGCATTTTAAATACAAAATGTTTTTGAGAGTTGTATTAAAATATTGTAGTTCTTTTATATGTTTATAGTTTCCTGTTATGAATGCTAAATGCAGTGTTAGAAACCTTTGCTAATTTACAATATTGAGTTTACTTTAATTGAACTTATGTTTTGCTTAATTATTTAAATTAAAATCTGTATTTACATGGCTTTTTCATAAGCTGTTCTTTTCAAATATACAATGTTTACATGTTACAACATAAAATTGTTTTAAGATATTGACACTCAATGTGGACTTTTTGTAAGGAAACACTAGGAGTTGATGTAGGCAATTTAACATGTTGATAAAAGGAAGCCCTGAAAGTTGATGTAAGCCACTTAAGATGTTTGATGAAAGGAAATTCTGGAAGTTGACATTAGGAGTTTAAAGATGATCAGTGAAAGAAAACTGGGTGACTCTACAACTTAAGATGTCTGATATGTACACTCTTTACTTACTTAGTCACTGCAGCAACAGTATCGTAATTCTGTGGTTTTCCAATTTCCCTACAGACTGTTTGTCATGAATGCCTGTATTTGAAATAAGGGTTGTGTTTTGATTACACAACAGAAGTTGAAAGTATTTAATTTGTAGTAACCCAGAGAGAGAGAGAGAGAGAGAGTCACCATCATCATATGCCATGCCAATAATCATGAGCATTCATGGTTCTCAACCTCAAACATTCTCCAGTCTCAGATCAGGTCTATGATCTTGGCCAAGCCATCCAGGCGTCTTTTTCTTCCCCTTGCCTGTTTCCCATCAAGCTTGCCGTTTGTCACTAAGTTTTAAAATGTATTTATCTTCATAACATGTTCAAGAAATCTGAACTATATATATGTGTGTGATCAAAACTTGTTCATTTGTATAAAAAAAAAGTGTGTGGTATATGGTCATTGGTAATCAATGTATAGCAGGTTGTTTTACATATAAATAGTGAAGAAATTTGCCTGCCTTTTGTTGTAGTCGGTGTTCAATTTATGGTGAATCAATATAAGTATTTGTCTGCTTTACATATCAATTGAGAGAAACACTTGGATGTTTCTAATTGTTTATGTTGGTTTTCATAATAATTTGTATGTTTGTGTTGATATAATTTCTGTTTTTATTGTTGCCATAATTATTTGCTTGTCTATCTTGAATCAAACTTTATTGACTTTATTGGTATACAACATATCTCCAAAATACATGTTTGCGCTGGTATGGTTGCTTTCTCTGATACATGTTTGCACTGATCTGGTTGCTTCCTCTGATACTAACATTACTGGCATACAAAATTCAGTTGTTTAAAAGTGTATAAACAGAGATGAATAAAACTGAAAGGACGTGGAGAGAGCTGGAGGAGATAGCAAAAGATAGAGCCACTTGACACAGGTTTGCTGAGGGCCCAACGGGGGAATAAATGGCAGAATTAAGAAGAAGTGTGAGTGAGTGAGTGGCACCTTGCAGTCTTGACAAAGTATGTGAGTTGGAATGTGGCCAATATTCCATCACAATGCCTGGGCAGAGCTTCAGAGAAACATGTGGTGCCCAGACATGTTCCCTCTCTCGGCCTAGTCTTGTGTTTTCCAGAGGAATGGGTAACCAATACGTCTGGCACAAGGTAGGCTGCAGATGCTGACGGCTCAGTGTCAAACCTCCGAGACCTCGCCACCACGAGCAGGTGGCAAGTGATGGCCAGACCCTGGAACCCAAGGGACCCGGCTTAGAGGCGTGCAACCAAGTCCCACAGGTGAGAGCCTTGTACACGCCTGGATCATAAGGACGCATACTTCTGTCAATCACAAGTGTCCAGACCTGTGTAAAGCGTGCACTATCGTCAGACTCCCCGCCTGACTTTAGCGGATCCCGCAACCAGCGGGAATAGGCCCAATCATTTCTAAGAAGAGGTATTAATTCAATAACTATACAAACACTGAAGATACACTTTTACATTATTTATTTCACCTTTTTTAAATTTTTATGTCTCAATTAATTGTTGTACACATCACAACTCTTTTAGTTTTCAACTGTGACTTTCAACTAATCACTAATTGCTTCCTTGACAAGTGTTTAATAATTGTAATGTAATTTAATGAGTAATTTACTTTTATCATATGTCATTTCATTGTTTTAATGTTGGAAATCTTCCCATTCATATATTTTAAATGTTAATGTTATTGCTCAAGTTAGTTTCAGGTTTTATCTTATGTTATGCACATGCTTTTAATTGGTTTTCCAAAGGGGTCAGTTATTTGCTTTTATACAGTTAATTTTTGTAGTTTTTAAAGGTCAGTATTTGAAGGCAAAGTTTCCAAGCATTGATAATGGGGAAACCTCCGCTCAACTTGTTGTTTCCTTTTGTTGTGGTTATAATTATTCCAGTGTCTGTGGCCTAGATGCAGTGAATGCCGCATCACAATAATACCAATGGGTTTGAAGTCAGCCTCAGGCCATTTGAAAGCAGACCTCTTGGCGTTGGTTTTCACCATTGTATGAGCGTTGGTTGTTCAGAATGCAGTGGCAAGCTACTGAACATAACACTGCCTAGAAAATTGCAAACAGCCAAAAAGTACTGGGGTTGTCTGCAATGTCCTGTACAAATAACTTTAACTATAATTTTTAAATATACCATTTATGACCACTTATAAGAATTATAGAATGATAACATCTGTCTGCACCACGGAAGTCTAGAGTTCATTCCCTGGTGAGGCTAATCATGACAGCTTGTGTATGGTTATTGGGGATGTGCTGAACACTGGTTTATACTGTATGGCTATATATATATATATATATATATATATATATATATATATGAAGACCTTTGACTTTTGATCTAAAGACAAACGGAAGACTTGAACTCTGTGTACTAACCATGCTCAATGAAACCATACATGGTCTGTTCATATTTTTGCTTTCCACTCTTAAGCTAATTATGAATGGTTAGGCTAATGTTCTTTTTAACACCAGACTGGATTTTTGATGCATCCCTAATACTTATGCCCAAACAATGAAGCAATGATTTACACCACAAGGTAAGAAAGGATTAATTAGTTATACATGAGTGAATATTTTGAGGACTAGACTGGACATTTTGTTCTGTTTTATCAGTTTTAATCGTGATAGATTTTTACATGCTTGTAACTTACATATGTTGCTTCAGAACATTATCATATAATAACTGATATTTTAATGAAGATAAATATAAACTTCACTTGTCTCTGAGTTTTTGTTTTAGCCATCAGATGTCTGTCTGTACACATCCATCATTTTATAATTTGAATTTTCTATTTAAGCGTGAGTGTCTAAGTGGTTATTTGCAAGCCTGCCACATCAGAAGGGCAGGATTGTAATGTCCGTAGTCAAAGCAAGAGCTTTCATTTATATGAGGAAGGGGGGGGGGGGGGGGGTGTGAGAGAATAGGACAAGCATGCCTTGGTTAACAAATGATCTCAGTGGGCACAGTGGCGGCAGTGCATGTTGTAATGGTGACCTTTCTAAGCCATCACTCTTCTCACAACCTACTGGAAGCATTCTCGATCTGTTGCCAGTTCTAATGCCTCTTACATTTTCATGCCTAGGGTGTCTTTAATGTCCTTTGTCCACCTTCATATCTAGCCAGATTTTTGTAATTATGCACAGACCAAATGTTCAAGATATAATAACTCCTTGCATTGCTAGGTATGAATTTATAAAATGTAGCTTTTCTTTGTCATATTTTGTTCTTTATCTCTGTGATACATCTTCCATCTGATATTGTCCAGGTCCCTAGATATTTGAATTTCTGTACATGCACCAAATTAGGTGCAGAAAGGGTTTTGTGCTCATTTTCACCATCATCAGAATAGTTCATTCATTCATTCAGTAGCATGTCCTTTGCAGAACCTCGCTCCCATAACAACCTTCTGGAAAACTTCTCAATCTCAAGCAAGCAAGATGTCCCGCGTCCGATACACCCATCTGGAGATCATCCACCACATCCTGCATCCATCATCTCTTTGGCCTTCCTCTTCCTCTCTTCCCAGGCATATATCCCTCCATTATTGTTCTCTCCAAACTTACATGACGTTTCAAGTGACCAAAATATTTCAATTTTCTTTGTTTTATCATCTTTAAAAGCCAACCTTCTTCAATATTCAGCTCTTGAAGTATGGATGCATTTGTTCTTTTCTTTATCCAAGATATGCTTAAAATCCATCTATAACATTTATATTCAAAGGTGTTATGTGCTGTTTAGCTTGTTTAGTAAGTGTCCAGATCTCACAGGCGTATGATGCAATGGGAAAGATCATCATCATCATCAAGTGCTGTGCCGGCTGGCGTAGGTGTTCATGGCTCTCCACAGATCTCAGCCTTTGGTGTTCTGGATCAACTCTGCTGCTGATATTCCTCCATGCCACCGTCTCAATCCTTCCAGCATCATTTCTCTTGGTCTGCCTCTGCCTCTCTTCCCGTCGATCTTTCCAGTTATCACGATGTTCTCCAATGCCTCTCTTCTCATCACATGACCAAAGAAAGCTGTTTGTCTCTTTCTTACTGTTGTATATAGTGTTCTAGTTTCATTAGCCTCCTTCAGGCAATCGTTAGTTACTCTGGCAGTCCAAGGAATTCACAACATTCGTCTTAAAAACCACATCTCTATTGCTTCTATGTTTTTTTCTAATTTGTTCATTTACATTCTAAGATTCGCTGCCATACAGCAAAACTGGTTCTATATGGCATTTCAGCACTCTCTTTCTTACATTCATAGATAGCGATTTATTGCATGAGATACTCTTCATTTTTTGAAATGCGGCTTTTGCCTGCCCTATTCTGCTCTTAATCTCTGTTGTACATCTTCCATCTGAAGTGCCCCTAGGTATTTAAAATTATCCACTTGGTTGAGAATTTCCCCTTCTATTTCTGTCACATTTTGGTGTCCCCATTTTCTTTGATATCACCATTGTTACTGTTTTCTTGATATTCAAGAAGTGCCTCGAAATGCGATCCCTCTCAATTATAAGAATCCACCCGAGGTATTGTTGAAATTTGGCTCGCCTCCGGAGCAAACAAATCACTCAACGTCAAACTGAAGTTGGCAACGAAAATTCACAGATGCGGCTCTGACGATAAGGCATTAAAATACCCCTGTTTATTTTGGGTGTATAAACAATGTTGCAATACACAATTCTTTGTCTCTATAGGGTGTCCCTAAGACAGGATCAGCACCTATTACGAGCAGCTCGAATTGTCATGCTCATATGTCCTTAACCTCTACCTCAGCGCGCATTCTGGTTTTCATTCCTGTGTTCGTTTGTTCCGTGTCAGTATCCTCTAGTTATATTCATCTCGCTCCTGGGTCCATGGTCTTTCGATCCCAGCAAGTGACTCCTCCCGTCGTCCACTTGAATATGAGTTACACCTGCATAAGAATATCCAATCTGGTCCACGACATTGACTCCTCAGAATATCACACACGTCCGAATCCCAAGAGGTGTCACAGCGTAATCCTGTTTGTTGATGTCTGACGCATCCCCTTAGTTTCCCTGCGCACTCTATAATTGTACCATTCGGTGCATCTTTTAGGGAAGCTCCCTTCAGCCTTTCTCAGTCTGCTGTGTGTCAGTGACTGATATGTGGCAAGGAGAGTCCTTTCTGTGCACTTTGTGATACTACAATGTCCAATAATTGTTGTAGGTCTGTTGCATTATCGGCCACTAATACTGTGTCATCCGCATAGCGTATATTGTTTATATTATATCCTCCGATTAGTATTCCTGGCTTCTCTTTGATCTCTCTCATTATTACTTCGCTATATAGGGAGAAGAGATCGGGTGACAAGACACACCCCTGTCGTACTCCTAGCTTTATTTGTTCGTAACTACCCTCTTTATTTTCAATTTTAATTGCTGCTACTTGGTTCCAGTATATATTCTTTATTATTCTTAAATCTTTCCCATCAATGTTGATAATCTTCCAACATTTTAATCAGCTCATCATGTTTTACTTTATAAAATGCTTTAGTATAATCTATGAAGCATAAATATACGTCTCCCTGTTTCTCTTTTGACCTTTCTATTAGTGTTCATAATATATATATTGAATTGTTTCTACCCTTTCCTTCCATAAAACCATACTGTTCTTCACTGGGAAAGATATATGCTCTTAAAAATCTAATTTTTGTAGTTCTATCTGCCCCATTCCATATTTATTTAGTTGTTTTAGTCTTTGAACAGCAATAGATAGTCATTGTTTAATTTCTTTCATTGTATCACCATTGTTGGTAATCAGTGACCCAATATTTAAAATTTTCACCATTTCCAATTTTTCCTCATTAACATATATTTCTTTCTCCATAGTAGTTTTATCTGTATGCATTATCTTTGTTTTTGCTATGTTAAGATATAAGTTGTGATTTTCACTATTCCTTGGGTTGAGGTTATTAGGTTTTCTATACCATTCTGTGATGTGGATAGCAATACTGTATCATCAGCATATCGAATCTCTGGTATTTCATGACCACCAATATTTAGGGCATCATATTGCTCTCTGGTTATATCATCTCTGACATTTCTTATATTTTCGGCGTACAGGTTAAACAAATATGGGGACAGCACACAGCCCTGGCGGACTCCTTGCTTGATGTCAAACCAATCTGATGTCTCACCATCTATTCTAATTGCTGCTTGTTGGTCTTGATAGAGCATTTTTATGAGTTGTACTACATGTGATGGAAAGCCCATATTCCTCATGATTTCCCAAAGTTTCTGATGTTGTACAAGTTAAATGCCTTTGAATAATCTATAAAACATGATTGATTGATTGGTTGATTTAGGAATCGACATCACAGCATTTGGGGCATTCCAATAAGCGCTCCGTCTCCATCCTCAGCAGCCACTGAAGAGTTCCAACACCAATAGTACCAGTAGCAATCTGATTATATGTCCGTCTCGCCTTTCCTCTGAGCGTTGAGCGTCGGCCAGATCCCCTCGTCACTCCTCGCTGTCTCATTCTTGCCAGACCATGGTAATCCATTTGCTCCTCCGAGGTGTACACATGCTCCCACAAGGCCGCAACCACATCTGCCTTGTCATGTATCAATACTCCACCAAGTTCTGCAGAGCCGGCCAGTCTGTCCGCCTGTTCACTTCCCAGCACACCGGCATGCCCCAGAGAAAAGATCCAGGTGATGCTTGTCACCCGTGACCTCCGAAGCGAAGCAAGCCACTCCGCACGAAGCCTGCCCGTCCTCACCCTCGTCATCATGCTTTCTGAGTTAGTTACAATCACGATGTGTGTGTCGTATTCTCCATCCAGCGGAGAGCCACAGTGACTGCCTCCACCTCCATTCTTAAGCTGGATGTTGTGGTATCATATACCAGGCTCTCCTGCACCAAACGTTGACCATTAGCTTTGGCTATGAACCCCCAGCCACTTCTCTCACCTCTTGACACCGAACCATCTGCGTAGATAATCAAATCACCCGAGTGAGCATTATCCTGAATTAGTTGCTGGATTTCCACTTCCGTAGCCCCTGCTGGCCACTCCCAGCTTAATGTGATTATAACTCTGCACAAGTCTGACTGCTCCGCTGGCACTCTGACCCACTCCTCTCCTCGCCTAATGTTCTCCAAGATGCACACCTGTCTGATCGTATCCTCCGCCTGAGCCATCCATGATTTCCCTCTTATCAGTCGCTGACCCTTAACTGCGTCCAGCGCCTCATTGCAGTGGGTGGTCTGTGTCTGCAGCTACTCTGAGGTATGCCTTCATCTGCATCACCTTGAGCCTACCAGCAGCAGTCGGCAGACCAAGGATGTAACCAATACACACTACTGGGGTGTCTCTAGTGCATCCCAGAATGACCCGCATAGCTTCGTTCTGTATGCGCTCTAACTTCACCAGCTGACTCTCTGAGAAGTGAGCAGTCCTAATCCATAATCAATTACTGAGAGGATCAAGTGCTGGTACAGTGTGAAAAGCACTCTCTGCTCTGTGTCCATTGCAGCCATAGTTTTAAGTGCACTGAGTCCCTTTTGAGATCTTGTCACAACCGTCTCCACATGGTCCTTGAAGGATAGGCTCCTGTCAAATGTGATCCCCAGATACTTCAGTTTGTTCTCTCTGCTGACAGTTCTACCACCTATCGCGAGGCTTGGGACATCAGCTCTCACAATCCTGTTGTCCAGAGAGCACCACAAAACAGCCGCCTTTTCCGGGTGGATGACAGCACTCATTTATGTGCACCAGTCAGTCACTTTATCTACTGTCGCCTGTAACTCCTGGGCTGTTAGCTCCGTATCTCTCCCCTGCCTATATGCAAGAATATCATCTGCAAATGTTAGTATTCTTCCAACCCCTGGTGCTTCTAGGTTTGCAATCTTGCTCGTATACACGTTAAAGAGCACCGGTGAGACAGCAGATCCCTGTGGCAGTCCCGGGGTTAAAATATGTGGCTCTAAGGTCCACGCACCCAGACGGAGAGCAACCCGACAAGAATGCAGGACGGCTGCTATCCAGTTCACCTACCAGGGTTTGACCCCCTTCTCCATCAGTGCGGTCATCAAAATATAATATTGAACTCTATTGTACGCATCCTTGAGATCAAGCGCTGCCGCCATTGTTTCCTGTCTACTCTGGAACCCCTCATAAACGTCAAAGGCAAAAGTGGCTGCATTTGACCAGGTATCTTTTCCTGGCCTGTAGCTCCCCATGCCTCTTTGGAAGAAGCTTCCCGCTTTCCAAAAACTTTGCAGCTTGACAGCGACTATCTTCTCTAGAACCTTCCCAAATGTATTTTGAAGGGTGATGATTCTAAAGCCGCTAAGCTTTGAATGATCCTTGAATAGTTTTTGGAGAGGGATGAGATAGCTGTGCACCCAATCCTGCGGTACTGATGCTGTCCTAATGCTCTGGTTAAAGCAGTCAGTCATCTCCTCCAGGTCTGCATCGCTTAAGCCCTTCATGTGGCCATACCTGACCCCAACGGGCCCTGGTGCCGTGTCTTTTGCCTTTTTCAAAATGTGTTTAACATCTTCCATCCGTATGATGTCTTCATACTGCATAAAAAACATAAAAAACACATGACACACAAAACAAAACATGAGAATAGGTTTACAGTAAATTCTCTGCACTTCTCTATTATTAAACGCATGTTTAGTATGTGATCCTCTTCATTGTCTAAATCCAGCTTGAACTATGTTAATCTCTTCTTCCATTTTCTTATGAAGTCTTCCCATTATGATTTTTAATAGAATTTTACTTGCATGACTGATCAGGGCAACAGTTCTATAGTTGGTGCATAATTTCAGGTTGCCCTTTTTTTTTGGGTATTGGAATGAAGATAGTTCTCTTCCAATCTTTTAGCCATATACCATATTTCCATATCGTTTTACATAATGCATGATAAATTTGTGTGCTTTCTTCTCCTCCCACTTTAATTAGTTCGGCTGGTATCTCATCGCATCTTGGTGATTTACCATTCTTCAGGTTCTTCATTGCTGATGCAATTTCATCTAATGAGGGTTCAGGTTCTGTCTCTGCTGTCATTGGTTCATGTATCTCATTCATATCCTCACAGTCATTCATATTATACTTTCCACTGCAGTATTCCTGCCATCTTTCTAGAATTTGTCTAGATTCTGTTAAGGTATTTCCCAACTTGTCACAGATAACATTTAATTGAGGTTGAACATTTCTTGTCAATAACTTCATTTCTTTGAACATTTTGTAATCTCTTCCATACTTATGACATTGCTCTATTTTAATACAACAATCTTGTATGTGTTGGTTTTTGTTCTTTCTTGTGTTCTTTCTTATTTCTCTTGTGAAAGATTTATACTTCATTCTACTGTTATCGGTTTCTCCTCCTTTCTTTTTCAGTTCCCTACATTGTTTTATTAATTCTAACGTGTCTGGTGTAATCTATGGCTTATGTTACTTAGTCCTTGTCGGAATTAAATCTTTGGCTGCAGTTATCAAGATATCTCTAGCTTGTACTGCCAGTTCATCAGGTGTAATTTCTTCTTATATAGACATCAAGACCCCAAAACGATTTTTCACTTCTACGTTGCATGCATCTGGTATTTTTGTGAAATCAAAACGAAGTGGCATTGGTCCTCGGATAAGCTTTTTGAGTTTTACTTTCAGATCTGCTTCTAATAACTAATGATTTGTATCACAGTCTGCACTTCGTAGGGTTTTTGCAGATGTTATGCTTGATCTCCTTCTTCTTTGTATTAAAATATAATCTGTCTGATTTTTGTAGTACTGTCCGGGGACTTCCGTGTGTAGAGTCTTCTTGGGTGCTGTTTAAAAAGTGTGTTGGCTATCATTAACTCATTTTTTGTGCAAAATTCAATTAATTTGTCACCTGCATCATTTCTATTTCCCAATCCAAATTTTCTTAAAACATGTCTCTCATTTTCAGCTCTTCCTGTACCTACTTTTACATTAAACTCTCCCATTATTATTGTTATATCATTATGACCAGTCTTATGTAATGTGTCTTGCAGTGTGCTGTAAAAATCTTCAATTTCGTCCTCCTCTGTTGTTGAAGTAGGTTCATATATCCGTATGAGTTTGTTTGTTTTTTGTTTTTTTTTTTGGACGGCCTTTAAGTCTGATAGTGAGGATTCTATCACTAACTGGGTTCAATCAATCATGTGCCATGCTGGAAAGCATGGGCGGTCATGACTCGCCGTTTCACTTGATCATCAGAGTCGTGGATCAGCTCAGTGTTCCTGTCTCGCCCATGCTATGTGGCCAAGCCATCCAGGTATTTTCCTCTTGGTCTGTTCCTTTCCATCTTGCCAGTTGTCACTAAGTTCTCCAATCCATTTCTTCTCATAACATGTCCAAAAAATTTTGACTGTCTTCGTCTAATTTCTCTAATCAATTTATGATTGTCATTTGTTTCTTGTAGGACTTGTTCATTGGTTTTTCTATCTGTCCATGGTATTCTTTGCATTTTCCTCAGAAACCACATTTCCACAGCCATCAGATGTTTTAATGCTTGTCTGCTCATTGACCACGCTTCACATCCATACCAAAGTACAGGTTCTATGTAGCACTCCAACACTCTTTTTCTCATTTCAATTGATATCTTTTTATTGGTCAGAATGTTTTTCATCTTGCTAAAGGCTACCTTCGCAATGGCAATTCTTGTTCTAATGTCTTCAAGGCATCTCCCATCAGATGTTAAGACTGTTCCGAGATAACTGTACCGATTCACTATGGCTCGAGACACAGACATTCACTAGGGCTTGTTTCCTTAGCGACTCAATGAACATGATCAAGAGGATAGAGGAGGGGTCGATCCGAAGAGAATGGTTGCTGCCTTTGGAGCGGTCTCGACTGGCAAAGATTAGTTTCATCTTCGTGCCAGGGCATGCGGGAGTACAAGGAAATGAGCGGGCTGACAAGCTCGCAGGTGAGGCTACTGTGGAGGGCGGACGCGCCATGGACCAGGCCGACATTCTGAATGCTCTACGAGAAGTAAGACTTTTGCGAGAACCAAGTGATGACTGTGAATCTACACCAATGGCCAGACTGCGAGAGCAGCAAATTAAAAGAGGGGTGGCCAAACAAGAACACTACGCAGGAAGCCAAAGAAGATTGATAAACCAACACAGAACTGGCGTCGTTAGCCGCTACACGCTGCGGGATTTGCTGAGGAGGGGATCCGAGCACTTATGGACTGAATGGTTCGATGTGCAATGAGGATGATCTGTCGACTAACTAACTAACTTGTTTAAGAATATTCCCATTTACTTGTATATTACATTGTGGTATTTCCCTTTTTTCAGTGACGACCATAATCTGTCTTCTTACAATTCAATTCTAGCCATAGTTCACTATGTGCAACAACCGCATCTACTAAATCTTGCAGGTCCTGTACATTGTCTGCAATAAAGACTGAATCATCTGCATATCTAATGTTATTGATGCATCGTCCCCCAATTTTGATTCCTTCCATATCTTCTATATTTCTGAAAATATTTTCACTGTACAGGGAATAAAGATCTGGAGACATTACACATCCCTGTCTCACACCTCTCTTAGTAGGCAGCTTGTTGTTTTCAATATATGTAGTTTCTTACAAGTCTAAAGTCTTTTCCATCAATTTGTAGATCTTCAAACATCCTTATCATGTCAACATGTCTCACTTTATCGAAAGCCATTGTGTAGTCAATAAAGCAAAGGTGTAGATCGTTGTTTACTTCTATCGAACGTTCAGTTACAGTTCAAAGTATATAGATAGCATTTACTGTACCCTTGCCTTCTACAAACCCACATTGTTCTCCTATTTCAGTTTGTATTTTCTTCCTAACGCTTTGCATGATAATTCTTAACAAAATCTTTGTGATGTGACTCATTATACTAATTGTTCGACGTTGATCACATTCCAAGGCTACTAATTTTTTTGGGGATTGCAATAAATACAGAGTTATACAATTCATGACATATATTTCCAGTATCATATATTGTATTCAGCAATCTGGTAGTTTTATCTATTCCATATTCTTCTAAAGCATTAATCATTTTTGTTGTGATGCTATCTGAACCGGGGGTCTTGCCAGATTTCATATGGTTAAGCGCATTCTGAACCTCCATCTTCAAAATTGATGGTCCTTCATTAATATTTTGAATATTATACTGTTCTTCTCTGTTATCATCATAAAGATGTTTCACATAATCTTACCATACATTTACATCTGATCTTTTTCTATTATGATTTTTCCATTGTTTGTCTTTAGGCAGCATGTTGATGTATGTGTTATTTGATTAGTAAGCTCCTGAATTCTTTTGTGCATTAGTTTGGTATTTTTTCTGTTGTGTTGTTTTTCAATTTATATGCAGTTTTTCTCAAGCCATGCTTCTTTTGCCTCCTTACATAATATTATACTTTTCTGTGAATTTCTTTATATTTGGCAGGATTACTTCTGTTCTGTCTTCGTGTTTCCGTTAGTTGTAAAATTTCTTCAGTCATCCATTTCTTACAGCCCACTTTCTTTGGAATACCACCTGATTGAATTCTTCAACATTTCCCATTAACCATCCACTCATGAAATATGATCTCTAGAGCAGACAGTACAAGGGGAAGCCAATAAGTAAGTCACAAATGGCTGTAGAAAATTAAGTAACTATGATAACTTGAAACCAGTTTATTGTTATACATACATCGTTCCTTTATTTCTCAACATAATTTCCACCAACATTGAAGGACTTATCCCATCATTTTATCAGTCCTCCCAAACCGGCTGCATAGAATTGCATGCTCTGTTTTCTAAACCACGTTTTCACTTCACATTCAACTTCGGCATCATTCACGAAATGTCTCGCTCCAAGGTGTGTTTTCAGTGGACCAAAAAAGGTGGAAATCGCTAGGGGCTAAGTCGGGGCTGTAAGGTGGATGTTCCATAACTTCCCACCTTAGTTAATTTTCGCCTGAGTTAATCGAGCCGTATGTGATCTGGCATTGTCATGAAGAAGCAACACTCCTCTAGCCAGCAATCCTGGACGTTTTCTTCGAATTGCATAATAAAGCATCGATAGAACTTCACAGTATGATTCAGAATGCACATGATCACCTTTCTTCTTGAAATTGGTTAAAAGCACTCCTTGACAATCCCAGAACACTATCAGCATAACCTTCCCTGCTGATGACGTAACCTTGAATATTTGGACACAAGGCGAAGAAGGATGTTTCCATTGCATTGAAGCACGCTTTGATTCTGTCTGGTAGTAATGCACCCATGATTCGTCCTCAGTAACAGTCCTGTTCAGCATGTCTTCTCTTTCATCTTCGTATTGACAGAGATGATGAAAGGATAGGCTAAATCGATTCATTTTGTGTTTCTCCTTCAATTGTCTGGGCACCCACCTTGAGCACAATTTCTTAAATTTCAATCGATCATGCATTATGCTGTATGCTGAACCATGTGAGCACCCTATTGCAGATGCAACAGAGTCTATCGTTACTCGTCTGTCACCTCTAATCATCTTCTCCACCCGCTGCACGGATGTTTCTGTTGCAATCTTAACAGGACCACCAGATCGGATTTCATCAACATTTTTAGAACGTCCTTGAGAAAAGTATTCTACCAGCTTTGCACTGCTTTACGGGACAAACATTTGTCTGCATAAACAGGAAGCATTTCCTTATGAATGTCCTTTGCAGACAGTCCTTTTGCCCATAAAAAAACGCACAGCAGCACGTTGCTCTTTGGTTGTAAATTCCGTAAGTACAGTCGCCATTTTGTTTATGTGCTGCGCATGTGCATGAGACACGTAGCTCCAACTGACGAACGAGAATATAAAGTTTGATGTTGCTGTCTCCTAATGACACTTGTAGAAAACATCAACTACATTTACCTGCCATTCCACATAACTGTATGACTTATTATTGACTCGCCCTTGTATATTTGTTCTTTACCTCAATGTTAAAATTGTCTTGTATTTATTTGTCAGTTTTCAATTCGCACACATTATATGTAGGGTTTCCTGATGTATGCATGACTTTCTTTAACTTACCCTCAATGTGCCCACAATTAAACTGTGATCACTGTAACAGTCTGCATTGGGGACTATTTTTACAACTGTAAAAGCATTTCGAAACCTTCTGCTAATCAGGGTGTAATCTATCTGGTTTTTAATCCTGCTGTCTGGACTCCTCCATGTCCATAATCTTCTAGGGTGCTGTTTAAACCAGGTTTTTCCTTCAACCATTTCTTGTTCGTTTGCCATTCTACAAGTCTGCATCCTCTTTCGTTTCGCTCTCCCAAACAATGGTTGCCTACACTGCATCCATCGCCTTGATTTCCTACTTATGCGTTGAAATCATCCATTATATTTATTTCTGATTTTTTTTTTTTTTACAGTTCTTCAAAGCAGACTTCGTGTCATTATAAAATTCCTTTATACTTTCTTCACTGCATTCACTTGTTGGAGCATATACTTGAATGAAATTTATTTTAAAAGGTCTTCCGTTTAATTTTACAAATAAAACTCTGTCTGACACGGCCCAATATCCTTTAACAGAATTTGATGTTTGCCGATTGCCAAACTGGCCTGGTCTAGGCAAAAGTGGGATAAAACCCTCTCTTTCACATATTGATAATTTGTTTAATAGTTTTCAGGTATGACATCCACGACCTTTACAGATTCAAGGGCGAGATGCTTATTGAACAACATCGCCCACTCATCTGTGGGTACCTTATAGTGTTTCATCGTGCAGATTAGGATTTTCTTTTTGCTCTCGACAGAAAAAAACATCCACGCCTCACCGAGGATTCGAACCCGGGTCTCCCGAAGGAGAATCCAGCGTTCTAGTGTTTCATCGTCACTTCAACATTAATTACCCACGCTTTTCTTTCTCTAACAGCTTTACCTTTACGTTGCCTTCCGTTTTTTTTTTTTTTTTTGGCCTTTTATCGTCTGTTCTGCTGCCAGTTTCTCTCTACTGAAAGCACGCTCATTCTCCCTTGCTATCAATTTTCTTTGCTCTAATACTATTTTTCTATCTTTAGTATATTTCTCTGCAACTAATCTAATCTTTTCTCTTCGAGAGATATTTCTAATGTTCTTTGTTTCTCTTGAGCCACTAGCTCTTACTATTTTTAAGCAGTTCACGTTTTAATATATATACTCTTATGCGGCTAGCTTCTCTTTCTCTGCTTTTAGTCTCTTTTTCTCGGCTTGTACTCTCTCTTTCTCTGCTTCTCTGGCTGCAGCTCTCTCGTCATGTTCTTGCGCTTGAAATGCACTATATTCTGCTTATCCCATGCTAAGATCTCAGGGCCTGACAGACGACATTTCTCACAAATTCAGATAGCGTAGACATGGATTAATGTTATACAATTAAATTGTAAGTTGTTAAATAATTACCAGTTTTAAAATAAGCATACGTGGTAATTCTACTGTAACAGAATCAATAAATAGCAGAAACAAGTGGATCTTGTATTGCTATGGACGGTAATGTACTAAATCAGGACAGTGCTCTTTATTCTTGGTGACTTGAATTGCTCGATCGGGTCAACTAAAACGATGTTATGTCACCATGCGATGTCACAAAAATGTAAACAATAATAACTGAAACGATCATAACGATAACACCTATAAGAGAGGAATCTAAATTATTGACGGGACAAATGTGCACTATATAACAATGAAAAAGATAAACTGATCACGCAATAGCACAACACAAGAGAATTAACAATTACGAAACAATGTCCTGAACAACAGTCGAGAAACATTACAATTTACAGGAAAAAATAAATCGGCTGCTACAAGGACAGAACGTATCTTTGTGCTAATATCAGGTGATAGAAACACAAAGATAACCCAAACCAACCTCCCGCTAAATTAACAATGATTTAGGACAGACAGAATGAGAGAGAAGTGAGCCTGCAATCAAATAGCCCTGGAAAACCAAAAAGAAACGTAACCACGATCTTCAAACAATTAACTTAACTTCCGATGATCCGGTCCTAGTGATGCTGTTGACCACTGAATGAATGAATGAATGAATGAATGAATGAATGAATGAATGAGCATTGAAAGTCCGGAAGATACACAAAATAAATCAAATAGCACGATAACCTAGTATAGCGATATATCGCCCTTCTGTCCAAATGGTAGGTCAATGTTGACGATATATTATCCCTCGGCACTGAATCAGTTTAAACTGGGTCTTGGTTAACTATCTAGACTTTGTTAAGTAGTCTGTTTAAAGACAAAGATCGCAACCTTTTTCTGAATATAAACAGGGGAATCCACAAGCCAACCAAAAATGACAATCAACAATGAAGACTTTGAAAATGTCGAAATCATTGACTATTTTAGCTGCATAACTTTTATTTTAATCTTATAGAAGCGCCAGACAATGTCTATAGCTCTATTCCCTTTTTTTTTTGCAACAAATAATTACTTTAACTCTGCTGTCTCAAAGAGTTGTGCTTTACACTGATCATCGCTGACGTGAACGACCGTGCTTCACCACATCTTGCGATGGTTAACAGTGTGTATGTTGACATATTTCCGTGCCATGACAAAATACTGCCAAGATTCTTCTTTCCCTGTCTTCTCTTGTCCCTCTGTCCACATATCTCGACAGTCCCACTTATTCTCCTCTCCTAATGTGTGGTCAACTGCTGGTAATGTGGCGAACGGGTTATGAACGCAATTCGCAATCCCGCATAGTGCGTTCGAAACACAGCTGAGGGAGATTTGGAAGCCGATGCCTTGCGCTTCTTTTTATACAATGGTAAGAGGCCGGTCGTTCAGAAAACAATGGCAAGCTACTTAACGTAAATGTGCCAAAAAATTATATAACGTCAAAAGATGCCGGGGTTGACGGCGACGTCATGTAAAAGATATGCAAATAATTCTCTCTCTCTCTCTCTCTCTCTCTCTCTCTCTCTCTCTCTCTCTCTCTCTCTCTCTCTCTCTCTCTCTCTCTCTCTCTCTCTCCTCCCTCTCTCATCCAGAGTAAGTGTGACATTGTGATCTATACTGATGGGTTAGTTGTGAGAAACAAACGGAGCAGTTGGGGTTTCATTGCCTTCAAAATACATTTGGGAAGGTTTTAGAGAAGATAGTCGCTGTCAAGCTGCAAGAGTTTTTGTAAAGGGGGAAGCTTTTTCCAAGAGGCCTGAGGAGCTACAGGCCAGGAAAAGATACCTGGTCAAATGCAGCCACTTTTGCCTTTGACGTTTATGAGGGGTTCCAGGGTAGACAAGAAACGATGGCGGTAGCGCTTGATCTCGAGGATGCGTACACTAGAGATATGATATTTTGATGACCGCACTGATGGAGACGGGGATAAATCCCTGGTTGATGAACTGGATAGCAGCCGTCCTGCATTCTCGTCGGGTTGCTCTCCGTCTGGGTGCATGGACCTCAGAGCCACATATTTTAACCCCGGGACTGCCACAGGGATCTGCAGTCTCACCGGTGCTCTTTAACGTGTATACGAGCAAGATTGCAAACCTAGAAGCACCAGGGCTTGGAAGAATACTAACATTTGCAGATGATATTCTTACATATGGGCAGGGGAGAGATAGGGAGCAAACAGCCCAGGAGTTACAGGCGACAGTAGATAAAGTGATTGACTGGTGCACAGAAATTAGTGCTGTCATCCACCCGGAAAAGGCGGCTGTTTTGTGGTGCTCTCTGGACAACAGGATTGTGAGAGCTGATGTCCCAAGCCTCGCGATAGATGGTAGAAGTGTCAGCAGAGAGAACAAACTGAAGTATCTGGGGATCACATTTGACAGGAGCCTATCCTTCAAGGACCATGTGGAGACGGTTGTGACAAGATCTCAAAAGGGACTCAGAGCACTTAAGACTATGGCTGCAATGAACACAGAGCAGAGATTGCTTTTCACACTATACCAGCACTTGATCCTCTCAGTAATTGATTATGGATTAGGACTGCTCACTGTCTCAGAGAGTCAGATGGTGAAGTTAGAGCGCATACAGAACGAAGCTATGCGGGTCATTCTGGGATGCATCAGAGACACCCCAGTAGTGTGTATTGGTTACATCCTTGGTCTGCAGACTGCTGCTGGTAGACGAAGGCATACCTCAGAGTAGCTGCAGACACAGACCACCCACTGCATGAGGCGCTGGACGCAGTTAAGGGTCAGCGACTGATAAGAGGGAAATCATGGATGGCTCAGGCGGAGGATACGATCAGAAGGTGTGCCCTTTGGAGAACATTAGGCGTGGAGAGGAGTGGGTCAGAGTGCCAGCGGAGCAGTCAGACTTGTGCAGAGTTATAATCACATTAAGCAGGGAGTGGCCAGCAGGGGCCACGGAAGTGGAAATCCAGCAACTAATTCAGGACAATTCTCACTCGAGTGATGTGATTATCTACACAGATGGTTCAGTGTCAAGAGGTGAGTGAAGTGGCTGGGGGTTCATAGCCAAAGCTAATGGTCGACGTTTGGTGCAGGAGAGCCTGGCACATGATACCACAACATCCAGCTTAAGAATGGAGGTGGTGGCAGTCACTGCGGCTCTCCGCTGGATGGAGAATACGACACACACACACATCGTGATTGTAACTAACTCAGAAAGCATGCTGACGAGGGTGAGGACGGGCAGGCTTCGTGCGGAGTGGCTTGCTTCGCTTCGGAGGTCACGGGTGACAAGCATTGCCTGGATCTTTTCTCCGGGGCATGCCGGTGTGCTGGGAAATGAACAGGCGGACAGATTGGCTGGCTCTTCAGAACTTGGTGGAGTATTGATATATGACAAGGCAGACGTGGTTGCGGCCTTGTGGGAGCACGTGTGCACCTCGGAGGAGCAAATGGATTACCATGGTCTGGCAAGAATGAGACAGCGAGGAGTGGCGAGAGGATCTGGCCGACGCTCAACGGAAAGGCGAGACGGACATATAATCAGATTGCTACTGGTACTATTGGTGTTGGAACTCTTTGCTGGCTGCTGAGGATGGGGGCGGAGCGCTTATGGGAATGCCCCGATTGCTTTGATGTCGATTCCTAAATCAATCAATCAATCAATCACATTTTTTTTTTTTTGGCCTTTTACAGGCCGGACAAAAATTAATACCCTTAACGCAATATCAACGAATTATGAACCGTTTGCGAACGCAGAAAGGACATACACACATACATACATTGTCTTATATATATATATATATATATATATATATATATATATATATATATATATATATATATATATATATATATTACGAACTTTAATAGAAAGATCAACAGAGACACAGAAAAACATATATTTGTGCTTCATAGATTATACTAAGGTATTTGATACAGTAAAACATGATAAACTGATTAAAATGTTGGAAGATATCAACATTTATGGGAAAGATTTAAGAATAAAAAAGAATATTTATTGGAACCAAGTAGCAGCAATTAAAATGGGAAATAAAGAGAATAGTTACGAACAGATAAAGCTAGGAGTACGACAGAGGTTTGTCTTGTCACCGGTTCTCTTCTCCCTCTATAGCGAAGTAAAAATTAGAGAGATAAAAGAGAAGAAAGGAATACTAATCGGATTTTGTATAATTAATATAAACAATATACGCTATGCAGATGACACAGTATTGGATTGGTGGTGGATAATGCGACAGACCTACAACAATTGTTGGACATTGTAGTAACTACTAACAGATAGTGCACAGAAAGGACTCTCCTTGAATATCAAGAAAACAGTAACAATGGTGATGATATCAAAGAAAATGGTGACACCAAATTAGAAGGGAAAGTGCTTAACCAAGTGGATAATTTTAAATACCTAGGGGCATTTATAACATCATATGGAAGATGTACAAAAGAGATCAAGAGCAGAATAGGGCAGGGAAAAGCCGCATTTCAGAAAATGAAGAGTATCTTTTACAATAAGTCACTATCAAAGAATGTAAGAGAGTGCTGATGAAATGCTATATAGAACCAGTTTTGCTGTAAGGCAGTGAATCTTGGAATGTAAATGAACAAATTAGAAAGAACTTGGAAGCAACAGAGATGTGGTTTTTCAGACGAATGTTGCAAATTTCTTGGACTGCCAGAGTAATTAACAACGTTTGCCTGAAAGAAACTAATGAAGCTAGAACACTATATACAACAATATTAATAATTGATTGATTGATTGATTTAGGAATCGACATCACAGCAGTCTGGGCATTCCCATAAGCGCTCCACTCCCATCCTCAGTAGCCAGCGAAGAGTTTCAACACCAATACAATAGTTCCAGTAGCAATCTGATCATATGTCCGTCTCGCCTTTCCTCTGAGCGTCGACAGGATTAGAGCGTCGTCAATATTAATAAGAAAGAGACAAAAAGCTTTCTTTGGTCATGTGATGAGAAGAGAGACATTGGAGAACATCGTGACAACTGGAAAGATCGAGGGGAAGAGAGGCAGAGGCCGACCAAGAGAAATGATGCTGGATGGATTGAGACGGTGGCATGGAGGAATATCAGCAGCAGAGTTGATCCAGAACACCAAAGACCGAGATCTGTGGAGAGCCATGAACGCCTACGCCAGCTGGCACGGCATTTGATGATGATGATGATCTTTCATTCTTTCCCAATTCATTCCCGTGTAGGATAGAAGGAGCTAAACTAATAATAATTTGAAGTGATCACAATCATATATTAACAACTGTCTGTCATTGAGTAAAGTGAGAATAATTAACTAGCTTGTCTGTTATCAACGCAAATCTAGTTGTTTGGCAGAGAAAGAGCTGTTGTTTTCATTTTATTACCTTGTTTGAAAAAAAAAGAATCCTTGACCTCACGAGGTTATAGGTCACAAGGAGAACGCACTTGCAGTCTTCGAAGGTTAGTTTTGGCTAATAGTTGAATAGTAATAAAGAGATGAGAAACGAACGTTGTCAGGTTTTCAGCAAATTTTAAGATATGTTTAGTCTTCATGATTTGTAATTATTGTATTTTCATGTCTGAGATAGCTTAGCTACGCAAATTACAAAATTAAACCTCGTTAATTTGTTTATTCATAAAAGTAAAAGTAATGAAAATAATGAAAACAAGCTTGATGACAAATTAATACTATATCATTTCATAATTTTATTTGTTCTACTAATCTAGCTAAGTGCCAACCGTGGCAACTTTCCAACAGTTGACTTACAAATGTTGCGTGTCCTCTGCAGGACGTTGCCGTCAACCCCAGGTGGATTTTCTAGTCAATTATTTACGTTCAGTAATTTGCCGTTGCTTTCTGAATGAGAAGTCAACGTTTAAGTCCAACTTAATGCTAGTGTGGGGAAACCAGTTAACTACCAGATTGGAGATTAACAAATACTAGTAAGTAATTAGTAAGTATAGCATCCCCCCCCCCCCCGCATTTCCATCCTAACTTGACATATTATCTATTTTTCTATAGGATGTGCCATGACCTAATTAACAATTAAAAATGGCCGCCAATTGTTTATTATTCATTAAAAGTATGTCACATCGCTAACAAACCTGACAAGATGTATACTTTATTGTGCATTTTGGTAACAGGAAAGTAAAAGTCACATTCCTCTTTCGATAGAATGTCGACAGGATCAAGATGATCGACTTCATTGCACCGGGTTTTATCCCATATGGCTCTCTCTCTCTCTTTCCGCAGGGTGGCCCACCGAAAGCATCGCACAAAGCACGAGAGTCTCCAAGTCTCTGAGAAAAATGCACTTGACTTTTAAGACTTTTCGATAGAATGTGCTGTGACCTAATTAACAGTTATAAATAGCTGCCCTTTTATATTAAATAAATGTCATGTGAAATGTTCGTCGTTAGTGAAAGAACAATTCATAAAAATGTACTCACATTGTCTTGATGCACCCATTGCACTGTGACAGCTTTCTTTTGTTGATTAAATATCCTTTTTTTTTTTTTTTCTGTTGCGTATCCCTTATGGGACGTTGCAATCAACACCAGCATTTTCAGCTGTTGTTGATGTACTAGGCAAGTGCTACGTTCAGTAGTTTGCCATTGCTTTCTGAACGACCGGCCCCTATACCTTTTTCTAAAAAACCAGCACCGCTGTGTTTCGAACCCGGGTATACGGGCTAACAAACCGCATTCGCAAGCCCTTAGCCACAGAGGCGGACATCATGCATTAATGAAGTAAATAAGTTTGTAACTGCTGCATAATTAAGCAGTGACTTTCGCTAATAATAATAATTGATTTCTACTTCTGCTCTATAATTACACTATTTTTAGTTTAGAAACTAAACTAAACTGTTCTGCATCTAAAAGTGAGCAATTAATAATTAAATACTAACTTTTTTAAAAACATAACTTATTTTACAGTATTGTATTTAAATTTAAATAATTATATACTCCTGCGCTGCTTAGAAAAAAAGTACTCCTTACAGGTTTAGACAGGTCTGAAAACTGGCTTTCAAAATTATTTTCAGTCATGTCAAATGCTGAAATATTATACAAGTACACAGATACATTACTGCTACAAATGACACTTGTATTCTGTTTAATTTTAGTAGTTAAATTGCCAGTTCTAATTATAAATAAATACAGGTCCGCTATAGTTTAGTATTATTGTATTGTATGGGCTCTGCCATCTTGAATTTTGTGTTATGACGGCCATATCTCATTTTCATGTGCTAAATATTTTTTACTGAGCTCCAGCAAACACCAGCAATGTTGAAACTCTTCACATTTATGTAAAATTGAAGGGGGGGGGATTCAAAAATGCAACAAAAAGTTAAGGTTTCTGTATACTTCAGGAGTTATAAGACAAATTAGCTTACTATTCATAAATAAGCTTCCAGAAATTCAAGAGAAAACAGTGTCTGGCCTCAAACTCTTGGAGTTTAGTAGAAGGACCTCTACTGCAAATATCAGAGTAGTTTCCCCTGACGTCTTACCATGCTGGTTTCGAATAAATCAAATCTAACGAGACATGGTAACAACCGGAAGTGAGTCGTTGGTCACTAAAAATAGCACAGGAAATCAAAATTCACTCAGTGCCCCCCTCCCCAGGGCAAAGTTCAGTAACTCTGACATTGCTAGTAAGTAAAGTAGGCTGTGGCAGAATTAATTTGTGTCCACATTTTTCAACTATACCTATACTTTTACTAACTTGAAAAATTTATGTGAACATTATACCAGTTTAAGTATATATGTTTTAATTTGTAAAAACTAAACAATCAAACAAACAATATATCAAAATACAGTTTTGTAGATGTGGCAATTATTAAAAGATAGTGAGGTAGGAAAATGTGAGATGTGAAAATATCATATCAACAGCTTACAGTCACATTCTGATGTTGTTAGGCATTGAATGCATGTTTCTTGATGATATATGTTTGGATATACCCTTATTATTGATGCTGATTGATTCAATTGAAAGTCCTCATTTCAGCCAGTCTTGCTAAGGGCACTCATGATACTATCTCAAATCTCTCCACAAATGTTAAGTTCCAGTACTGCTGGTTTTCAAGCTCGGGCAGGAGAAGAAGAACTCTACATCTCTTCTCTCCTTAAATATGAAGTTCTAGTACTAATGATTTTGGGGAGGTGTCACATGAT
Organism: Cepaea hortensis; assembly: GCA_963921405.1. Classification (NCBI taxonomy): domain Eukaryota; kingdom Metazoa; phylum Mollusca; class Gastropoda; order Stylommatophora; family Helicidae; genus Cepaea; species Cepaea hortensis. The sequence goes on from OY992888.1 coordinate 48,536,952, forward strand.
CCCATAAGAACTTATGCTCTACCTGGATAAGGTGACCATTTTATAATAGATTAAAAGTTATTTTTCAGCATACAATCTAAACCTACCCTTCACACACTAGACAAAAGTGTATACAATGGAAACATCTAGGAGGATGTTGTACATTGATTAGAGATGTGTGGAATAGAATGATAGTTTAGACAGACACATATATCAAGATCTGAATCAGGTGTATAACAGACACTATAATATGTGTCAACGTCACATGTTCACACTTGCTCACTGATTCAACAAAGTTGAATTAAAATTATAACTTCACAGCTTTAATATAGGATAATTAGAAGATTGTTTGAATCACCGTTGAAGAGGATATCTAAATATCAAAAGTGTCCTTGAAAAGAATGTCTCATTATAATTGATGTGGTCTTGGCGTGAATGTCATGAGGAAGCAAATAAAGTTGAATACTATGTGTGAATGTCTGAAGTGAACACTGAAGAAAACAGAAAACAGAATCACCGTGGAATTCTCCAATTGTTTGGGACTGCATGATACACTCAGACAGTCATAGATGGAAGTCCTTCTCTTTAAAAACATGACACAGTTAACCGCACATCTTGATATTCATCTTGTTTCATTCAAATGATTTTTACAACTCTCGCTCCCAGCTAGTCATACAATATTTGACGTTGAGTCTCCCCAGAGTATTAGATGTACAAAAGGGGGATCCTTGCTAACAGAACAAAACTCCCTAATGGAAACCTCCAGAGAAATTACTTTCTAGGTTTTCTTAGACAACACAGTCCATCTGCTCTCTTCCATCAATGAGTAGCAATTGACAATGGTTAGTAACATATAACGTAAAACATTTATCTCATGCAAAATTTGTACTGTCTATTACAGTGAAAAAGAGTACAACGGAGATTCCCACCCTAGGAAGATGCAAATTTGTGGAAAGAGATACACACACTAGGAAAGGATAGTTACACATCACTATAATAATTATAATGTATAAAAATGTTTTATTACTAATGACCAGGGAATATCATTATTGTATCTTTTATGTGATGGTACAGTGGTAATAGCTGCGTGAATGTTATTCAGCAGACTTGAGAGTGGCTGATTCTGTGACAGAATGAGAAGAAGAAATCTACATAGTTCTCTCCTTAAATGTGAATTTCTAGTAGTGCTGGTTTTTAAGCTTGGGGAGGGGAACTCTACAACACATATCCAATCAATTATAGTAATACGGTATTGGATCTGGTGATGCAAGACAGATTATGCCAACCCTTATCCAGGATTTGATTACCTGAACATCTAAGCATGAGACTTCAGAGTTAAACTCAGTCTAGTCTTCCTGAGGGCTACAAACCAAACCAAGGAAAGTAGCAAAGACAACAGAAAACCTGCCCTCAGAACATTCAAGAATGGACAAGCTATAACATTCCCACACATATACACACACCTCTGAAGATAGGGAGCTGTGGAAAACCCATATTATTAACACACCATTGTGGTTCACAGATACAACACACCCACTCATATGCAGTTGTGGAAACAACTAGGGAGAACTATCATATACATTTCCCAGGAATTAGTTTATGGGCATTGATGAAGCTATATATTTATAGTGGAGTGTTCACCAAACTGTATGCAAGTCTTTGTACTGAATAACCTTACCTAACCTGAACTATACCCCTCAGGTGTAGTTATAGAGTGTAAGAGGAATGCCTCGAAACAAAGAACAATCAAAGAAATCTGTTTCCTGTCAAGAGAGTTTATAAAACATATTTAATTAGAATAAAGTAAATAGTCATTGTTGTTCATTCATAGCTTCTTATTCACTTGTATTCATACTGAATATCATTTGCAGGTTCACCATGAAGATCTTGGGTATAACATTTGCTCCTTTTAATATCCCCTTAGAGAGAAGGCTTCAGACAATAGGAGCTTTGCACTATACTTATTCTTTCCTGTTCTTTCGCTTCGGGACAGTGTTGTGGTTTTTGTATCTGCTTTTCTTCACTAGCTACTACTTAATCCCTCTTGCCTATTTTGCGTGGTACCTGTATGATCGACCAGTGAGTCAAAGAGGAGGCAGAAGGTCTAATTGGGTGCGCAGGTTAGTAATTGTTATTTTTTCATATTTCCTTCAAGCAGACAAAACACTCTTTTATCTACAGTTACATTAAGTAGCACTGACTTGAAATAAATACATCAGTGAGGCAGTGTGGATGTGTTCAAGCTGAAAATTAAAACTAAACGTATTGCTCAGTTCAGTGCTAACTTGCTGGAGGATGGGATATAGCAGACTCAGAGAGAGACAGGGAGCCTTAGTAGCTTGGTGGCTTGATGCTTGCCTTCTGGCCACCGATCATGAGTTTGAATCAGCATCCCGGCAGATTATTTTTTCAGTTGTTGAATAAAGATCAACCCAGCCTAAACAGGGTACTAAGGAATGTCCTGGGAAGTAAATATAGCTGGTGTGATATGTATCACATGACCCACTGAGTGCCACTGCTCTATGCAAATGGGTTTAGCACCATCTGCACAAAATGCCTTAAGGTGTGAAAAGGGGTCCTTTACTTTTTATATTTTAATTCACTAAGAAAGATACATAAAAAAAGATTTGATTTGTTTGCTTCAGCACTAAGCTCGTGTGGATTAAATGAATATGATTGAATACAAAATGCAACTAGAAGCTCAATAAAAGGATACAAATACACAGATTCAAGCGAATATTTTGACTATCTTTATCAGCAAACAGAAAAACAAAGATACTTAGCGAGAAAAACTGTAGTTCTATAATCCATGGAATACATGAACACAAAGAACTAAGTCAATCTCCTTATTTTGTCAAAGCTTCCTTGTGCTCATTCAGATTCCAGTACCAACTCAGCAGCGGTTGATGCCCTTTTGTGATACCAATGTGTGGTTGAACATATCTTGTAGTACCGACCTTTGTGCAGTCGACTGTGAAACATATACAGGTCCACTGACTCAATGGAACTAAAGAGGAACAGCTGTCTAGTTCATCACGAGAATTCATCTGACACTGTAAACATAAAGGATGTGATTACAAGATGATGATTCTGAAACCATAGGGAAAAGTATGTATAAAGATAGCACCAGGCAATCACTATAAGCTGGTACACTTGCACTCAGGACATTCCTAAATGTGCTCTTATGTGGCCGTCTGTCCTTTCCTCAGAATACTGAGTGTTGGCTAATACTCTGGCACTCCTTGGCGCTCCATACTATGATGATTTACCTGTTCATCCCCGCTATACACATGAACACAAAGGGTCCTGATCACCTCTCCTAGCCTATCCCTGTGCTTCCGGTCCAATGTGATTATGGTCCTGTATAGGTCAGACTTTTTCTCTGGCATTTAGACCCATTCCTCAACTCTCCTAGTGTTCTCACTGATTGTATCTTCTGCCTGAGCCATCCATAATTTTGCTCTTATCAGCCTATGGCCCTTAACAGTTTCCAGGGCGTGATGCAGAGGGTTCCTCTTTTCAGCAGCCACTCGTAGGTATGATTTAGTCTACAGCACCTTGAACCTGTCAGTAGTCATTGGTAAAGGTAGGATGTATTGCATACACATTACAGGTGTGACCCTTGTGCATCATAGGATCGCCTGCATAGCTTCATTCTGTATCCGTTCTAGTTTTATCAGCTGCCTCTTGTGTGGCAGCCCAATCCATACTCAATTACTGATATAATCAGGTATTATCATCCACCGTACATGATGGCTAATAACAAACAAACAGCCACAATTCACTGATAAATTTACATTTATAGAATAATATGTCTGATGTGCCTGTAGACAAGCACAAGAATGGAAAGAAAGACAAATAAGGATGTCCTAGAACAGTGCAGTATAACAAAGGCACTACAAGTTAGTTGCCTGTTCTTTACAGAACATCACTATAAACCCCAACATGTATTTATATTATTTACATTCAGTAGTTTGTCATTGCCGGTCTCTCTGGCTGAGGGGTTACACCACTTTCTCCGTAATCCCGTTTATCACGCAGTCTCGTAGTGGGCGAGAACTGGGAGCGGTTCGTCCCCCGCTGGTGACTTGCGGGATAACTGAGCCAGCCACTCAGAAAGCAATGGCAAACTACTGAGCGTAATCTTGCCAAGAAATCAACAGACAGCTGAAAGATGCTGCTGTTGACAGCGATGTCCTGTAAAAGGATATGCGAATTTAAAAAAAAAAAAGTTTGTCATTGCTTTCTGAATGGCTGATGCTGATACCATCATGAAAAGATATTGTAACCTCATCTCATCATGTTCCTCTTGTACCTTGCGGTGTCGAGGTGAAGTATAAACAGCGGGAGAGTGTCCGCTTATGGGCTTCATGTATCGATATTCCCATGGACTCTGTTATTCCCTGCGCCCATCATTTACATGGTCGGCCTCTTCCTCTGTTTCCCTCTGGTCTGTACATATTGCTTGTTGTGGTATACTGTTAATTGGTAACCTACTTGCATGGCCAAACCATTTGACTTGCTGCTTTCTAATAAAATCTAGTGCAGCTATAACCCCCACTTTAGTCCTGATTTCTTCATTTCTGATTTTATCTCTTCTTGATGCATTGAGTATTTTTCTCAGGAATCTCATTTCTGTTGTTGTAATTTTTCTTTTCTCTTTTTCTGTCATTGTCCAGGTTTGGCATCGGTAACATAGAGTTGGTAGGAAGATTGTGTTGTAAAGTGCTTTCTTAGTAGTTATTGATACATGTTTGTTCTTTAGTATTGGTGCCATTTGTCCAATGAGTTGATTTGCCTTATTGCACCTATTTTCGATCTCGTCTTCTGATTTGCCATTTGATGATATTATACTTCCTAGGTACTTGAAACTCTTTACTTGTTTCAAGGGATGTTCGTTTAGATGAATTGTTGATGTTTGTTCTTCTTTAACTATAGTCAATACCTCTGTTTTACTTGTGCTAATTTTCATGTTATGTTCCTTGCACATTTCGTTTAGACTATTCATGTGGTTTTGTAATTCAGCTTCTGATTTTGCTATTAGTGCTTGGTCGTCCGCAAACAAGAGTTCTCTAATGGTTAGATTTGCAGATGGTTCTTCTTCGGTATTCTTATCGTGCGGTGTTCTCACAGTCTCCGTTTGGCTGGTTTCTTTACATATGTTGTTTATATATGTTATAAACAAGAGAGGGGACAGGACACAACCTTGTCGTACTTTGGATCTTATGGTGAAGGGTTCTGAGTGTCCTCTAGTTGCTTTCACTATGCATTCACTGTTGTTGTATAAGCTTCTACATAGGTTAATTAGATGTGTACTCACTCCATATTGTTTAAGGATTTCCCACAGCTTGTTTCTATCTACTCTATCGAATGCCTTTTCTTGGTCGACAAAGGCTAAGTAGAGTGTTTCATTGAATTCGATTGATTTTTCTATAAGTTGTCTAAGAGAAAAAAATGGCGTCTGTGCATCCATTGTTTTTCCTAAATCCAAGTTGTGTTTCGCTTAGCTGAGGTTCTGTAATAGTTCTTAATCTTTTTTCAAGAATTTTGCAAAATATTTTCCCAGTATGATTCAACAGTGAAATGCCTCTGTATTGTGTGCAGTCTCTTTTGCTGCCTTTATTTTTCTAAATTGGCATAATTATGGCGTTTCCCCAGTCTTGTGGTGTCTGTTGTTCTACCAATACGTGGTTGAATAGTCTACATAGCCATGCTGCTCCTACTTCTCTTGCTGCTTTAATTAGTTCATTTGGTATTTCATCTTGTCCTGGTGATTAGTTCAATGGGGCTAATCTGACGGCTTCTATAATTTCTTCTTTCAGTATGTCTGGTTCTAGTTCTTCGGTGGCATCTGTGTTGGTTTCTTTAATTCCTGTGACATCTGATGGGATGTTGAGAAGTTGTTCGAAGTACTGTTTCCATCTTATTAGGATTTGCTTTTGTTCACTTATTGGTTCTCCATTTTCTTTTTAATTATTTCTGTTGGGTCAAAGGGTTCTCCTCTGGTTCTCATTGCACTTATCTTTTTATAGAAGTTTCTAGTTGCCTCCTTGTAGTTTTTATTTAGAGTTTCTCCATACTCCTCCCAGTCTTTTTGTTTTTCTCTCTTTACTATTCTATTCCCATGTCTTCTTGCTATTCTGTATTCTATGTAATCACATTCCTGTTTGCTCTTTGACCACTTTTTATATTTTTCCTTTTTGTCTTTTACAGCTTTCTTTACTTCTGCGTTCCACAACTTGTTATTTTCTTTATCCGTGGTTTGCATTTTTTCGTGGTTCCACATGTTATCTTTGCAGTATTTAAAATGCTTGATTTGAACATCTCCCATTCTTCTTCCACTGTCTTTCTTTCTATAGGTAATTTTACAAAGATTTCAGTTAGCTCTTTCTCATAGTTTTCCCTCACTGCCTCGTCTTTGAGGTTTTTTAAGTTTACTGATTCGCATGGCATGTATTTTCCTGGTCTTTGCTTCCTTCTGCTGATGATTCTTATTGTGGCAACGACTGCTTTGTGGTCTGTGTTTTTACCTAAGTTGGGCACTGCACTTGCATCTAATATATTTCTCTTTCTGTTATTTCTTGTTAATATAAAATCAATTTGGCTTTTAGTATCTAGATCATTCCGTTTATACCAGGTGTATATTTGTGAGTCTTTGTGTTTATAGAATGTATTTGTTATATAGAGGTCGTGTTGGCTGCATAGATCTATCAGTCTACTTCCGTTATCATTTCTTTCATTATGTTGGTCTCCAAATGCTCCAAGATGTTTTTCTATGCCCGCTCTGTTGTGTCCTAGTCTTGCATTGAAGTCTCCCATAACTATGATGTTGTCCTGCTTATCTATTTTATTTAGCACGTCATGGATGTCTTTGTAGAAGTCCTCGCATTGTTGCTTATTATTGTTTGTATTACATGGTGTGTATATTTGTACATATGTTGTAATTGTTTGTTCTTTTATTCTCACTGTTATGATTCTTTCTGATATATACTTTATGTCTAGTATTCCTCTTGCTAGCCGTGGTTCAATAACTATTCCCACACCGTGTCTTGCCCTTTCTTGCTGTTCCACTCCAGAGTAGACAAACATGTAACTGTGGTGGATCTCCTTGCATCCTTCCCCCTTTATTCTGGTGTCTGCCATTCCCATCAGTCCAATTTTCCTCTCTTCCATTGTTTCTATAAGTTCTTCTTCTTTACTATTAAAACCGCAGACGTTCATTGTGCCCATTTTTAGAATCGTTGATCTATCTCGTAGTCCATTAACATTGCCGGGTCTATATCCATTAGGGTCAGTCCGTTTATACTTCTTAGTTTTTCTATGAGCAGTATGAAGATTCCCTGCCGGCTTGCTAGGCCAGTCGCAGGTTTAGGACAAAAATCTGACTATAGGGAGTCCATCCCATATGGCGAGCCTTAGCCCCCATTAGCCCATGACCTCGCGGTCATGGTTTCCCAGTCTGCACCACATGGAGGTGGGGTTGACTTGTGTAGTCTGCGGGTCATCAGCAGGCTTCTAATTTTCACTTTTCACCCCTCCTAGGAGAGGCTAGCCAATCCTAACCCTGCTGTAACAAGCGTGAGAAATGGTACAAGTACAGGGCAAAATTGTAGGTATGGGGCCAAAAAGTTTAATCAAAAGTAAGTTAGTTAGTCAACAGATCATCCTCATTGCACATCGAACCATTCAGTCCATAAGTGCTCGGATCCCCTCCTCAGCAAATCCAGCAGCGTGTAGCGGCTAACGACACCAGTTCTGTGTTGGTTTATCAATCTTCTTTGGCTTCCTGCATAGTGTTCTTGTTTGGCCACACCTCTTTTAATTTGCTGTTCTCGCAGTCTGACCATGGTTGTAGATTCACAGTCATCACTTGGTTCTCGCAAAAGTCTTACTTCTTGTAGAGCATTCAGAATGTCAGCCTGGTCCATGGCGTGTCTGTCCTCCACAGTAGCCTTGCCTGCGAGCTTGTTAGCCTGCTCATTTCCTTGTACTCACACATGCCCTGGCACGAAGATGAAACTAATCTTTGCCAGCCGAGACCACTCCAGAGACAGCAACCACTCTCTTCGGATCCCCCCATCTCTATCCTCTTGAGCATGCTCATTGAGTCACTAAGGAAGCATGCTCTAGTGAATGTCTGTGTCTCGAGCCATGTTATTGCTTTACTTACTGCCATGACTTCCATAGTCAGGCTACTTGTGGTCTCAACAAAAGCTCTAGAGTTCTCCTTCACAATTCTCCCTCTGGCCTGAGCCATAAAGGCCCATGAGCTTCTCACATGTCGGACAACCGACCCATCTGTGTAGATGACAGCATCACCGTCTAATAAATTCTCGAAAATCAATGCTTGTACTTCCGCCTCCACAGCAGCTGGATTTTCTTGTCTGCATATTCTGTCTAGTTGGATGCAAACATAAATGTTCTGGGCCTTGCATCTGTCTGAGGTGACCTCCTTGGCAAGATTTCGGCCTCTCGTTCTGTCTGGTTGCTCTGCTCTAGATAGCGTTCGAAGAGGGATTTTCCCTTGTTCTCGTCAGTCCTCTGCCAGATAAGATCAGCACCTTGGAAGTCAGAAATTCTCTTATTCTTGACTACCCCCACTCATGCTTTTATGTAGTCACCAGAACAATTTCAGTGACTTGTCTGTGCTTACTCTTTGACACACCTCTGCCCATTTTTCACATTTAACCTCCTTAACCAGTTTTTGGAAGTAGCTTACTTTTGTGTGCATCTCTCTTTCTAAGTGCATGCAGGGACTAGGATGGGCAACTCTGTTCTTCTTGGCCTTTCCTCTTGATCCAGCAAGCGGGCTAGGCCCAGGACAGTGAGGATTGTATTGCAAGCGAATGTTACCATATATCATGGGCAAACAGTAGAAGTTGGTAAAGGGACAGTTAACAAAAGGAAACCTAAAATGGGTAGTGTAGCGAAGAGTCATGAGAATCCTCAGTTAACAGGCCAAGAGTTAACTGGATTCTCACAGAGGAAGAGGGATGTACCTGACTGTCCCAATATATACAGAAGGGACATACTGGTCGGGGCATTGAGTATCGGGCCAGTTAGGGGAACTTGGCCCAGAAGATATACTCATAGGAGTTGGTTATAGTCGGGCTAATAGAGAGTCCGTCGTACCTGTTTATGTTCACTATATTAAAAAGTCCTGTAGAAGGCAGTGTTATATTCGAAGTAGTGCAGCATAATTATGTACATTGGTGTCTGACTGTTCCTGAAAAAGTGTTTTGTCATCACGTTCCTTTAGAATTAAATGAACTTTGTGTGTGCCTATCGGTGTTCTCTAGTGACTCATAGTTGTTGATAAGTAGTCCAGCATAATATTCACACTGACATACCCTAGACATAACCACAGCCACTTCTGTCTGTTAGCAAGGATTGTGACAGATATTCATAGTAAAACTCAAACACACTCACATCATGGCCCGGAGTTCAGTTCCCAGCATGCAGTACAAGTCGGGGGTAAAGCCAGTTTCATCAAATGGGCACCAAAAAGTATTTGGAAAGGAAAGTGTCCAGCATAGATGTGATCACATGGTTTCTTGCAAACCATTTGATCAATGAAGATAGGACTTTACACCATGTCCTCCGTATGCCTTCATGGTATGTAAATGGACTTAGTTTCCATGATTTTCCCTATTTTGAAACATGAAATTGTGCAAGATATCATCTTCTGTTGCTGTTCATCACCCCTTGTGGGTAGACCCTCCATCAACTCATGCCAAGCCCGTTGTGAACTTGTTCATGATTGGCTGAATTTTGCAGCTATAGTTATGGTGATTATAACTGGCCAGAACCATCTTTCTTGTGAACTACCAATCATTTTTTATACTGATGACATTACTCCATGCCAAGACGTCAAAGTGTCTAACGTCTTCTTTCGCGGTGTGTGTCTCACCCTCCTTCCAACTCTTCTAATGTCACAATATACTCAAGATTTCCCCTTCTCAAGACATGCCCAAGGGATGTGGACTGTCTTCTTATGATGAAAATAACCAGGTCTTTTTGTGAGTTAACTTCTTGCAAGAAATATTCTTTACTCTTTTTTTGTCGTTATTTTTCCATTAAACCACATCACAACTTCCACATAATTTCTCTCTAGTCTGCTAACTGTCCATGATTTGCTTTCACATCTGGCTAGAAATAGCTCCTAGAAATTCTTTTTTCTCACCGCAATTTACATTGCTGTGTTGTTGTATTGTTTGTCCATCAAGAATGACGATGACCATTCATTTCATCCAGTGGGGTTGAAAGTATGGAGCTATGAGTTCTAAGATGGCTGTTATAGTCTATTTTGGCTCGAAATGTTCTTTGTCAATGTGGGCAAAGAATGCTTGACGTTCCAGGAGGAGGATCTCCTGCAGTGGTTTTTCTGTCTAGCCTTTTCTTCACAGCTCTTGCAGTCCTGGTTGCTTCACAAGTGACTGCACCCTTATGTAATGATGTACACCACGAGTTACGGTCATTAGCAGCAGTCTCCCAGGTGTCAAGATGAATTCCAAAAGCTTTAAGTGAGATTTTCAGAATGTCTTTAAAGCGTTTCCTCTGGCCGCCTTGGGAGTGTTTACCACAACGCAGCTCACCGTAAAAATTTGTTTAGGGAGCCTGTGATCTGGCATACGAGTTAAGTGACCAGCCCAGCGAATCTGATTTTTCATTAGTAGAGTGGATACTGGGCATGGACGCTCTTTCTAGAACTTCAGTGTCTGGGATCTTGTCTTGCCATTTATTCTTCAATAGCTTCCTAAGGCAGACAGTGTGGAAGTGGTTTAATTTCCTAGCGTGTCGCTGATAAACAGTCCATGTTTCACAAGCATATAGCAGTCTGGATAATACAACTGCTTTATAGACTTTCAGCTTTGTTTGCAGGCTTATTCCATTTCTGTCCCATACATTCTTGTACAGTCTGTACTTCGTCATCTACTGTGGTAGCTTGTGACACAGTGCTGCCAAGATAGGTGAATTTGTCCACAACACTTAGCCTATGACCGTTCACATTTACATTGCTATATTGTAGAGAATATTCTTTATTTTGTGTAATGCTACATTTCTTCTTCTTCTTCTTCTTCTTCTTCTTCTTCTTCTTCTTCTTCTTCTTCTTCTTCTTCTTCTTCTTCTTCTTCTTCTTCTTCTTCTTCTTCTTCTTCTTCTTCTTCTTCTTCTTCTTCTTCTTCTTCTTCTTCTTCTGCGTTCATCCGAAGTCTTTTTTCGGATGTGATTGCCTTGTGCCTGTTTACAGCGGAGCTGTGATACTGCACCTTTAGGCCAAGACATCCGACTCCTGCGGGCGTTTGTTGAACGGGTTAACCTTTCCGAGGCTATTCTACATTTAACTTCTTTAATACATCTTCCATCTGCTGTCATCACAGTACCCAAATACTTAAATATATAATGACTTGTTACAGACTGGTTCCATTCCCTTTGAAGCTGCACTATGGGCAGTGTTTCCAGCATGAGGCATCAGTTGTAGACCTCCTGCCATAGTTGTAAACATGAGCTGACCTGTCACACAAACTGTCACATGGCATGGAATATAAGAAGAAGAAGAAGAAGTTTTCATATAATAATTTAATGTGTTAAACTTTTGATGATCATTTATTTCAGACAGATATTTTCAAACATCAATGACAGGAGGCCAGTACTAACAGCTAGTAGCTTTGACCAAATTTGTTATTTTGATTTGTCCTGGTTATAATTGATAAATATTCCCTTTACAGCCATAGTGGTTAGTGCACTTGCCTGCCAACACAGTAGTGCGAGTTCAATCCCCAGCACAGACAGGGCTCTAGTTTTCCAACCAGTATGGCTCTGGGGTCGACCCAGCCTGGTCAGAATGAGCACCAGATCATTGTCAGAATTGTTTGGAAGGTGTCTGGGAAGGAGAGATGGCAAGCAAGGGAAATGGCCACTCAGAGAGCAGAATCCTACACTAAACATGGTTGAACCCAGATGTCCTTTAATAGGTAAATTGCATTCAAGATATTAAATCTACATATGCCACCTGGTTTTTAATTAACTTCAAAGTGGCTACCTGTGCACTAAGAGTTAAGAACAACAATATTTCTCCTTTGTCTATCAGCATTTTTTCGCCGTAGTGTTTTCATATTTTTCATCTGACATCACAGTTGTTTATATGACCTTCATTTAATTGTTTGTTTTTAGGTGGATGTTATTCAGATGGTCAGCAGCGTACTTTCCTGTTCACCTGATAAAGACACGTGAGATAGATCCGTCCAAGAACTACATTTTTGCATGTCACCCTCATGGTGTGATGTGCCATAGCCATTTTGTGAACTTTGCCTCAGAAGGAACTGACTTTAGTAGCAAATTTCCTGGAATTAAACCATACCTGGCCGTGCTATCAGGACAGTTTATGTTCCCTATTTTTCGAGAATACTTTCTTTTATCAGGTACGTTATACAGCTTTTGTTGTTATCCTTTTGCTGTGCTTTATTTTGACAATCAATTTTTAAAAATAAGTTGAGAAAACAATCAATGGCTGCAACAAGTTGAAAATACTGACAGTCAACAGCTAAAACAAGTTGAAAATAATAGCAATCAACAGCTAAATCAAGTTGTAAATGCAGACAATTAAGAACAACATAATTTTGAAAATACTGACAATCAACAACTAAAGCAAGGAACTTCACAAACTTATATAGAACAATTTTTTCTGATGAAAACACCAGGTTTGAAATTGATCACAGATGCAACGAAGCAATCTAGAACTTTGGGCAGATGTCACAAGTGTTAAAGAACAAATGTGACACTTCATACTGAAGTACTATTATTCATACCATCCTGTAATGTCAGTGTTAGATCTGGACATTGAAGACAAAGGACAACAGAGAACTTGAAGAGGACATGCAATGCTCCATAACTTCAACAAAATGAATAAATGCAATGGTGCCATTGTCTGTATTCTTTAATATGCTTGCTTGCTTGCTTGCTTGTGTTCGTTGGCTTGAGCTCCAACGCGAAGTCCTGTATGTCGGATGAAGGCATCCTGTTGACCAACATCAGTGTGATGTCATACAGGACCTGAGGTTTGCGTGAGTATCCGTTGTCCCATGTCTGGCTTATTGGTGTGCAGACTGGTGGTTCCTCGCCGTACAGGCAGACACTCTCCGACTTCGGAGGAATCGGCGATCCTACTGACTTTAGCCAGGACCCCGAAGGGACCTGTTGCCCAGGACGCTCGACAAGGACGCGTCAGTAGGTCTTGGCCAGTATATAACTTTAATATCAGTCGCCCGGGAAGGTTAACCCGGTCAACAAATGCCCGCAGAAGTCGGATGTGTCGGCCTAACGGCGCAAGAACGCAGCTCTGCTGTAAACAGGCACAACGCAATCACGTCCGAAAAAAAACTCCGGATGAACGAAGAAGAAGAAGAATATCAGTCGAGGATTTCTGTTGTCTGCTCTGTATTTTCAAAATTTACTATGTAGAATAATCTTTATTGAGAAATCATGAAAAGTTACATGACATAACAATGCAAGCTTTCAGCATTTCACAACCTAGAAGATTGGTTCTTGGTAGCCTACAAACGTATTATTATTTCCCTAACAAAACATTATTTTTATTCTCTGTGTACTGAAATTACAAACATGGATGCTGTCTAAATCACAAGAGATCACATTTGCTGCTGACTTTGTTAGAGGAGGCAAATTAGAAATGGTTGCTGCACAAATATCAAGTACCATCTCCTGCATTGAATTTATAGAATGATAACAAATACAGATTTTTTAAAATTTAGAAGATATGAGAGGAGCCACCATTGGGGGGCGGGGGCATAACATCAGTAACATTAGATATACAGATGATACAGTATTGATTGCAGACAATGAATAGGATCTGCAACATTTAGTAGATGCGGTTGTTGCACACAGTGAACAACTAGGGTTAAAATTAAATTGTAAGAAGACACAGATTATGGTAGTCACTAGGAAGAAGGAAATACACAATGTAATATACAAGTGAATGGAAATATTATTAAAAAGGTGAGTCAGTACAATTATCTCAGAACAGTCATAAAATCTGATGGGAGATATCTTGAAGAGATTAGAACAAGAATCGCCATGGCGAAGGTAGCCTTTTGCAAGATGGAAAACATACTGACCAATAACAAGATGTCATTTGCAACGAGAAAAAGATTGAAGTGCTACATAGAACCTGTACTTCTGTATGGATGTGAAGCGTGGACAAGCTGAAAAACATCTGATGGCTGTGGAAATATGATTTCTGAGGAAAATGCAAAGAATACCATGGACAGACAGAAAAACCAATGAACAAGTCCTTCAAGAAACAAATGAAAACTGATTAGAGAAATTAAACGTAAACAGTCACAATTTTTCGGACACATAATGAGAAGAGATGAATAAGAGAACTTGGTGACACCTGGAAAGATTGAGGTGAAAAGAAGAAAAGGGAAGGCAGAGAAGTAAATACCTGGGTGGCTTGGCCACGTGGTATGGTTGAGACAAGAATACAGAGCTGATCCATGACTCTGGTGATCATGTTAGATGGCGAAACATGACTGCCCACGCTTATCGGTATGGCACATGATGTTGATGAACAAATTAAGTGGTTCATACATCTTGTGAGAATGATGTCTAATCAGCTAAATCTGTGTGCTTACATTTCGAAGATGCTCTAGCAATAGTGTTAGTGCAAGACCATGATTTTGATGCATATACTACACTAACTGATAGAAAAATCTATTGAATTTAATGATACACTCTACTTAGCCTATGTCAACCAAGAAAAGGCATTTGATTGAGTAGATAGAAACAAGCTTTGGGAAATCCAGAAATCATATGGAGTGAGTGCACGTCTAACAAACTTATATAGAAGCTTATGTTGTTGTTGTTGTTGTTTGTCCATCAAGAATGATGATGACCATTCATTTCATCCAGTGGGGTTGAAGGTGTGGAGCCGTGGGTTCTAAGATGGCTGATAAGGCCTATTTTGGCTCGAAATGTTCTTTGACAATGTGGGCAAAGAATGCTTGACGTCTCTGGAGGAGGATTTCCTGCAGTGGTTTTTCTGTCCTGCCTTTTCTTCACAGCTCTTGCAGTCCTGGTTGCCTCACATATGACTGCACCTTTGCGCAATGATGCACGCCACGAATTTCGGTCTCTGGCTGCAGCCTCCCAGGTGTCATGATGAATTCCAAAAGCATTCAGTGAAATTTTCAGAGTGTCTTTAAAACGTTTCCTCTGGCCACCTTGGGAGCGTTTACCACAACGCAGTATAACAACATTGAATGCACGGTATGAACTAACGGAGGACACTCAGAATACTTCACCATACGATACGGAGTATGACAAGGTTGTGTCCTGTCCCCTCTCTTGTTTATAATCTACTAGCTGACCCGGCCCGGCTTCGCCCAGACCCTGGCAGGGATCTATCTATCTATCTATCTATCTATCTATCTATCTATCTATCTATCTATCTATCTATCTATCTATCTATCTATCTATCTATCTATCTATCTATCTATCTATCCATCCATCTATCTATCTATCTATCTATCTATCTATTTATCTATCCGACCAACCAACCGACCGACCTATCTATAGCCAGGGGACTTAACCTAAGATATAGCAATGTTACTAAAGTTTATGTCCCTTTATATATTTTGTCTTATGTTAAGTCATGTAATTTAATTATTAAATGTTAATAAGTAAATAGATGATGCTACACTAAAAAAAACTATGACAGTTGGTTGCACAGGAATGAAAGGAAGACGTGTAGAAATTTTCATCTCAATCGGATGGACCGTTATCGAATGCATCCAATACATCCCCAACCACAAACCCACACACATACATTCTGTTTTATAGATATAGATATTGCCAAAACGCTGTCATTCATAACTTAAACTGTAACTGTAAACAATGTAACTGTAGCTCGTTATCAATTAACTTGAACAGCGCTTTTAGTTTTGAAACCAGAAGAATAAATAAGGTCGAATCGCAGACATGAGAGTAATCGAATCAATTGCTGTTTAATTTGTCACACAGCTCAATCGGCTTTGCATATCATCAAATATTCTTCAACATGTACCGTGCCCGGTGGACTACCAGGGCGGTCGGTAACTATATTATTGACAGAAAATAATAATGTTAGCTTTTACAAACCTTTTGGCTGATTGACGTTATATGTCTTTCAATTCACCTTCTGTCCATCCTCAAGGTCCATTTCTCGCCGCTTCTGAATTCTACTAATTTTCCTCGGCATTCGGTTCATTCATTCTCAGCGTCATCTCATATGAGTGTGTTACAATATCTTTTCTATCTGTCACTCATATTCCAGCCACTTTGTCCATGTAAAACTATTGATTCGCCAGTTTGAATGTCCTGATAGTTTCATGCACAGCCTGCCATTCCAAACTCCAACAAAATATGTCTGTTGTTTGGTGACGTCAGAATGACGTTTCTCTCTGTTGACAACCTATCGCCTAGTATTTGTGCGGTTTTCGCTTCTAGGATATACATCTATTTTCTGTGACGTAATTCTTGGGCACTAGCTATATGGCATATATAGACAACATTTGTAAAGAAACCAGAGACCGCAATAACACTCCATGACGAATAGGACACAGAAAAAGAACCAACGGCAAATTACACCATTAAAGAACTCCTGTTTGCAGACGATCAAGCACTAATAGCAAAATCAGAAACAGAATTACAAGACCACATGAATAGTCTAAACGAAGTATGTAAGGAACATAAAATGAAAATTAGCAACAGTAAAACAGAGGTAATGACTATATCCAAAGAAGAAAAAACAACAAAGATTCATCTGAAAGAGCACCCCCTGAAACAAGTAAAGAGCTTCAAGTACTAAGGAAGTATAATATCAAATGGCAGATCAGAAGACGAGATCGAAAATAGATGCAATAAGGCAAACAAATTCATTGAACACATGGCACTAATACTAAAGAATAAACACTTATCAGCACAAAATAAGCACTCTACAACACAATTTTCCCACCAACTCTATGCCACTGAGCCTAACCTGGACAATTACAGAAATTAAAGAAAAGAAAAATTACAACGGAAATGAGATTCCTGAGAAGAATACTCAATGTATCAAGAAGAGAAAATAATCAGAAATCATGAAATAAGGACTAAAGTGGGGGTTATAAAATCACTAGATTTAATTAGAAAACAGCAAGCTAAATGGTTCGGCCATATAACTAGGCAATAATGTGCAGACCAAATGGAACTAGAAGAAGAGGCGGGCCATGTAAACGATGAACAGAAGGAATAACAGAATCCATAGGAATCTCAATATTTAAAGCTCATAATGGGCACACTTCTGTTGTTTATCTTCACCTCAACGTCGCAAGGTACAAGCGGAACAAGATGAAATGAGATGACTCCACATTTGGCTCAAAATCAAAAACTTCTACTGACTTTAAGCTTAACGGCCAGTGTGAGCCACAAGTTTTTACACATGTGGCAATAGATACTAGATAGACTGAAACTTCAACAACTCACTTTAAGCTGTGTGAACCACAAGTCATTACACATGTGCCAATAGATACTAGATAGACTGAAACTTCAACAACTCACTTTAAGCTGTGTGAACCACAAGTCATTACATATGTGGCAATAGCTAATAGATAGACTGAAACTTCAACTGACCTTAAGCTGTGTGAACAACAAGTCATTACACATATGGACTGTGGCAATAGCTAATAGATAGACTGAAACTTCAACAACTCACTTTAAGCTGTGTGAACCACAAGTCATTACACATATGGTAATAGATACAAGATAGACTGAAACTTCAACTGATCTTAAGATGTGTGAACCACAAGTCATTACACATGTGGCAGTAGATACTAGATAGACTAAAACTTCAGCCCAACTTAAGCTGTGTGAACCACAAGTCATTACACATGTGGCAATAGATATTAGATAGACTGAAACTTCAACAACTCACCTTAAGCTGTGTGAACCAAAAGTCATTACACATGTGGCAATAGATATTAGATAGACTGAAACTTCAACAACTCACCTTAAGCTGTGTGAACCACAAGTCATTACATGTGGCAATAGCTAATAGATAGACTAAAACTTCAACTGACCGTAAGCTGTGTGAACCACAAGTCATTACACATGTGGCAATAGATACTAGATAGACTGAAACTGCAACTGACCTTAACCTGTGTGAACCACAAGTCATTACACATATGGACTGTGGCAATAGCTAATAGATAGACTAAAACTTCAACTGACCTTAAGCTGTGTGAACCACAAGTCATTACACATGTGGCAGTAGCTAATATGTGATAGCACGAAGATGAGAGATGAGAGAGAGAGAAGGAGCAGAATAAAGGTCAGAGAGAGGAAGGAAGAGAGGTGTAAAGAATAAAGGATTGATAGATAAAGATTGTCCGTCTTCCAGTCATAGAGATAACCACTAAATCTGATTACCCTTGGTTTTATCTACCAACCTCACAAGTATACAGGTATGCAGGTCACGAATACAACACTACCCTAACCGACAATAGTATAGGCATTCAAAAGAATAAGCTAACACTGTATCAAGTTTATTTGCTTCTCAAAAGACATTACAAAGTATACAAAGTGTCGTGCGAAATCAATTCAAATTATTATGGGAAAATGCTGTCAGGTAACTAGCATCAAGAGAATACCATCAAACTAAGGACTTGCAATTAAACCAATAACTAGTCACATATCAATCAGAGGAATATAAAAGTACGCAAATCTGACAAGAAAGTATATAAATCTAAGAAGGATGCACACACACGAACTACCACCGTCAAATGACCACCCACTAGTTTACCCAGGCAATCGATCAAGCGACAACCTGAAAATTAAACAAAAAGACACTCTTGACTATGTGAACAGCATCATCGGGTGTCATTAACCTGCTACTCACCCTCGTCTTCTGCTACGTGTATTGACATCGGGTCAGTGATATTCCATCACTGCCTGGGCGGTCGTACACCATCAACCAGTGTCCCCTGATGCCAACATCAACCCATAACACCCCAAACACTGCACCATGTGTCATAATCAGGTGATATTAATACAATACCCACGCCGACACTGATAGTCTTTCCCCAGTGGACAGACACATATAATTCAGCAGTGGGAAAACCCTAAACAACAACAACTGATCCGCTTGCCCACACCGGCCGGGTTTCCCCGCGCCAGACACATAACACAACAGCTGATAACTGGACGCCACATTTCAACAACCCCCAACAACAACACTTCTGCCCCCGAGGCCGACAACACAATACGTCAGTGACACTTACTGGCGCTATGTCTCCTTATCATTGGCGCCATCATCGTCCTCAACAGCATGTATTAATATTATACATACTTATATATATGCATTCTCAACAACATAAATTCCCCCTGTCCTTAATCACAAAACAATCAACACATCATAAACATAGCTATTGATCAATAATGACTTCAGCTCCCCTCATGCGTCGTCTATATGTAACCTAAGCCATGAACCCACTGTGTATATCATAGCCATTATTAATAACAACATAAATCTACATCATCAACAATATCATTGCAGCTTGGTACCCCAACAATAATCATAAGACAACAAGGTGGGACACATATACTGCCCAAAAATCACATATATGAAATGCCCTTTTACACTAAAACTCCTACAATCATTATAATCTTTTGCAGTACATAAGTCCACTCATGATTAACCATCATTATGGGCCGTCAACATCGACTACCTAAACCCACACAGTTATTAACCATTTATTCCCGGTTTCCCGTGAAGATCCGAACCCGCGACTTTAAATTCGCAGGGCGATACTGTCTTTCGCGCTAATCATAACAGAGCCTGACCCCGATTTCCCCTCTGCTACACAACACTGCATTCTTTTCTTCACAGGCCTGTTCCGGGTCCGTTTAATTGCAGTAGCCAGCTGGTCCCATTGTTTGGTTTGACCTAGTGGTCGCTTCTCAGTCGCCTGCTAGACCCAATCTCGGCGTTTGTTTATATTATTGCTGTAGCCTTTCGTTCCATTTTTACATGTTGCACTCGCCTAGTTCTCATTAATTGTGTACGTCTAATTGCTTGGTTACATATACGTACATGGTTTATCGACACTCAGCTAATCTAATCGATTAATATGACTCCCATCACTCTATTTCAGCCATTTAAATATAGGTCATTGCAGGACGTCGCATCCAGTCCTGCTCTTTGCCGGGTTAATGTTCAGTAGTTTGTCAATGCTTTCTAAACCTAAGTACCATTACCGTGCCCGACTATAGACTAACAGGTACACAAATTAATCTTAATCAACTTACGTAAGAGTCCTGTCCAGTGGATAATTGCTCGCCTGCCTACGGGTGCTTTGGTCTGATTACCGCTCCTTCCAACTTTGTTCGACGCAGTCCTCTGGATGATCCCATCAAACGCGTGTCCTCTTAGCCCACTCTAGTCTTGTGTGACTTTCTTTAATGATTGCAATTGATAGCAGCAATCAATAGTTTCTTTTGGGCGGCTCTTTCTTCCAACACTTAAGTCCGTGCTTCCTATGGTCCTCGGGTATACCTGCCCGACCAGAGTTGCCACAGCCTCCTTGGTCTCAACAGCCTTTGAGTATCTGCACTCGGCCGTCCCACATCTGCTTATCTCTCCAACTGTTTGCTGTAACGCGTATAAATCCAACTCGATTTGGCGCCTTTCTTGAATCACGTGACCATGCCATCTCCCATTTCGCTAAGGTCATCCAATCAGTACCTCGCGTACCCTGATTAATTTGCATACTCACTTTGCATTAACCCAAATCAACATTGCTAGCTGGAGTTCACGGCCAAGTCCAGTCGTGAGTTCATGTACTTTTTCCCGCTACCATAAATTTTGGGAGTATGGCGTTATTCTGACAGCCAAGGTCGCTTCCAATGCCGCCTGTACTAATAAATTATGCCGCCTCTAAAGTTTGCCGTTGTCCATCTGACAGCTAAGGTCACTTCCAATGCCGCCTGTACTCATAAATTATGCTACCCCCAACGTTCACCTGTTGTCCATCTGACAGCTTGAACCCAAAGTGTACAATACATTTGGCACTCCTCTCCCCGAGAAACTGCTAGCCAACAATAGAGGATGGCCTTGCGCTATTCGGTCATGCACTCCCGCTCAACCTATGACTATCAGAAAAACAATCCTGGCCCTTGAACTTTGTTCCCAAAAATATTCCAGATCATGTTCTCCCGGTAAGCCCGGGTGATTTTCGAAAGTTATTTTCCACACTGTCTCATACCCACCTACCAAAAGTTGATGGGTCCCACCATCAATATAGCGTCATTCCTCCTTGAGATCGGAGCCCTGGCTCCGCATCTGACATCCCTCATAAACAATATTGGATGCCTAAGGGAAAACTCTTTTTGGAACTTCCACCCCAAATAATAATAATAAAAAAAATCTGGTTGCATCCCCTGCTCTCCCAGTGCATAAGGCAGTTAAAACTTCTGACGTGCACCCTAACAACATAGTAACCAAGTAATATTATCAATAAAAACAGTTCAATACCTGGCATGCCGGGGATTCCCCCAGACAACAAAATCATACATCAAAGGGTGCACATAAAGACACTAAAATGAAAACAATATCAACAATATCAACTCCTTACAGCGCTACTTCCCACTGTAACGAAAAAAAAATCAATGTGCAAAATCAAGGTGCACAACCATGCTCGCGTCTGACAACCATAACAAGCTAGCCCCTTATCCACGGGGGAACACTCCGTTTTTTTAGAGAGCCACAGAGACAATTTGAATCCTACTCCACATGAAACAACCACGTCATAACTCGCTAACACTTAAAATATCTCCTACCCTCATGTCGAAGTTCTATCACTCCCTTTCACGACGTCTGATCCTCTCAGACCTCCGCCTACTCAGGTCCCCAGACTCGAACGCGTACCATTCTGGTTTGCCTGGAATGTCTTGGTAAACTTCGACAGCCGCTGGGACATCCGGTTGTGCTGGTAGTCCCAACGTCGTCTCTATGTCCTCCTCTTCTGCTCCGTCCTCGCAACGCCGCATTTCGTGGCCGGCTATCCTAATTAGCGATCCATCTCCTCCAACCTTTTTGATCACATATGGTCCTCCCGACATGGTGGGTGCCCTAGCAACTATGTACATGTCCTCGGACCACATGTCTTGTATTTTCGCCCTCTCCTTATAGTGGATTCTTTTTCTGACAAGTTCGCCAACTTGCAATGGGATAGAGTTTGCCATTTTGTCACTCCTATCTTTCCTAATGGCGGCATGCTTCTTCAGCTGTTCACTAGCCCGGACATGCGCGTCACGCAAACGTGAAAGATGCCCTTCCAAATACTCACTTGCATTGGTGTCCCTGTCTTTGGTGCCTGTATTTAAAATGAAGTCCACTGGCAGCCGAGGCTCTTGTCCGAAAATTAGGTAGTGAGGTGAAAATCCTGTCGGGGCGTGAGGCGTTGAGTTATACACCTGCACCACTTCGGCTAAGTGATCAGACCATCTCCTCTTCTCCTTAGCCTCGAGGGGTCTGAGTAAATCATACATAGTTTTGTTAAATCGCTCCACTTGGCCATTCCCGCAAGCATGGTATGCTGTCGTGCGACTCTTTTCTATGCCATATGTCTTGCATAACTCAGCAATCACCGAAGATTCAAAGTTCCTACTTTGGTCAGAGTGCAGTCTCCTTGGCACACCCATATATAAAAACCACTTCTCTACTAAAACCTTCGCCACAGTTGCTGCTTTTTGGTCTCTGGTTGGGACAGCAATAGTAAATTTAGAGAAGACATCTGTGATGACCAACACATTCTCGAATCCCCTCGAGTCCCTCTCCAGTAGTGTAAAGTCCATCGCTACAACTTCAAACGGTTTCGAAGCTAACAAACTACCTGCCGGCCCCTTAATCTTGACGTGCTGTGGCTTCGCTACATTGCACCTGTGGCAACTTCTACAGAATTTATCTACATCTGCAGTAATCCCTACCCAGAAACATCTGCTCTTCAAAATATTTATCATCCTATCTCTCCCCTGATGCCCTACGCTATGAACTGACTCCAGTATCCTTAGCCGCAGTATTTCTGGTATCACTAATTGCCGCAATTCTGTCCTACCTGTCCCCTTGATTCTTCTATACAGCAACCCATCTAGTACACATAACTTCTTGCGTTGCCTCATCCACTTCTTCGTCTGAGGGGGCAACCTTTTCATAGATTCATTTGACAACACAAGTTTACGCGATACAACATCAAACACTGCATTAATATTTACATCATCTTGCTGCAATCTTACCATATCTTCCGTCGAGTACGACGGCAAGGTGTGTGTGGGAAAGGCATTAACAACATCAGCTGTTCTAGCAGCAGCTCCTACCACACCAACCCCACCAATCATATTTACATCAATGCATAATTTTGAACAATCATCAACATTATTTACATCAAGGCATTCTAAAAACACATCTGCATTTTCTACATTAAAATCTGCCGTCGGAACGCTACCGACAGTACCAGCTAGTCCTAGGGCTGGCGGAATGCATGTTGCTGCAACACTGCAAATGGCGATGTCACCCTCTTCTTCGTCGTTTCCCCCCGGTCCTTCCAGCGGGAATCGAGACAAGTAATCAGCGTTACCGTTAGTTCGCCCAGGCCTGTGTTTTATTACATAATCAAACATAGACATTTGGGCGATCCACCTCTGCTCAATGGCACCCAGTTTCGCTTTATGCCACATCGTCAAATTCATATTGTCAGTGTAAATCTCAGTATGTCCACCTAATAGGAGGCCACGGAACTTTTCCGTTAACGCCCATTTTAAACACAACAGTTCTAACTTAGAACTACTTTTTGCATTCCTCTCCGATGGGCGGAGAGTACGACTAGCATACGCTAGCACTCTCTTTGTACCATTCTGGATTTGGGACAAAACAACACCCAGACCAGTGTATGAGGCGTCACACTCTAAAATATAAGGGAGGGTGAAGTCTGGGAAGCCTAGTAATAGTGTTGACGTTAGGGCTTCTTTAAGTTTGTTAAAGGCCTCGTCGCATTCTGTAGACCACAGCTGCCAGATAGGACTCTTCTTCTTCTTTCTCGGGTCTGTGTGCTGCTGGTTTAGCTGAGCTACTAATTCATGGAGTGGTCTAGCTATCGTGGCAAATTTGGATACGAACCGGCGATAGTAACTGGCCAGACCTAAAAATGAACGTAACTCAGTCTGCGTTCTAGGTATGGGAGCTTTTTTGATTGCCAGTACCTTATCTTCTAATGCTCCTATACCTTCTGCAGACACAGTATGGCCTAAGAATTGCACCTTTTTCTTGCAGAAATTGCATTTAGCTGGGTTTAGTTTCAAGCCCAACACCTGTATCCTATCAAATATGGCCTCTAGTTTTACTAAATGTTCACTAAAATCTCTGGAGTACACAAGAATGTCATCTAAGTAAACTAAAAGCAACTTAAACATGTAATCATGAAGCGACGACTGCATTAGACGTTGGAATGTACTCGCTGAATTTGCCAGTCCCATTGGAAGTCGTGAATATTCATATAACCCAAAGGGTGTAGTGAACGCTGTCTTTTCCTGGTCTGCTGGATTCATCGCCACCTGGTAATAACCGCTAGCTAAATCAAGAGAAGAAAAAAATTTTGCGCCCCCTAACGCATCTAAATAGTCATCTACCCTTGGAAGTGGATATGCGTCCTTTTTAGTTTTTATGTTCAGGGCCCTGTAGTCGACGCACATTCTCAATTTGCCATCCTTTTTTCGGACCAGGACTATCGGAGAGGCCCATGGACTACAGCTCTCTTTTATTATCTGCTTGTCTAACAACCCCTGTAAATGATCTTTCACTTCTTGATACAGGGCAGGAGGAATCCTCCTGTACGGCTGTTTTATGGGGACTTCATCCGTCAAAAGTATGTTATGGGTTACCCTGTCAGTAAACCCAATGTCGGTGTCATCTTTCGCGAATAGGCAGTCGTATTTTGCTAACAGTCCCTCAAGTTGCATCCTTTCCTCATCGCTTCCCTCAAATTCAGTCAAGTCAAAAAGGGGCTTGTCTGGTCTCTGCTCCCCACTGTCTGGTTTAGCAGACAACTCTATTTGTTGCGTTCCTACCACTCTAAAATGTCTAGTCAGGTCAATTGTGGCATCGGATATCTCCCCCACCTGAGTACCTCTCGCTAAAAACACATCTTCGTCACCCATGTTAACTATCTGTATTTGGCACACGTCCCCCTCTAACCTAGTAAAGCAGTAAGGCAGAATTAAACCCTTGTGGTCAAGGTCCCTGGCTGGTTCAAACAAGACCGTCCTGTCTGTTAACCCCGCGCGACCCCTAACTAGCAGGACAGCCAGCGAGCGGGTAGGTATGTGGGTTCTGACCTCCCCTGTCACCCACACCTTCTTCCTATCTAGGTCAACACTTGTATTGTTGTCTGCTGGCCTGTAGAACTGAAAAAACCTGCTAACATTTGGCAACTCCGCCAGTAAATTCATCCCTAATATACAAGGCGTTTTGTTCTCTGTGCCCCTGACATCTTTTAAAACAAAAATTCCACATCTATCAACACTATCTGTCCCTATTTGTACACTGGTACTGATGTACCCTAAATATGGTATTGAAACGCCATTTGCTGATGTTAACCTAATGTACTTATCTACATCTAACCTATAATGTCTGAAAAGTCTATTGAAACACTCCTCTGAAATCGTGGAAACTTGTGAGCCAGTGTCCAGAACACATCTTACGTTTCTACCGTCAATGCTTATCATTGTCTCTGGGCGTTCGCCTAGCATTTTTATTGGTGAGTCCTTGAACCTTCCCGCCGCGGCCTGACTCGTAGCTGTACGGGATTCTAGTTAAAATGTGCCCTACAAAATCTGGCAATATTTCCTACCCGGCCACAAAGATCACAACGAATCTGTTTTTGCTGTCTCTGGGACCTTGGCTGGGGCTGTCCCCGGCCGTTCACAAGATGCGACAATTGCATTTTTAACTGCGCCATCTCCCGCTTAAGCTCATCTACCTCGCCCGACTGTTCATGTGGCCCCCTACTGTCATTTTCTGCTGGAATGCCCTTCTGTTCGTTGTTTCGGCCATGCCCAGTGCTCTGCTGCCTGTGGTCGTTGTTACGATTCACAACCGTGGCTTCAACGTTGTATACCTCAGTCTGCAGAGTGTGTTTAGCACTGGCCCATCGCACTGCACAATCACGAGCAGCTAGAAAAGACATGGAAGGCTCATCAATGAGCCTTTCTTTTATCATCTGCCGAGGTAAATCGTCTCTCAACTGCGCGACAAACTGGTCTCTGAGCATTGACTCGTGAAAAGGTGAGACGTTCTGTCTCTCTTGTGCGCAGACCACCTCCTCGAATTCCCGGTGCAATTTATGGGAGAAGTCGACGATCGACTCCCGGCTACCTTGTCTGGTGGAGAAAAATGTCGCCGTTAGTTCTTGGAGGGTTCGTTTGTCGCCGTAGATGGTCGCTAAAACCTCCAACATCTTTTCGGGGTTCTTCTCAGAGGTGTGCAGCTTTAACTCTCTGTGCACATGCGGTGAAATGGTGTCGATGATAAGGTCGACTTTGTCAGCTGTCCCCATCATGCCCGCTCTGAATGCTGAACGGATTTCCCGTAGATACTCATTAACAGTGGGGCCGTGTGGGCCCCCGAAAGTATTGATGTTCTTTCGAGTGGGTATCATTACATATTTCACTTGTTCACATGGTGATGTTGTGGGGTGAGAATCAACATTGCCCTGCACAGAGGCCGACGCCCCTTCGCTGTTTTCGACTAATGCTGCAGAGCGTGTACTTCTGGTAGTCATGTTTGTAATCGTCTTTGAGATCTTTTAGAAAAAAACTTACTAGACTCGCTTCCGGACAGGACTGACTCTGCTGCTTCGGCTTCTTCTGGTTTTTTTTTTTCTTGCGGTCAAGTGGGTTTGCCGAGTGTGCTTAAACCAAGAGTCCCTAACCGAGTAGACTTACTAGAAACTCCTACTGACAGTTTTGACAGCCTACTGAACAACTGTAAGATTAGTAGACCTAATAGAACAAAGCACTTACAACTGCCAAACTAACAACAATAAACTATCAACTAAATACAACAACTTGTATGTGAGTCTGTCTCCAACCCTAACTTTGAGGCAGGCAGACAAAAGCTACTTTGGAAGATCCTGTTCCGCAGCGCCAATTTTGTGATAGCACGAAGATGAGAGATGAGAGAGAGAGAAGGAGCAGAATAAAGGTCAGAGAGAGGAAGGAAGAGAGGTGTAAAGAATAAAGGATTGATAGATAAAGATTGTCCGTCTTCCGGTCGTAGAGATAACCACTAAATCTGATTACCCTTGGTTTTATCTACCAACCTCACAAGTATACAGGTATGCAGGTCACGAATACAACACTACCCTAACCGACAATAGTATAGGCATTCAAAAGAATAAGCTAACACTGTATCAAGTTTATTTGCTTCTCAAAAGACATTACAAAGTATACAAAGTGTCGTGCGAAATCAATTCAAATTATTATGGGAAAATGCTGTCAGGTAACTAGCATCAAGAGAATACCATCAAACTAAGGACTTGCAATTAAATCAATAACTAGTCACATATCAATCAGAGGAATATAAAAGTACGCAAATCTGACAAGAAAGTATATAAATCTAAGAAGGATGCACACACACGAACTACCACCGTCAAATGACCACCCACTAGTTTACCCAGGCAATCGATCAAGCGACAACCTGAAAATTAAACAAAAAGACACCCTTGACTATGTGAACAGCATCATCGGGTGTCATTAACCTGCTACTCACCCTCGTCTTCTGCTACGTGTATTGACATCGGGTCAGTGATATTCCATCACTGCCTGGGCGGTCGTACACCATCAACCAGTGTCCCCTGATGCCAACATCAACCCATAACACCCCAAACACTGCACCATGTGTCATAATCAGGTGATATTAATACAATACCCACACCGACACTGATAGTCTTTCCCCAGTGGACAGACACATATAATTCGGCAGTGGGAAAACCCTAAACAACAACAACTGATCCGCTTGCCCACACTGGCCGGGTTTCCCCGCGCCAGACACATAACACAACAGCTGATAACTGGACGCCACATTTCAACAACTACATCAGGTAACCCCCAACAACAACACTTCTGCCCCCGAGGCCGACAACACAATACGTCAGTGACTCCTACAATCTTTATAATCTTTTGCAGTACATAAGTCCACTCATGATTAACCATCATTATGGGCCGTCAACAACGACTACCTAAACCCACACAGTTATTAACCATTTATTCCCGGTTTCCCGTGAAGATCCGAACCCGCGACTTTAAATTCGCAGGGCGATACTGTCTTTCGCGCTAATCATAACAGAGCCTGACCCCGATTTCCCCTCTGCTACACAACACTGCATTCTTTTCTTCACAGGCCTGTTCCGGGTCCGTTTAATTGCAGTAGCCAGCTGGTCCCATTGTTTGGTTTGACCTAGTGGTCGCTTCTCAGTCGCCTGCTAGACCCAATCTCGGCGTTTGTTTATATTATTGCTGTAGCCTTTCGTTCCATTTTTACATGTTGCACTCGCCTAGTTCTCATTAATTGTGTACGTCTAATTGCTTGGTTACATATACGTACATGGTTTATCGACACTCAGCTAATCTAATCGATTAATATGACCCCCATCACTCTATTTCAGCCATTTAAATATAGGTCATTGCAGGACGTCGCATCCAGTCCTGCTCTTTGCCGGGTTAATGTTCAGTAGTTTGTCAATGCTTTCTAAACCTAAGTACCATTATCGTGCCCGACTATAGACTAACAGGTACACAAATTAATCTTAATCAACTTACGTAAGAGTCCTGTCCAGTGGATAATTGCTCGCCTGCCTACGGGTGCTTTGGTCTGATTACCGCCCGTCTCAGAGTGATTTCGCCACTTTCCAATAAAGTCAGGCTCCTTCCAACTTTGTTCGACGCAGTCCTCTGGATGATCCCATCAAACGCGTGTCCTCTTAGCCCACTCTAGTCTTGTGTGACTTTCTTTAATGATTGCAATTGATAGCAGCAATCAATAGTTTCTTTTGGGCGGCTCTTTCTTCCAACACTTAAGTCCATGCTTCCTATGGTCCTCGGGTATACCTGCCCGACCAGAGTTGCCACAGCCTCCTTGGTCTCAACAGCCTTTGAGTATCTGCACTCGGCCGTCCCACTTCTGCTGATCTCTCCAACTGTTTGCTGTAACGCGTATAAATCCAACTCGATTTGGCGCCTTTCTTGAATCACGTGACCATGCCATCTCCCATTTCGCTAAGGTCATCCAATCAGTACCTCGCGTACCCCGATTAATTTGCATACTCACTCTGCATTAACCCAAATCAACATTGCTAGCTGGAGTTCACGGCCAAGTCCAGTCCTGAGTTCATGTACTTTTTCCCGCTACCATAAATTTTGGGAGTATGGCGTTATTCTGACAGCCAAGGTCGCTTCCAATGCCGCCTGTACTAATAAATTATGCCGCCTCTAAAGTTTGCCGTTGTCCATCTGACAGCTAAGGTCACTTCCAATGCCGCCTGTACTCATAAATTATGCTACCCCCAACGTTCACCTGTTGTCCATCTGACAGCTTGAACCCAAAGTGTACAATACATTTGGCACTCCTCTCCCCGAGAAACTGCTAGCCAACAATAGAGGATGGCCTTGCGCTATTCGGTCATGCACTCCCGCTCAACCTATGACTATCAGAAAAACAATCCTGGCCCTTGAACTTTGTTCCCAAAAATATTCCAGATCATGTTCTCCCGGTAAGCCCGGGTGATTTTCGAAAGTTATTTTCCACACTGTCTCATACCCACCTACCAAAAGTTGATGGGTCCCACCATCAATATAGCGTCATTCCTCCTTGAGATCGGAGCCCTGGCTCTGCATCTGACATCCCTCATAAACAATATTGGATCTACGACCGGAAGACGGACAATCTTTATCTATCAATCCTTTATTCTTTACACCTCTCTTCCTTCCTCTCTCTGATCTTTATTCTGCTCCTTCTCTCTCTCTCATCTCTCATCTTCGTGCTATCACAAATAGATAGACTGAAACTTCAACTGACCTTAAGCTGTGTGAACCACAAGTCATTACACATGTGGCAATAGCTAATAGATAGACTGAAACTTCAACTGACCTTAAGCTGTGTGAACCACAAGTCATTACACATGTGGCAATAGCTAATAGATAGACTGAAACTTCAACCCACTTTAAGCTGTGTGAACCACAAGTCATTACACATATGGTAATGTGTTGTTTGTCCATCAAGAGTGATGATGACCATTCATTTCATCCAGTGGGGTTGAAAGTATGGAGCCATGGGTTCTAAGATGGCTGATAAGGCCTATTTTGGCTCGAAATGTTCTTTGACAATGTGGACACAGAATGCTTTGACGTTGGATGAAGAATGACTTGCGCGATGACTTGGATTAAAGTGAGGAGAAGTTGCGCAATTCATCGACCTCACTCTCTCGCCTGAGTCCATCTGAGTCCAGTGGCAAGGCAAGTAGAGACGACTGGAGACGAATACAGGTGCAGTGGATGACCAGGGCGCTCTAGGTGCCTTGCCGTGCTCATTACGTTCCACAATGCTTTGCAGGTAAACGCTGTCTTGCCCGTTGAATCATGAATGATTTCTTCCGCGCAGTCTGCCGAATCCTGTCTTCACATGCTGGGTAGGCATACCCTTGTTTACCGCTTGGTTTGACAACAAATTGGCTACCCATGCCTGGTTTAGCCAGCCTCTCACAGCTGTTGCCCGGGGGGTGGCCGCTGTCGCATGCTGACAGCTACTAGGAGCCACAGGCACGAGCTGGGTGTCAGGCTTGGATCAGTGGGGAATGGGTCCTGAAAAGGACATGAGAGTCATCCTTACCAAAGGTGCTACCAATGCCTGACACCCCGTACCCCCCACATATGGTAATAGGTACTTGATAGACTGAAACTTCAACTTACCTTAAGCTGTGTGAACCACAAGTCATTACACATGAGGCAGTAGATACTAGATTGACTGAAACTTCAACTTCTTCTCTTTCTGCCTTTCACCTCCCAATAGTGCATAGGCCATCAACCAACTTATGTCCTTACTTTGTACTTGTTTGTTTAACCTTCAATAGATGGGAAAAAACATTGACTCTTAACAGGGTTGAAAACCTGCATCTTCATATGTGAGAGGCTATTGTGCTACTTACTTAATGAGTAACTCTTGTTAGAATAATCATGTATTATTTGTTCACTCATTTACTGTCAAATATACTCTGTTACAGACTATATCTGTTGAGATTGATCATCCAGAGATGCACCTGTAACTTTAGCTGTAGTTTTCAATTGTTAAACAGATTCTCACAAGTAGTATATTTGTTTACAGATAAATGTGTGGAGTGTCTAAGTATCATGATACTTAGGGTGAGGACGGGCAGGCTTCGTGCGGAGTGGCTTGCTTCGCTTCGGAGGTCACGGGTGACAAGCATCACCTGGATCTTTTCTCCGGGGCATTCCGGTGTGCTGGGAAATGAACAGGCGGACAGATTGGCTGGCTCTGCAGAACTTGGTGGAGTATTGATACATGACAAGGCAGATGTGGTTGCGGCCTTGTGGGAGCACGTGCACACCTCGGAGGAGCAAATGGATTACCATGGTCTGGCAAGAATGAGACAGCGAGGAGTGACGAGGGGATCTGGCCGACGCTCAACGCTCAGAGGAAAGGCGAGACGGACTTATAATCAGATTGGTACTGGTACTATTAGTGTTGGAACTCTTCGCTGGCTGCTGTGGATGGGGACGGAGCACTTATGGGAATGCCCCGAATGCTGTGATGTCGATTCCTAAATCAATCAATCAATCAATCAATCAATCAAGTATCACATAATATTGGAACACATATTTTGTTTACATTTTCCCACAATTATAACAAAATAGCTAAAGAGTAAAAAGTATGCAATAATTATTTATTAAATTGAATAACGAAGGCACAAACAATAGATTGTGTGATTTATTGCCAGGTATATTAATATGCATGATGATGCTGTCAATGCCAGTGATCCGGGTTTGATCCCGGGTCCAGTCAAGGATATGCACTACTGATGAGCTCAAACAAGAGCGAAACTCAAGTCTAGTGCTTCCAGATTGATGTGGACAAGACCTGAGGTTCGTACCGGAATACGACCATCGTTGCCAGTAGTGGGTTGTGCTCAATGTTTAAACTTGTACATATGATCTATAGTAGGTTTGTGTTTACTATTATCACTCTTAATTATCTTTACAGTTGCTGTTATTCATATCAACAACATATAAAAAAAACTTTACCCACAATGTTATTCACTCTCTTCATCATCAATAGATTTTGTACACATCACTTTAAACCCCCTTGAGTTGGGGAATGTACTCTCTAGGTCACATGAGTCAAACTCAAGGAATGCGGGCCACAACTGGCCCGCCATACAATCATATCAGGCCAGAGAGGTCTCAACCGATGTACAGATATATTCGGCCCAAGAGAGAATTTTAGGCAAAAATATTTTTGTATGGTCATGATATAAAGTGCAAATCAAATTCCCTAATTAGCAGCCTTCTGTATGAAAGGCTGCCTGAGGTCATTCTCGCTTTGATCAGAATAAACGAAAATAAAAGTTGTGTAGTGAGTTAGTGTTCATTGTTATAGTTACCTAGCAATGTTCAGATGCTCGTTTTGGATTGGCACATAAAAATGAAAGTAGTGTAATACCCGGATATTACATCACCTTTTCCAGCTACGGCTAACCTGATATCAATCAAGCGTCTGTCGGTAGATGCACAATCTTTTAAAATCAAAGCTAGCCTTTTTAAATGGCCAAGAGAAAAGTTGATTCTGAAAGCAGAGCCTTTCAAAGCCGCTGGGAGGCTGAATATATGTTTACTGATATTAGCGGTAAACCTGTGTGTCTAATTTTTGGAGATAATGTGGCTGAGATCAAAGAATATAATCTGAGATGGCACCACAAGACTAAACATCAAAACAAGTTAAACAGCCTGAATGCAGAGCAGAAGCTACAGAAGGTAGAAGAATTGAAGAGGCATCTAACATCACAGCAGATGTTTTTCACCAAAGCAAAATCATAAACTGATGCTGCAGCCAAAGCAAGTTTTATTGTGTCAGAGGAAATCGCAAAATCAGGCCGACCATTTACAGAAGGAGAGTTTCTGAAGCGCTGCATGATGAAAGTGTGTGATGTCTTGTGTTCAGACAAAAAGCAGATGTTTGCAAAGGTAAGCCTTAGCAGAAATATGGTTGTTGATCGAGTTTGTGAGATGGCCACTGATGTGAAAACACAGCTGACCGCAAAAAGGAAAGACTTGCATTTTCCATTGCTTTCAATGAAAGTAATGACACGACTAACACTGCACAGCTCGCCATCTTCATCCATGGATTGGACTCCAGTTTGAATGTTACTGAAGAAATAATGGACATGAAATCCATGCATGGGACAACGACAGGAAAAGTCATTTTTGACAACATATATCAAAGTTTTACCAACATGAACCTGCCTTGGGACAAACTCGTTGGACTGACAACAGATGGAGCACCGGCGATGTGTGGCGAAAAAAGTGGACTAGTTGGAAGGATGCGGTTAAAGATGCAGGAGAACTGTACTGGTGAATTGATAGCATATCACTGCATCATACACCAAGGATCGCTGTGTCGTAAAGTCCTCAGCATGGAAGATGTAATGAGCATTGTAACACACACCGCCAACTTTATGAGATATCATATTAATGTTTAAAAAAGGTTTAATTTTTGGCTTATTGAATGTTTATCCTGTCCGGCCCGCAACCTTACGCGTGATTTGAGTTTTGGCCCACTGAGCGATTGAGTTTGACACTCCTGCTCTAAGTCTTATAACAAGGAATCCAACTAAACATCATAACATTTCCTTTTACAGAATGGGTGCATCAGAGGTAGGAAGGTCAGGAAAAAACATGGACAACAGGTTTGGAAACATTGGAAAGTCATTGAAACAATTTGAATACATGTAGAAAGAAAGATCCCTTGATTACGGATGGTCTAGGGCCTATTCTATATAGTGAGCTATAGGGCAGATAAATAAGCTTTGAAAGAAATACATTTACTTTCTTTAATAGAAACATTATTCTAATATATAATGGGCACATTTTACTGTAAAATTACTAACAATTAACCATGGTAGCACAGTGGTGAGTGAAGTTGGCCAATGTACTTTAATTTTACCTTGCCGGTCAGTGCTGGACATTTGCTGACCATTTAGAGTTATTATTACAGGTCAACACTCATGTTTATTTTCAGGTACCATTGAAGTGTCCAAGACCAGCATTGAATGGGTGCTCACAAAAGAAGGGACAGGCAACGCAATAGCCATTATGATTGGTGGAGCCAAGGAGGCTCTTGAGGCCCATCCAGGCAATTTCACTTTGAAGATCAAATCTCGTAAGGGATTCTGCAAGCTGGCATTGAAACATGGGTAAGTGTCTTGGCTGAGATGTTGTTTCATTGCTGTAGCTCTGTATTGTTCAGAGTGGATAGTACTGCCCTCCTGTGGACAGCAGGAAAGTACAGGAGGTGAAGGGTTTTGAAATTGTAGTAGTCTAAACATCAAGAAAGATGTGGTTATTTGTATATGTATATGTGGGAGCTCCAAGGATGTGGCTGGCACTCAAAAAAAGTTTGGGAAATACCTGCTCGAAAATTTTTCATAGTTAAAATAATAATTGATTTATACAACAGTAGTTATAGTGACATAATGAAGAAATTTAAAAAAAAAAACAAATCAAGTGTCATGAGCACAATGGAGGTTGGCAACATGGGTCACTAGCAGTTCTCATCTCTCACTTTGGTTATGTGTTGCTGGGATAGGCAGTCATAACTACACAGTAAGTTTAATAATATTTTAGACAGGTGTCTTTCCATCTTCAGGCTGTTTGCTTCCCTCCCTCTCTCTTTCTGTCTCTCTGTCTCTCTGTCTCTCTCTCACACAATACTCTCTCTCACACAATACTTTCTCTCACACAATACTCTCACACACAACATAACACACTCTCTGTCTCTCTCTTTCACTCTCTCTGTCTCTCTCTCTCTCTCATACACTCTCTCTCTCACACAGACACATTCTCCCTCTAGGAATATACACATCTCATCATAGGGGTAGTCCCTAAGAGGTTGCTTCTGTTTGTAAAAGGAAATTCACTCACTGTCATCAAGTGACTATTTTTAACACCGGGCAGGCAACCAATTTGTCGGACGACTAATTTGATTCCAGACTTGCCATCCAATATGTCAGTAGTCACTGTTTCTCACACTGGGGTTTAATCCTGGGTGCCAGATCAGATCCCTTACACTCCAGATCCCAGAGAAAAACTTGGGACAAAATCTATATGGCTGAAATAAAGACTAAGTCCCTGAATACCCAAGAATACATCTGGATACGGCTCGATTAAAAGATAAAATTAGCTGGTCTTGGTACCCCCAAGGAGTGGGAAGAAGAAGGTTATATGCCCAGATTTATGTATACATACCCGTCTACTGACAGGGCAAGTTTCCCCCCTGACAATACCCCTCTCTTGGTTACAATAAATATACATATTATACAACAACAGTGAATGCATAGTGAGAGCAACTGGAGGACACTCAGAACCCTTCACCATAAGATCTGGAGTACGACAAGGTTGTGTCCTGTCCCCTCTCTTGTTCATAACATATATAGACAACATGTAAAGAAACCGGCCAGGTAGAGACAGCAAGAATACCACATGATGAGAACACAGAAGAAGAACCATCTGCAAATCTAACCATCAGAGAACTCCTGTTTGCGGACGACCAAGCACTAATAGCAAAATCAGAAGCTTAATTACAAGACCACATGAATAGTCTAAATGAAATGTGTAGGGAACATAACATGAAAATTAGCACAAGCAAAACAGAGGTAATGACTCGCTAGTATATACTCACTCGTATGCAGGCTTGGAAAATAACAAATAATTATGAGTTAATTCAAACTAGAACTCTTTATTTACTATCAATATGAAAAAAAACAACTAATTATTTGGAGGATGATAATAATAAATAAGGATAATATACATTACCAATGAAATTAAATACATAACTGCCGTTGATGTTTGTGGCACGACATTGGGAATACAGGTGAAATGATGCCTCAAATCAGATCCACTTAAATCACCTACTCGGTATTCTGGACCACTGCCTGTCCTGCCTCCACCTGGTCTGTTCTCATTGTCACTGAAAGGGAACTACAACCTGGCGCTCTTGTTGAGAGCTTGAAATACATAATCAAGAATGTTTAGTTTCTAATAGCTTCACATGTGCAATGCTATATCATATATATATATATATATATCTCATCTCATCTCATCATGTTCCTCTTGTACCTTGCGGAGTCGAGGTGAAGTATAAACTTCGTGAGAGTGCCCGATTATGGGCTTCATATATCGATATTCCCATGGACTCTGCTATTCCCTCCGTCCAACGTTTACGTGGTCGGCCTCTTCCTCTGTTTCCATCTGGTCTGTACATCATTGCTTGTTGTGGTATGCTGTTGACTGGTAACCTACTTGCATGGCCAAACCATTTGACTTGCTGCTTTCTAATAAAATCTAGTGCTGCTTTAACCCCCACTTTAGTCCTGATTTCTTCATTTCTGATCTTATCTCTTCTTGATACGTTGAGTATTCTTCTCAGGAACCTCATTTCTGTTGTGATTTTTCTTTTCTCTTTTTCTGTCATTGTTCAGGTTTGGCATTGGTAGCATAGAGTTGGTAGGAAGATTGTGTTGTAAAGTGCTTTCTTAGTAGTTACTGATACATGTTTGTTCTTTAGTATTGGTGCCATTTGTCTAATGAGTTGATTTGCCTTATTGCACCTATTTTCGATCTCGTCTTCTGATCTGCCATTTGATGATATTATACTTCCCAGGTACTTGAAACTCTTCACTTGTTTCAAGGGATGTTCGTTTAGGTGAATTGTTGTTGTTTGTTCTTCTTTAGTTATAGTCATTACCTCTGTTTTGCTTGTGCTAATTTTCATGTTATGTTCCCTACACATTTCATTTAGACTATTCATGTGGTCTTGTAATTCAGCTTCTGATTTTGCTATTAGTGCTTGGTCGTCCGCAAACAGGAGATCTCTGATGGTTAGATTTGCAGATGGTTCTTCCTCTGTGTTCTCATCATGTGGTATTCTTGCTGTCTCTACCTGGCCGGTTTCTTTACATATGTTGTCTATATATGTTATGAACAAGAGAGGGGACAGGACACAACCTTGTCGTACTCCAAATCTTATGGTGAAGGGCTCTGAGTGTCCTCCAGTTGCTCTCACTATGCATTCACTGTTGTTGTATAAACTTCTACATAGGTTTGTTAGATGTGTACTCACTCCATATTGTTTAAGGATTTGCCACAACTTGTTTCTATCTACTCTATCGAATGCCTTTTCTTGGTCGACAAAGGCTAAGTAGAGTGTTTCATTGAATTCAATTGATTTTTCTATAAGTTGTCTAAGAGCAAAAATTGCATCTGTGCATCATTTGTTTTCCTAAATCCAAGTTGTGTTTCGCTTAGCTGGGGTTCTAAAGTAGTTCGTAATCTTTTTTCAAGAATTTTGCAAAATATTTTCCCAGTATGACTCAATAGGGAAATGCCTCTGTATTGTGTGCAGTCTCTTTTGCTGCCTTTGTTTTTCCAAATTGGGATAATTATGGCATTTCCTCAATCTCGTAGTGTCTGTTGTTCTACCCAAACATGATTGAATAGTCTATGTAGCCATGCTGCTCCTACTTCTCTTGCTGCTTTAATTAGTTCATTTGGTATTTCATCCTGTCCTGGTGATTTGTTCAATGGTGCTAATCTGATGGCTTCTATAATTTCTTCTTTTAGTATGTCTGGTTCTAGTTCTTCGGTGACATCTGTATAGGTCTCTTGAATTCCTGTGACATCTGATGGGATGTTGAGAAGTTGTTCGAAATACTGCTTCCATCTTATTAGGATTTGTTTTTGTTCACTTATTGGTTCTCCATTTTCGCTGTTAATTATTTCAGTTGGATCAAAGGGTTCTCCTCTGGCTCGCATTGCACCTATCTTTTTGTAGAAGTTTCTAGTTCCCTCCTTGTAGTTTTTATTTAGGGTTTCTCCATAATCTTCCCAGTCTTTTTGTTTTTCCCTCTTTACTATTCTATTCACATGTTTTCTCGCTATTCTATATTCTATGCGATCACATTCCTGTTTGCTCTTCAACCACTTTTTATATTTTTCCTTTTTGTCTTTTACCGCTTTCTTTACTTCTGCGTTCCACCAACTTGTTATTTTCTTTATCCGTGTTTTGCGTTTTTTCGTGGTTCCACATGTTATTTTTGCAGTATTTAAAATGCTTGATTTGAACATCTCCCATTCTTCTCCCACTGTTTTTCTCTCTGTGGGTAATTTTTCAAAGAGTTCAGTTAGTTCTTTCTCATAATTTTCCCTTACTGCCTCGTCTTTAAGGCTTTTTAAGTTTACTGATTCGCATGGCATGTATTTTCCTGCTCTTTGTTTTCTTCTTCTGATTGTTCTTATTGTGGCAACGACTGCTTTATGATCTGTGTTTATACTGAAATTGGGCACTGCCCTTGCATCTAATATATTTCTCTTTCTGTTATTTCTTGTTAATATAAAATCAATTTGGCTTTTAGTATCTAGATCGTTCCATTTATACCATGTGTATACTTGTGAATCTTTATGTTTATAGAATGTGTTTGTTATATAGAGGTCGTGTTGGCTGCAAAGCTCTAATAGTCTACTTCCGTTATCATTCCTTTCATATATATATAGATCTTCTTCTTCTTCAACATTCCAAGCAATTGAGGTTCTTTGCTGCAGATACAATCCGTCTCCATTCGTCTCTCTGATTGACCTTCTCTTGCCAGTCGCTGATTCCAAGTGCTTGTAGGTCTGTATGTATATTATCCCTCCACCGTCTTCTTGGTCTACCTCGGGGTCTACGGTCATTTATTTCTTGAGTGTAATCAAGTTTTGTTTCCCTATTATCTTCCATTATTTCTATATGCCCCAGCCATTGCAGTCTATTAGCCGTCATGATACCAGTGATTAGCGGGGACTTAAACAGATCATAAATGTCTTGTTGCTTCTTCTTTTCCACTCTCCACTTTGTGTATCCCTAATGGGCCCAAAGATGCGTGTTAAAACTTTGTTCTAAGAGGTCTGGAACAAGGCTTCATCTCCCTTCGTTGTACTCCCTTCATTGTACCAGATATTACTAAAAAGAAAAATAGATACCTCAAGCTACAGCTTGCAACCTGGAACATAAGAACTATGTGTCCAGGATTTTCCACTGACCTGACAGATATTGACGAAGTGAGAAAAACGGCTGTGATTGATGCCAAACTCAGTCATCTTAACATTGATATTGCTGCAGCAGGCAGGAGACTCGTCTCACCAAAGAAGGGTCACTCAG
This sequence comes from Cepaea hortensis, assembly GCA_963921405.1. Classification (NCBI taxonomy): domain Eukaryota; kingdom Metazoa; phylum Mollusca; class Gastropoda; order Stylommatophora; family Helicidae; genus Cepaea; species Cepaea hortensis. The sequence continues at coordinate 48,576,493 of OY992888.1, forward strand.
GGAAAATAATTACACCTTTTTTGGAAGGGTAAAGAGCAGGCAGAAAAGAGGCAACATGGTGTGGGCTTTGCAGTGAAGAATTCACTACTGGGAATGATTGAAATTCCAGATGGAGGTGATGAAAGACTATTATCCCTGTGCTTGGCAACCTCTTGTGGTTTTGCCACCATTATCACTGCATATGCACCGACTCTCACTTTCACCTTGGAGGAGCAAATGGATCACCATAGTCTGGTTAGAATGAGGCAGCGAGGAGTGATGAGGGGATCTGGCCGACGCTCGATGCTCAGAGGAAAGGCGAGACGGACATATAATCAGATTGCTACTTGAACTATTAGTGTTGGAACTCTTCGCTGGTTGCTGAGGATGGGGACGGAGCGCTTATGGGAATGTCCCGAATGCTGTGATGTCGGTTCCTAAATCAATCAATCAATCAATCATTTCCCTGATATGAAGGATTCATTATATGAGGAGTTAAACTCTGTGATCTGACTACATTTATATGCTCGGTGATTTCAGTGCTCGTGTGGGCAAGGACTTGAATTCATGGCCAGTGTACCTTGGAAAATACAACATCGGTCGCATGAATGAAAATGGGCAAAGGTTACTGGAGCATTGCACCAGAAATGACCTATGTATTACAAACTCCTTTTTTAAAACAAAACAGCTGCATAAGGTCACATGGAAACATCTAATATCTGGTCATTGGCATCAGCTGGACTTCATCATCACACAGAGACAACATCTGAACCAAACATCATTAACTCGAAGTTATCACAATGCTGACTGTGATACGGATCATTCTTTGGTTGTTGCAAGGACTGAGACCAAAGACAATCTACACAGCTAAACACAAATCTAGCCCAGGATTAATATTATTAACACCCAATCAATCAATCAATCAATCAATCAATCATGTGCCTTGCCGGAAAGCGTGGGCAGTCACGACTCGCCATTTCACTCAATCACCAGAGTCGTGGATCAGCTCAGTGTTCCTGTCTCATCCATGCCACATGGCCAAGCCATCCAGGTATTTTCCTCTCGGTCTTCCTCTTGGTCTGTTCCCCTCGATCTTGCCAGTTGTCAATAAGTTCTCCAATCCATTTCTTCTCATAACATGTCCAAAAAATTGTGACTGTCTTCGTCTAATTTCTCAAATCAGTCTACGATTTTCATTTGTCTCCTGTAGTACTTGTACTTTTCTATCTGTCCATGGTACTCTTTGCATTTTCCTCAGAAACCACATTTCTGTAGCCATCAAATGTTTTTCAGCTTGACTGCACATTGTCCAAGTTTCACATCCATACAAAAGAACAGGCTCTATGTACCCTCTCAACACTCTTTTTCACGTTTCAATTAACATCTTTTTATTAGTCAGAATGTTTTTCATCTTGCTAAAGGCTACTTTCGCCATGGCAATTCTTGTTCTAATCTCTTCAAGGTATCTCCCATCAGATGTTATGACTGTTCCGAGATAATTGTATCGATTCACTTGTTGAAAAATATTCCCATTTACTTGTATATTACATTGTGGTCATTTAATTCCAACCCCAGCTCTTCACTGTGTACAACAACCGCGTCTACTAATTGTTGCAGATCCTGTGCATTGTCTGCAATCAATACTGTATCATCTGCATAACTAATGTTATTGATGTTTCTTCCTCCAATGCTGATTCCATTTATATCTTCTACATTTCTGAAAATATTTTCACTGTATAGGGAAAAAAGATCTGGAGACATTACACATCCCTGCCTAACACCTCTCTTAATAGGTTGATATTGTCCCACTTCATTATCACTCCTTATGGCAGCTTGTTGTTTCCAATATATGTTTTTTATAAGTCTAATGTCTTTCCCATCAATTTGTAGATCTGCAAGCATATCCACCATGTTGACATGTCTAACTCTATCAAAAGCCATTGTGTAATCAATAAAGCAAAGATGTATATCCTTGTTTACTTCTTTAGCACGTTCAATAACTGTTCGCAGCATATACACAGCATTTACTGTACCCTTTCCTTCTACAAACCCACATTGTTCTTCCCCTATTTCAGGTTGTATTTTCTTCCTCACTCTTTGCATGATAATTCGTAACAAAATCTTTGTGATGTGACTCATTATACTAATTGTTCTATGCTGATCACATTCCAAGGTTCCTGATTTCTTTGGGATTGCAATAAATACATAATTCAGAAGGTATATCTCCAGTATCATATAATGTGTTCAGCAGTCTGGTGACTTACTCTAATCCAAATTCTTCTAAAGCTTTAATCATTTCTGTTGTGCTGTTATCTGCACCGGGGGCCTTGCCAGCTTTCATATGCTTAAGAACATTTTGAACCTCCATCTTTAAAACTGATGGTCCTTCATTATTAAATCTAATATCATACTGTTCCTCTCTGTTATCATTATACAGTTTTTCACATAATCTGTCCATACATGTAGAATCTGGTCTTTTTCTATTATGATTTTGCCATCTTTAGTTTTTAGACAGCCTGTTGATGTACTTGTTCTTTTATTAGTAAGGTCCTGAACTCTTTTGTGCACTAATTTGGTATTTTGACTGTTGTGTTGTTTTTCAATTTCTAAGCACTTTTCCTCAAGCCATGATTCTTTTGCCTTCCTACATAATATTCTGACTTGTCTGTGAATTTCTTCATATTTGGCAGGATTATTTTTGTTGAGTCTTCTTGTTTCCATTAGGTGTAAAATTTCTTCAGTCATCCATTTCTTACGACCCACCTTCTTTAATTGTTGTTTTCCAAATTCTAAATAGTTGTTTCTGCAGCCAATATGATTGAATTCTTTAACATTTCCCATTGATCATTCACATCCTGGAATAATACCTCTAGATCAGACAATATATCAAATCTGTTCTGTACTTCTATGTTGAATTTGTTTTGTATTTCCTTGTCATTACTCAATGTACACAAATCATATTTAGTGTTTCCTGTTCAGCTTTATCCTCAATGTTCCTGTAAGTAGTCTGTGGTCACTATAACAATCAGCACTGGGAACTGTTTTTGTTATTGTTAGTGCGTTTCTAAATCGTCTGCTAATCAGAATGTAGTCAATCTGGTTTCTGATCCTGCTATCAGGGCTCCTCCATGTCCATAATCTTCTAGGGTGTTGCTTAAACTGTTTCCTACAATCATTTCCTTTTCTTTTGCCCACTCTACGAGTCTGTATCCTCTTTCATTTCTCTCTCCTAAACCATAGTCTCCTACTGTGTATCTATCGCCTTGATTTCCTACTTTTGCATTGAAGTCTCCTATTATGATGTTTATTTCTGAATTTTTACATTTCTTTAAGGCAGACTCTATGTCATTATAAAATTCCTCTACACTATCTTCACTGGACTCTCCTGTTAGGGCATAAACTTGAATAACATTTATGCTAAAAGGTCTGCCACTCAATTTAACCAGTAGAACTCTGTCCGACACAGCCCAGTATCCTTGAACAGATGTTGATGTTTTCCGGTCCAAAATTATTGCCACTCCCCACAATCCTGATTAGTGCTTTGATTTCCAACATCAACTTGAAGACACTTTCACTGATACATCAGAAAATTGTACAGCAAGTGAAAAGTGGGGTAAACTTAAGGAAACTCTTTATAAAACAGCGGTGGGAGTTTAAGGCACTGTGGATCATAAGAGGCAGAACTGGTTTGCGGCAAACAGCGAGACTCTGCAGCCCTTGATTGATAAAAAGAAGATAGCTCTCTTAAGAAACAAGGAAAGAACAACACGTAAAACTCTCAGTGAGCTGAAGCAAGCAAGGAAGGATGTGCAAAAGGCTGCCAGGCAGTGTGCAAATGACTATTGGATCAAGTTATATAAGTCCATTCAAAATGCAAGTGATAAGGGAAACATCAGAAGCATGTATGAAGGTATAAAGAAAGATTGTGGTCCAATGATCAAAAGAAGTGCACCATTGAAAACCTTGACTGGAGAAATCGTCACTGATAAGAAACAGCAGATGGATAGATGGGTTGAGCACTATTTGGAGCTTTACTCAAGTGAGACCAAACTAGCAGATGATGCCCTCAACGCCATAGAGGCTCTACCAACTCTTGACCACCTGGACACACTTCCCACCATAACAGAAGTGTGCTATAAATGAACTTGCGTCTGGCAAGGCTGCAGGTAAGGATGGGATTCTTCTTCTTCTTCGTTCATCCGGAGTTTTTCCCCAGACGTGATTGTGTTGTGCCTGTTTACAGCAGAGCTGCGTTCTTGCGCCATTAGGCAGACACATCCAACTTCTGCGGGCATTTGTTGACCAGGTTAACCTTCCCGGTGGATGGGATTCCAATAGAGGTTATCAGGAGTGGGCAAGACACACTCACTCTACAGATCCACCAGCTAATAGAGCTATGCTGGCGAGAAGGACAAGTATCACAGGATTTCAAAGATTCAAGCAACAGCTGTAGGGGTATCTCACTTCTGTGTATTGTTGGGAAATTGTTCTGCGCAGACTTCAAGTTCTAGGAGATCAAGTCTACCCCGAATCACAGTGTGGCTTTTGACAGAACCGGTCTACCATTGATATGATATTCTCATTGAGACAAATGCAAGAAAAATGCAGTGAACAGAATCAACTACTGTTTATTGCCTTCATCGACCTCACAAAGGCATTTGATTTGGTCAGTCATGAGGGTCTGTTCATGGCACTAAAGAAGATTGGCTGTTCACCAACTCTTCTGACCATTGTGGAATCGTTCCACACAGGAATGAAGGGTATAATCAAGTTTGATGGTGCAACTTCTGAAGAGTTTGAAATCAAGAGTGAAGTTAAGCAAGGTTGTGTACTAGCTCCCATCCTCTTTGGAATATACTTTTCACTTCTACTGAAATATGCCTTTCGTGATCAGGATGGTGGTATATACATTCACTCACGTTCAGATGGCGGCCTCTACAATGCTCAGAGATTGAAGGCCAAGACCAAAATTAGGAAGGTACTGATCAGAGAGTTGTTTTTGCAGATGATGCTGCAGTTGAGATCCACTCTGAGGAAGAATTACAACGTCTACTATCTGCATTCTCCAATGCTTGTTCTGAATTTGGTTTAACAATTAGCAAAAAGTAGACACAGATTATGTCGCAAGGTGCACATGGAGTACCATCAATCTTTAATGACAACGCCGAACAAGAGATTGTAGACCATTTTACATATCTAGGATCAGAGGTAAATAGCAAATTATCCCTAGATCAGGAAATCAACATCGGGATTGGTAAGGCAGCAACAACAATGAACAGGTTAAGAAAAACAGTCTGGGAGAACAGGAAGCTTACTGTCAAAACAAAAGTCATTGTCTATCAAGCCTGTGTCCTTAGTACTCTTCTTTATGGCAGTGAAGCCTGGACAACTTACTCACACCAAGAGAAACGTTTAATCAGCTTTCATAGGCGGTGTCTGCGAAGAATACTTGGTATTAAGTGGCAAGACAAAATCACAAATACTGAAGTATTGGAAAGATCAGGTTGTGTGACGGTTTATTCCATGCTCAGTCTTCGTAGACTTAGATGGATAGGACATGTTAGGAGGATGGATGATGGTAGAATACCAAAGGACATCTTTTTGGGGGAATTACCGATGGGTAAGAGATCTCAGGGTCGGCCTCTACTATGATACAAATATGTGTGTAAGCGGGACATGATTGATACAGGCATTGATAATGCACATTGAGAGCAAGTCGCCGCTGAACGTGTTGCATGGAGGGCAAATATCAGAAATGGAATAAAGACAAAGGAGAAAATTATTTCAGATAAGTCACACATCGAGCTTGTGAGACGTAAAATGGTGCATGATGGTGGAAATGACCATGTGTTCACATGCATCCACTGTAGACGAACATTTACAGCGTGAATTGGCCTTATCAGCGACATTCGCTACCACTCTAAGTTGTAGTTATTGTGCCTTTTTGAAGCACAAACTATCGTCTGTTAAGTCGGCAATGTGCCAATGATAATGAGCAAACGTATTGTTGGATAGTAACTCTAATAGATCTGCTAGATATACTTTTGATTCTGTTGTAATTATAAATATATTTAATTGTGCTTATGATATTATTGTACTTTATTATTCTGTTCTGTTGTACACATGAGTTTTCTTTTTGGTACTTACTATTCTGTTGTATGTATGAGTCTGTTTCACTTATGATTCTGTACAGAAATCATTGACTTGTGCTTTCTCAATACTATTTATTTCAGTGCTGGTGTTGTCCCTGTATTTGCCTTTGGAGAGAACGATCTCTATGCACAAATTCCTAACCCAGAGGGGTCAAAACTCAGAAGACTGCAGGACATTCTTACTCATTTGTTTGGTTTTTCTCCAGCACTGTTCTACGGTAGAGGCATATTCAATTACACATTTGGACTTCTGCCATTTCGTAAACCTGTGTATACAGTTGGTAAGTAAGTGTTATTTAATTGATGATAATTTATTTTACCTTTTTCACTTGTAAACAATTTTCAGGCTATGGTTTTCATAAACTTGTAGATAATATAATTTTGTCTTGTTGTCGTGGTTACTGGACTTGACTACCAGTTCAGTGGTTCTGAGTTTGATTCCCAGTTGTTGAAGGGTTGGCAAGTTGTTGCACAGTGCCAGCAGACAGGTTAAAGTGAGATTTTTGAGAGTGTGTGTCTTTCCTGTGTCAGTGTGCGGATGTGAGTAGACCATTACACTGTCGCTGGGACGAAATTAGGGCTTTCGACTTGAATATTAGCAGAAAAATTCTCAGACTATTGTGGCCATGGGGAGAACTACTGATATTCTACTAAATATAAGCATTGAAGAAAGCTAGATCTTGGACAGCATCATATCTTGGAGACTGAAATACTTTGGCCATATCAAACTTGCTTCCCCCTCTGCCGTGCGTCCACCTTGACAAGGTAGAGGGGCTTGCGCGTTCCAATGACCCCAAGAGCTATGCCGGCGGTAGCACAGCTACTGGTAGGGCCACCCATGTCGGACAGGTAAAGGGAGAGGGACCAGACGAAGAGACGCACAAACCTGCTGCCTTGTAGGTAGACTGGGGACAGTCAAAGGCTAGGGAAAGCATCCCGAAAAATGCTTGTCGAAATCAGATGTACTGAGCCACAGGCTTGACAAAGAAGTGCAATGTAACTTTATCATTTCATGATGCCACAGATGAAAATTAATCGTTATGGTGCTAATCCCGTGAAGTCCCATCAGGCGGTGATAGTACCAGGCCCCCTGCCTCGAGGGGGTCCACCCATGACTACTGGTGGTCACCTTCCCCTGTGCTGTAGAGTCAAGGCACAGAGGAGTAGGTTAAGAGCTATTGACCAAACACCCCGGACACTCAACATACTACAGTGGAATGCCGAAGGAGTTTATAACAAGAAAGTCTCCCTGACACAGCGTCTTCATAAAGATAGAATAGCTGTGGCATGCATTCAAGAAACACACCTCAACGCCAAGCGCAAATTTTCAGTCAGGGGATATCAGGCCACACGTTTCAACCGCGAAGGACACAAAGAAGGAGTTCTAATACTTACACGAAATACAATACCTTGCAGCGAAGTATCTGTGATCTCTGACAACCAAACAGAAATTATAGGTGTTGATATAATGATAAAGGACGTGAAAATAAGAATTTACAATCTGTATAGCAGATGAGCAGATTGGGACAGATTTGCCAAACTAACAGACAAATATTGTGAAAACATAAATACACGATATGGCAACATAAAGCAAATGGTGGAAAGTCTAAACAGAGCAATAATACAGGCAGCCACTGAGTCTATTCCAAGAGGAGCGAGGAAAAATTACAAACCATACTGGACTGAAGAACTACAAATTTTGGAGGACAAAGTTGAAGATGCCAGGAAGACCGCAGAGAGAGAACAAACAACTGAATCGAACATCTCTCTCAAAGCCATCTCAGCAAAATATAAAAGAACAGTAAATCAAACAACAAGAGATTGTTGGAGGGGAAAAACAGAAAACCTGAATTTTGACAGGGATGGAAACAAACTATGGAAACTAGTGAAAGCCATGAACAATGAAGGACCTAGAAACAAACAAATAACAATTAAACAAGGAAATGTCTTGCTTACAGGAAAAAAGGCTGCAAATGCACTAATGGAACACTATGCCAGTGCAAACCACATTGATATTACAACCGAACAGAAGAAAGCAATCAAAGATAAACAGATACATCATAGTAATACAAAGACAGCAGCAGAATATATGATGGCAAATCTAACAATGGAAGAAATGGAACGGGCAATGAATACCCTAAAAAAGAAGAAATCACCAGGAAAGGATAGAATCACAAATGAAATGCTCATAGGACTAGGCACTAAGGCAAAAAAGAAACTATTAGCAGTCCTAAATTACAGCTGGAAGAGGGGAATAGTCCCACAGGCATGGAAGAAAGCTATACTAATACCAGTCCCAAAGAAAGGAAAAGACCTGGAAGAACCAAATGGATATCGACCTATCAGTCTACTTAGCTGTGTAGGAAAATTAATGGAACGCATTATCAATGGCAGGCTAACATGGCATCTGGAAGAAAACCAACTCTTAACACCACACCAAGGATTCAGAAAGTACAGATCCACTGAAGATCAAATAACCTATATAGCTCAGGAAATAGGGGATGCCTTCCAAGAGAAAAAGCACACACTAGCGGTCTGGATAGATTTAGAAAAAGCATTTGATAAAGTATGGAAGGAAGGACTGAAAGTAAAACTGCAAAAAATGCATGTTTGTGGGAAAATGTACAAATGGATCAGCCACTACCTTGAGAACAGAACTGCCAGGACAAAAGTACAAGGACAAACCAGCAAAATGATGCTGTTGGAGCAAGGTGTCCCCCAAGGAGGAGTTCTTTCACCAACATTATTCCTAGCATATATAAATGACATCATGGAAAATTTTCCAGCCAGAGTACACACATCATCCTTTGCAGATGACCTAGCCATATGGACATCTGAAGAATATATTAGTACAGCTAACAGCAGAATACAGCAAGCCCTATTAGCGCTAGAGGACTGGTCAAAATCATGGCTAGTGAATATAAGTGAGGAGACAACAACATTCACAGTGTTCTCCCTCTCAAATAAAACTCAGCAACCTAAGCTGGTATTGAATGGAAAAATATTGCGCCATGAAGAAAATCCAAACTATCTAGGAGTCACCTTTGATCGTCGCCTGACATGGAAAATACAGGTTGAGAAAAATTGAACAAGAGCAAGACAAAGAATGGCAATCATGAAAAAGCTTGCTGGTACAACGTGGGGAGCAGATGAGAAAGTTCTCAAGAAGTTATATACTGGACGGGTGAGGCCAGTACTGGAATATGGCATTGCAACTTGGGCAACAGCAGCTAAGTCAAACTTTAACAAAATAAGTAGAGTCCAAAATCTAGGAATGCGAATCATAACTGGAAGCCTGAAGACAACACCTATTAATGAACTAGAAAAGATCACTTGTTTACAACCAATGCAGGATAGAAGAGATAGTAGAGCCCAGCAACAAGCTGAAAAACTTAGAAGATTGACAGACCACCCTATGTATAAAAGGTTTAGTGGTTTTGGAAAGGGAAGACTGAAGCGTAGCAACTTTGTAGAAACTGCAAAATGAAAGATTAGGTCAGATCCTATACTTAACATATCAACAGTCAAACCCATTTACAATGCACACAAGTTCCCAGCTTGGAGACAGCAGCAACTGCCTGAGATGATATAAAACATTCCTGGTATTGAGAAAAAGAACACTCAGCATGAAACCGAAAGAAGAAAAATAACCCTAAACTACATAAAAGAACATTACCCAAGTAGCAATTGGACCCATGCATATACAGATGGATCAGCCAAAAATTCAATAGAGAATGGAGGAGGAGGAATTCTCCTAAATTTAAAAAATGGAGTGGAAAAAAACACATTCAATGGCAACTGGAAAGTTTTCAAGTAACTTCAAAGCGGAGGTAGAGGCTCTGAAAACTGCAGCAGAAATGCTCTTGATGGAGGAAAATAAAGAGAATCAAATAGCTATCTTCACAGATGCAAAGTCAGCTGTCTCAATACTGAAGAGCAATAACAGCACAGAAATAGCTGACCTAAGAGCAGCGCTCCATGGTCTGTGCCAGAAATCCAAAAAAGTTGTAATACAGTGGATCCCATCACATTGCAGTATACCTGGAAATTAAGAGGCTGACAGACTGGCAAAAGAGGGCGGACGACTACCACAGCCTGACATAGACATAACCTATAATGAGGCAAAGAGGTTGATAAAAAGCACCTATAGAGCCAAATGGGAATCAGAGCATCCAGGCCACCAGAGGGATGATGCATATTACAAACTCGACCGAGGAGAACAAGTAGCAATCTTCAGACTCCGCACAGGACATAACAGGCTGAAATACCACTTGTTCAATAAACTAAAGATAGGAGATACCGATGAATGTAATTGTCGAACTGGAAAAATGACAGCAAAACATTTGCTACAGGATTGCCCAATATATGCAGAACAGAGAAAGATATTTTGGCCCACACCTGCTTCATTTGAGGACAAGCTCTATGGAGATATCAACAAGCTCAAGTTGACCGCAGCTTACTTTAACTACATTCAGGTTGACATTTAAAGGTGTATGAAGAAGTATTCAGGCTGCCACACTTCATACCACAGGTATGTCGGTTAAAAAAGCCTCCTGGAAGCATTAAATGGAATATTGCTTGGATAGCAAATCCATTGCGTGGAAAGTCCGAATCAAAAGCTCACTGTGTGGGCTTCATAAAAGGTGGGAAAAGTGTCCTAGTGGCATGAAATGGAATATTGCTCGCTTAGCAAATCCATTACGCGGAAAGTCCGAATCGAAAGCTCACTGTGTGGATGTCATCTGCACACTGCATTCTTCTGGTTTCCGGAAGAACAGCCTATGGTGAACGGAAGGCCCAATATACAGAAGTGAGGCTAAGCAGCCATGTGCAGGACGTGACGATTCCTTGGGTGAGCCCAGTACCAGAGCGCTGTGTGTTGGCTCTGCAATTATGGAAGCCTCTTTGGATGGCGGGGAATGCCCATGGTCTGCCCATGCCTTCCCTTGAGGGCTGACCAGGATGTCTTTGGCTGTTCTATATGGGCCAGCTAGGATGGGAGATAACACCACAACAGTGAGAGTCAAACGTCCTAAGAAACCCTCGGGAAGGTTAACCCGGTCAACAAATGCCCGCAGAAGTTGGATGTGTCGGCCTAACGGTGCAAGAACACAGCTCTGCTGTAAACAGGCACAACACAATCACATCCGGAAAAAAACTCCGGATGAACGCAGAAGAAGAAGAAGAAGAAGAAGAAGAAACTTGCTTGGAGGGAGCAGTGGTATAGGGTATTGTTCCTGGAAAGGGGGCAATTGGAATTGACAAGCGCAATGGTGAACATGGGGCATGATATTGCAGACAATTTTGGGCCTGAGGCGGTGGACATGGCCAGAGATCAAGAAAGGCAACTTGGCAGCTGTGATGAGAATGACATTCTGCAAAAGACCTGCTGCATGTTGATGTTGATGAGTAGAAGGGTGACATCTGTTTTCTTAAATGGGTACCTGAGATTTGTCTGGGAAAGTAAAGATGTGGTAATGATCCCATCACCAACCGAGTGCCTATTGGTCTATAAAACTATGGGTCTAGTACCACATGCTTGATGTGCCCCAAGACCTGTCAGACAATTTACTGAAGCCAGATGTCTGTCAAAGTGTCATTGACTGTACAACTGACTGAAGCCAGGTGTCTGTCAAAGTGTCATTGACTGTACAACTGACTGAAGCCAGATGTCTGTCAAAGTGTCATTGACTGTACAACTTACTGAAGCCAGATGTCTGTCAAAGTGTCATTGACTGTACAACTGACTGAAGCCAGATGTCTGTCAAAGTGTCATTTACTGTACAACTGACTGAAGCCAGATGTCTGTCAAAGTGTCATTGACTGTACAACTGACTGAAGCCAGATGTCTGTCAAAGTGTCATTGACTGTACAACTGACTGAAGCCAGATGTCTGTCAAAGTGTCATTGACTGTACAACTGACTGAAGCCAGATGTCTGTCAAAGTGTCATTGACTGTACAACTGACTGAAGCCAGATGTCTGTCAAAGTGTCATTGACTGTACAACTGACTGAAGCCAGATGTCTGTCAAAGTGTCATTGACTGTACAACTGACTGAAGCCAGATGTCTGTCAAAGTGTCATTGACTGTACAACTGACTGAAGCCAGATGTCTGTCAAAGTGTCATTGACTGTACAACTGACTGAAGCCAGATGTCTGTCAAAGTGTCATTGACTGTACAACTTACTGAAGCCAGATGTCTGTCAAAGTGTCATTGACTGTACAACTTACTGAAGCCAGATGTCTGTCAAAGTGTCATTGACTGTACAACTTACTGAAGCCAGGTGTCTGTCAAAGTGTCATTGACTGTACAACTTACTGAAGCCAGGTGTCTGTCAAAGTGTCATTGACTGTACAACTTACTGAAGCCAGGTGTCTGTCAAAGTGTCATTGACTGTACAACTTACTGAAGCCAGATGTCTGTCAAAGTGTCATTGACTGTACAACTGACTGAAGCCAGATGTCTGTCAAAGTGTCATTGACTGTACAACTGACTGAAGCCAGATGTCTGTCAAAGTGTCATTGACTGTACAACTGACTGAAGCCAGATGTCTGTCAAAGTGTCATTGACTGTACAACTGACTGAAGCCAGATGTCTGTCAAAGTGTCATTGACTGTACAACTGACTGAAGCCAGATGTCTGTCAAAGTGTCATTGACTGTACAACTGACTGAAGCCAGATGTCTGTCAAAGTGTCATTGACTGTACAACTGACTGAAGCCAAATGTCTGTCAGAGTGTCATTGACTGTACAACTGACTGAAGCCAGATGTCTGTCAAAGTGTCATTGACTGTACAACTGACTGAAGCCAAATGTCTGTCAGAGTGTCATTGACTGTACAACTGACTGAAGCCAGATGTCTGTCAAAGTGTCATTGACTGTACAACTGACTGAAGCCAGATGTCTGTCAAAGTGTCATTGACTGTACAACTGACTGAAGCCAGATGTCTGTCAAAGTGTCATTGACTGTACAACTGACTGAAGCCAGATGTCTGTCAAAGTGTCATTGACTGTACAACTGACTGAAGCCAGATGTCTGTCAAAGTGTCATTGACTGTACAACTGACTGAAGCCAGATGTCTGTCAAAGTGTCATTGACTGTACAACTGACTGAAGCCAGATGTCTGTCAAAGTGTCATTGACTGTACAACTGACTGAAGATGTCTGTCATGCATCATGTTCATGTTATTAATGACCTCATGTTTGTTCAATTTTAGTGGGTGCCCCACTAGATGTAAAGAAAGTCAGTGAACCAACAGAGGATCAAGTCAGTGATCTCCATGACCAGTACTGCAAGGCTTTGGTGGAACTGTTTGAGGAACACAAGATACAATATGGCTGCCAGGAATCTGACCATCTCAATCTAGGGTAAGAAACCGGTTTGTACAGTGGAAGATATTTGCATTGATCGTGGTTCTTCAAAGAAATGTTTTCCCATTGTAAAATTGAACAAAGAAGACAGAAAAATAGATGCATGGCATATATCACAGTATCTTCTCAGGTATATACTGCAGAGTTAGATCCGGTTTGGTGTGAATAGATGAATCCTGCGTATGTTAACTGACAACTTATTATTCATAGATGGCTCCAGAGAGAGATATGGCGAAAGGTTAAGCAGTATATGAGTAGAATTAAAATACACATGTATGAGATTTATATGGGAAGAGTAATTAATCAAATATTAAAATTATACTCATTTCATAGAAGGTGACAATCAGTATAAACATTACAACCACTAGATATACAGAACTTCATTCAACATACATTATTATAACAAAAATGACATCTATATAAAATTTAACACACAAATTTATACTCATATGTAATATAATATTTGTCCTAATTATAACCCAGACGGGTTGAATGGGGTATTTATGAAAAATATGAAAGAGTAAGAAAGAGAATCCTTTTTGGCTGAGATATAAAACTCACATGGTCACTGTTACTACTCAAAAGTAACACACATGCAATCATGCATTACATTTGAGTAGCATCAGAGACTATCTATGTTGTGTATTTCAGCCAGAAAAAAAATTATTCATCTGTTCATTTCATATTGTATCTAACTCTGCAGTGTGTGATATACCTGGCAAGAAATATTTCAGGCATCTGTTGTTTGTGTCTTCTTTGTTCAAAGATCATGATTATGTATACACAGTAATAGAGCCCTGAGATGCCTTTTATGACATTCATTTGGTTTGTTTTCTGTAATTTGCCACTAATAGGGCTTCCTTCTTTTATATTTATTGTACTGGTGAAATAGATCTATCTATCTGTGATTGCCCATTCCCTTATGAATTGTGACTTTGGTCCACATATGCTGTTGTGTCACTGGAATGTTTGTATAATTGTTGGAAATAGTGCTGACATAGGCATGAGCAGGGTCAGAAGAGGGTTTAATGTCAGATCTTGACGTTCGCTTGGAAGGGCCACCTATTCCACTGTGCACTCAAGCCTACAATATGTGATTGTACTTTTTTATGCTAAGTGCAAAGAGAGTTGCAGATTTCACCTTGAGGCAAATATGTTGTGTAGGCTGCGTTGAGTTTGTGTTTGTGAATGATACACTTACGTGTGATAAGGTCTTCATGTTTAATCGTTGGCCTTCCTATAAGCTCTCTAGCTTCTGATATTGTCAGCACAGAGTGACAGCTGGTAGGGCTGTATTACGTGCTAAGTTTCAGCCTCTTTATTTGTTGTCTGTCTTTAAATTCAATGCTGAGCGTTGTATATGATTTACACATATATCTATCTATATGATTTATACATATATCTAAATGATTTACACATACATCTATATGATTTATGCATATATCTACATGATTTACACATATATTGACATTATTTACAGATATCTATATTATTTACACATATATCTATATCATCTATGCATATATCTACATGATTGATACATATATCTACTTGATTTACACATATATCTATATGATTAACACACATATATACACGATTTACACATATATACACGATTTACACATATATACACGATTTACACATATATCTATATGATTAACACATATATCTACATGATTTACACATATATCTACATGATTTACACATATATCTGTATGATTTACACATATATGTAAATGATTTGCACATAAATCTACATGATTTTCATGCATATCTATATGATTTGCGCATATATCTACATGATTTAAACATATATCTACATGATTTAGCATATATCCATATGATTTACACATATATCTACATAATTTACGTGTGTATCTACATGATTTACGTGTATATCTACATGATTTAGCGCAAGTCTACATGATTTACGCGTGTATCTACATGATTTGCTTATATAGCTACCTGATGTGCACATGTATCTACGTGATTTGCACATATATCTATGTAATTTTCACATATGTCTGCGTGATTTGCACATATGTCTGCGTTATTTGCACATGTCTACGTGATTTGCGCATATTACTATGTGATTTACACATGTCTTCATGATTTACTCATATGCCTACGTCATTTACACATGTCCACGTGATTCCCACATATATCTTTGTGATTTACACATATCTTCATGATTTACGCATATATTTACACAATTTATATGTGTGTGCGTGCGTGCATGCGGGCGCGCATGAGAGTGAGTGAGTGAGTGATTGAGTGAGATTTACACATATGTCAATGTGAATTACACATATGTCTATGTGATTTACACATATATCTACATGATTTACACATCTACGTGATTTATACATATATTTACACTACATGATTTACACATATATCTAAAGTGGGTTTGGAATCAGGTTAGCAAATCTTATGAAATTTCAGTTAGCTCAACTCTTTCTAGCTGTAACTTAAACTCTTTCTATTCCATGGATGAATATTAATATTAAGGAGGTGATATTAGTACTAAGAACCACAAGCAAGTTCACATACAGTGTTTGAGAATATGCATCTTTAATGTGGCAACATATGGATGTGGGTTGTAGAACATTTCACAGTTACTAAAAAAGGACATTTTTTTTTAAAAATCTTAAATGTTATAGAAAAGTTCTTAGAATATCGTGGAGCAAGAGGAAGCACACAATCTACATGATCTAGCTCGTAGAGAGCAGGAGATGGAGTCTTTTTTGGCAGGCCCCGTGATGAGAGCGATGTTCTACAAAGGTCTTACTCCTGATGGTGATCCGAAGGAGTTCTAATAATTAATAGAAGTATATTGTAGTAATTAGCAGTTTAAAGTAAATAGAATTGAAAAGGTTACAGTGATAAGGCTGGGAACAGAAGGGGTTGAAGTAGCAGTGGGGATATTCTGGATTCTTCTTTTTTTGTTCTTCCGAAACATTTGTTGGGATGAATTTACGTTGTGCCTGTTTCAGCCAAGCTGCGATATTTGCATCTTTCGGCTGAGACATTCAACTTCTTCAGGTATTTATTGACTATTTATACATATCCTATCCCCCCCCCCCCTTCCCGGGATAGTCTAGATCAGGGGTGGACAAACATTTTGTGCGTAGGGCCACATTGACAAATGTAAAGCTATTGGGGGGGGGGGGGGGGTGAAGAGATATATGTATTATGTCCACTTTTTTTTTACAGCAACCTATCACAATAAATAATTATGAATTATTTATAGGTTATTAAACAGTATAAATAACTAATTATTGAAATTTTATTTTACTTATACACTTATACATTATATTTTACAATATGGACAAAATCTTTTACTAATTTTTTAACAAGATTTAACATTTTTTTATTATAATAAAAATTTTTTTATTATCTATCAATGGCTTTAATTTAGACACAAACTGAGTACATTATCACTACAATTGTTGATTTCTAATGAGATGTATGTAACTCCTTGCAATTTTTGACAATACTCTTGAAATCTGGAGTAAGTTTACTTGTTGAAATTCACAATTCAGCATGCAAGTTGCAGTCCGACAATAAAGACCTTAGATTTGTTGATCTTCAAGCAAGAAAATGCTTGATCGTAAATCATAATGTATGTTTATCCAAACAATGATAAAAGTTTAGCTGCAAAGCTTTTCACGTTGGGAAACTCGCCATCAGAAAATGGCGTGTTCTGTTTTACAATTCTGTGTGACAGCACAAGACTAGCTTCTGTTACAGCATCTTGAATTGAAGATTATTTAGTTAAAACAATTTTCTGTTTCTCCAAATTTTTCACTAACTCTAGGCTTTCCCTTTCCCTCTCTTCGGTTGTTAAATTGTATCCGAAATCAGAATGTTTTGTTTGATAATGTCTTTTTAAACTGTACTCCATGAAGACAGCCACTGACCCACGACACAACAAGCAAACTGATTTGCTACCAACTTTTATAAAACAGCTCTTAGTTTTCCATTCATCATTAAAAACATGGCACTCATCTTCAGTCTTACGTTTTTTAGTGACACTCATTGTTTTAATAAAATTCTAACAGTTAGAATTTTACAAAACTTTAAAAAAGAAATGAAACAAAACCTACTTCCGGCTGTGTGAGAAAATAAAATATTCGGAAAACAAGGAGTAAACTCAGAATAAATTTCAGAAATATATCAAGTCTACTGCAACAAATAAATTAATTTGAACATTGTAAATGTGGAAATAATTTATAACAGCAAAGAACTTTTCAATTTAATATTTTCTTTCAAAGTAAATAATTTTATTCACCGGAGAAATATCAGTTTTTTCGTAAAATCATCTTTATTAAATTTTTACATGTTGATAAATATTTCTCTATATTAAAAATTGAAATTGATAGCCGGTCTCTCTGGTCGAGGGGTTACACCACTTTCTCAGTAATCCTGTTTATCACGCAGTCTCGTAGCGGGCGAGAACTGGGAGCGGTTCGTCCCTCACTAGTGACTTGCGGGATAACTGAGCCGGCCGCTCAGAAAGCAATGGCAAACTACTGAGCATAATCTTGCCAAGAAATCAACAGACAGCTGAAAGATGCTGCTGTTGACAGCGATGTCCTGTAAAAGGATATGCGAATTTTAAAAAAAATTGTTAAATTCGCATTTTAGCATTACATAACGAAGGTCAAGGACTGTTTACAAAAATAGAAAATTAGAAATAAATTTTATCCAAAATGTTAAAACAAATCGCTACATGAAATTCTGTAAAATTCAACAAAATAACTTAAAAATGAAGTAAAAATTGTAATATCAGTTGTCGGGCCGCATGCGGTCTGCGGGCCATAGTTTGCCCACCCCTGGTCTAGATTAATGTCACAAGTGGCTGGGAGCTAACACAAATATATAATGTATGGATTAATGTCACAAGTGGCTGGAAGCTAACACAAATATATAATGTATGGATTAATGTCACAAGTGGCTGGGAGCTAACACAAATAATGTATGAATGAATGTCACAAGTGGCTGGGAGCTAACACAAATATATAATGTACGGATTAATGTCACAAGTGGCTGGAAGCTGACACAAATATATAATGTACGGATTAATGTCACAAGTGGCTGGAAGCTAACACAAATATATAATGTATGGATTAATGTCATAAGTGGCTGGGAGCTAACACAAATATATAATGTATGGATTAATGTCATAAGTGGCTGGGAGCTAACACAAATATATAATGTATGGATTAATGTCACAAGTGGCTGGGAGCTAACACAGATATATAATGTATGGATTAATGTCACAAGTGGCTGGGAGCTAACACAAATATATAATGTATGGATTAATGTCACAAGTGGCTGGGAGCTAACACAAATATATAATGTATGGATTAATGTCACAAGTGGCTGGGAGCTAACACAAATATATAATGTATGGATTAATGTCACAAGTGGCTGGGAGCTAACACAAATATATAATGTATGGATTAATGTCACAAGTGGCTGGGAGCTAACACAAATATATAATGTATGGATTAATGTCACAAGTGGCTGGGAGCTGACACAAATATATAATGTATGGATTAATGTCACAAGTGGCTGGGAGCTAACACAAATATATAATGTATGGATTAATGTCACAAGTGGCTGGAAGCTGACACAAATATATAATGTACGGATTAATGTCACAAGTGGCTGGGAGCTAATGCAAATATATAATGTATGGATAACCAAGAAACGTGCAGTTATTGCTATTATAGACACAAGTTACATATTTCATTGGCCTATGATGGTAGGAACAGGAGGAGCTGAGTACTTCCAGAACTGTCTGTACTGTTGCAGCATTATGCTCTTGGTCAGCTGATTTAGTAGGCTGGTCTTTTATGACCTGGATCATCTGTTTAACCTTTTCCACTCGTGTGTCCAGCTGGGTAAGACATCCCGATTTTCCCGTTCCGCTCGAATGTCTTACCCAGTAAGACATGCTTTTTAAAAGCAGTATCAATTACTCGTATGTCCTACCAGGTAAGACATTTGTGTGGACCTTAATTTTGTGGCATTAATCTATTTGTTTGGACCACAATTTTATGGTTTGAATCCAGGAATTAAAACGAACCGGGCACGATCACTACGATAATCATGGCTGGTCCTAGCAAACGCGCTCGCTTGACTGTTGATGAAGTTATTACGCATTTAGAGCAAACTGATTCAGATGTGTCTTTGGATAGTGTTATAAATGGAAGTGACAGTGATTATTTAGACATTGGAAGTAGAGATGTGTCAGCTGAAGAAGGTTCTGATAATAATAACAGCAGTAGCGATGAAGATGTCACCAATGATGGTCGACCTGAATCAACAGCTGGGCCTAGTGTACCGAGTAATGAGTGGATCAGATCGAATTCTTCTCACATAACTAAACATTTGTTTACTGTTCAAAACGCTGGTGTGCAATTATCTGGTACAGACGTGCCTGAAACAATATGTGGTTTCTTTCAACTGTTTTTTACACCTGCACTTCTTGACAACATAGTGAAAGAAACTAACAGGTTTGCAGCTGAGAAGATACAACAAAAACAACTGTCTTCTCGTTCATTGTGGCATTCTTGGTCAGATGTTTCCACAACTGAAATAAAGGCATATTTAGGAGTCATTTTGAGAATGGCCTTGCAGGAGAGAGGAAAGATACAAGATTTTTTCTCTACTCAGTGGATAGATTACATGCCATTTTACAGAAACATATTTTCCAGAGAAAGGTTTGAACAAATTCACTGGATGCTACATGTCCAGCCACCACAACAAGCTTCAAGAACACCAGTTAGCTGTGTAACGAGAGGCAACAAGATAAGCGACATGGTCCTTTATATGAAAGACAAGTGTCTGGAGTTGTTTATTCCACATCAAAACATTGGAAAATAAGTGAATGTAGCTGACATCAGTTTTGATTGTTTTTCCCCAAAAATATTCCGAGCTGGCAACAAGTCAGACACACAAAAAATCGAGTGGAAAAGGTTAAACAAATGAAGTTTGAGCTTTTGGAAAATATAAAAGAGGCAAGCCAAATGTTTTGGGCATATTAAAAACCATGAGACTCTTATAAAACCTATACTGTAGGAAAAGCTACAAACAAGTGAGCAAGCGGTGAGATAGACAAAAAATGCTAGTGGAGACATAAAATCATGAGATGGACAAACTGCAGTCTGTCAGAGTTAACAGCCAAAGTAAGAGTGGCTGGCCGAGTTGCTAGAATGCCGGATTCTCCTTCGGGAGACCCGGGTTCGAATCCTCAGTAAGGTGTGGAGTTTTTTTTTTCTGTTGGGTGTAAAAAGAAAGCTCTAACTTGCACAGTTTGCGGCGACTGCACTAGCTAGGCGGCCTTAATTCCTCAGGCTCAAGACCCCCCTACCATACACCGCAAGGTACTATATTGGCAGTAAATGACCATTTTTTTAACAGATGATTGAAACATATATGTAATACAAAGATTAAAGTTGCCAAACAGTATAATTAGAAGATGAACAAAATAATGACATAAATTACTGCTGGGTTAGTTCTTCATAGCAAAGTACCAAAATGTTACCAATAACTATTAGCACACAAATAGTATTATTTCACGTCGACATTTTTTTGTTGTTGCATGTCCCTTACAGGACGTTGCAGTCAACACCAGCATTTTTCAACTGCTGTTGATGTACTAGGCAAGATTACACTCAGTAGTTTGCTATTGCTTTCTGCGCGACCGGCTCACATACCCCCATAAGTAACCAACGCAGTGCGATCCACTACCGAATCTCACGCAGTTATGTTACTCACGAGAATATACAGGATTACGGAGACAGTACATCGACATTAAATGAATACTATTTGCATGTTAATATTTGTTGCTTTTCTTGTTTTGGACTAAAATGGTATGACAGAACCACCAATGTAGAGAACTAAACACATCTCAGTGAACCAAGTCGTGAGGAAACGACGATGAATAAGACACACACTGAGAAAACCTGAGGATAGTTTAACTAGACATTCTCTTGTCTGGAAGCCACAAGATAGGGTACACACTGAGAAAACCTGAGGATAGTTTAACTAGACATTCTCTAGTCTGGATGCCACAAGATAGGACACACACTGAGAAAACCTGAGGATAGTTTAACTAGACATTCTCTTGTCTTGAAGCCACAATATAGGACACACACTGAGAAAACCTGAGG
Source organism: Cepaea hortensis (assembly GCA_963921405.1). Taxonomy (NCBI): domain Eukaryota; kingdom Metazoa; phylum Mollusca; class Gastropoda; order Stylommatophora; family Helicidae; genus Cepaea; species Cepaea hortensis. Next base: position 48,598,182 of record OY992888.1, read on the forward strand.
ATAGTTTAACTAGACATTCTCTTGTCTGGAAGCCACAAGATAGGACACACACTGAGAAAACCTGAGGATAGTTTAACTAGACATTCTCTTGTCTGGAAGCCACAAGATAGGACACACACTGAGAAAACCTGAGGATAGTTTAACTAGACATTCTCTTGTCTGGAAGCCACAAGATAAGACACACACTGAGAAAACCTGAGGATAGTTTAACTAAACATTCTCTTGTCTGGAAGCCACAAGATAGGACACACACTGAGAAAACCTGAGAATAGTTTAATTAGACATTCTCTTGTCTGGAAGCCACAAGATAGGACAGACACTGAGAAAACCTGAGGATAGTTTAACTAAACATTCTCTTGTCTGGAAGCCACAAGATAGGACACACACTGAGAAAACCTGAGGATAGTTTAACTAGACATTCTCTTGCCTGGAAGCCACAAGGCAAATGAAATAGCGGGAGATAAAAAAAACACACGGAGTAGAGAATTACAGAGATGTATAATACGGATCCCTGGCAAAGGGCTTATGGATGCAGTTCGTAATCCTGCATACCTGTGTTTGAAACACAGCCACGGGCGATTTGGCAGCAGACCCCCTTGCGTTGGTTTTTTCAAAATGGTATGGGTGCTGGTCGTTCAGAATGCAATGACAAAAACTGCTGAATGTAAACTTTCCAAGAAATCACAAACAGCAAACAATGCTGGGGTTGACTGCCATGTCCTTTAAAGGATATGCAACTAACTTTAATAATACTGGGAGGATATGGAGGGAGCTGCAGAAGATAGCAAAAGACAGGACTGCTTGGTTTGGGTTATTTGAGGGCATATCCCCTAATGAAGGAATCAAGGGCAGAAGAAAGAGGAAGTATTAATTCAATAACTACATAAACACTGAAGATACTACACTTTGACATTATTTATTTTGCCTTCTTGCAATGTTTATATTTCAATTAATTGTCGTACAGATTACAGTTCTTTGTGTTTTCCATTGTGACTTTCAACTAACCACTAATTACTTTCTTAACAAATATTTATTTAATAATTATAATGTAATTTAATGAGTCATTTATTTTTAGCAAATGTCACTTCATTGTTTTCTCATCTCATCTCATCATGTTCCTCTTGTACCTTGCGGTGTCGAGGTGAAGTATAAACAGCAGAAGAGTGCCCGCTTATGGGCTTCATGTATCAATATTCCCATGGACTCTGTTATTCCCTGCGTCCATCGTTTACGTGGTCGGCCTCTTCCTCTGCTTCTCTCTGGTCTGTACATCAATGATTGTTGTGGTGTACTGTTAGTTGTAACCTACTTGCATGGCCAAACCATCTGACTTGCTGCCTTCTAATAAAATCTAGCGCAACTATAACCCCCATTTTAGTCCTGATTTCTTCATGTCTGATCTTATGTCTTCCTGATACATTGAGTATTCTTCTCAGGAATCTCATTTCTGTTGTTGTGATTTTTCTTCATTGTTTTAATGTTGAAAATCTTCCCTCCATGCATTTTAAATTTTAATGTTATCGCTCAAATTAGTGTCAAGTTTTATTTTGTATATTATGGCTTTTCTTATATATATTATCATCATCATCCAGTGCCTTGTTGACTGGCGTGGACACTCATGCCTCTCCACAAATTGTGATTTGTACATATGTTTTGAATTGGTTTTCCAAAGGGGTCTGTTATTTGCTGTTATACAGTTAATTTTTTAAGTTCTTAAAGGTCAGTATTTGAAGGCAGTTTCCAAGCATTGACAATGGGGAAACTTCTGCTGAACTGTTTGTTTCCTGTTGTCATGGTTATAATTTTTTCCATTGTCTGTGGCCTAGGAGCAATGACCATAGTTTCACAATCCTACAAATGGGTTTGTTCTGTAAAGCTGTATTTGTGCTATTTTATATTGTTTATAAAATGGGTTTGTTCTATAAAGCTCTGGAAAGCTGTATTACTTTGTGCAATTTTATATTGTTTATAAAATGGGTTTGTTCTGTAAAGCTCTGTAAAGCTGTATTACTTTGTGCAATTTTATATTGTTTATAAAATGGGTTTGTTCTGTAAAGCTCTATAAAGCTGTACTACTTGTGCTATTTTATATTGTTTATAAATAGATTTGTACTGTAAAGCTCTGTGAAGCTGTATTACTTTATGCTATTTTATATTGTTTATAAAATAGGTTTGTTGTGTTAAGCTCTGTAAAGCTGTATTACTTTGTGCAATTTTATATTGTTTATAAAATGGGTTTGTTCTGTAAAGCTCTATAAAGCTGTACTACTTGTGCTATTTTATATTGTTTATAAATAGGTTTGTACTGTAAAGCTTTGTAAAGATATATTACTGTGTTCTTTTTTATATTGTTTATAAAATGGGTTTGTTCTGTAAAGCCGTATACTTTATGCTATTTTATATTGTTAATAAAATAGGTTTGTTGTGTTAAGCTCTGTAAAGCTGTATTCCTTTGTGCAATTTTATATTGTTTATAAAATAGGTTTGTTCTATAAAGCTCTATAAAGCTGTATTACTTTGTGTGATTTTATATTGTTTATAAATAAGGTTTGTTCTGTAAAGCTTTGTAAAGCTGTATTATTTGTGCTATTTTATATTGTTTGTAAATGGGTTTGAAGTTAGCCTCTGGAAATTTGAAAGCAGACTACCTTGTGTTGAAAGTATGGATCCATGAGTTCTAAGATGACTGATAAGGCCAATTTTGGCTTGAAATGTTCTTTGACAATGTGGGCAAAGAATGCTTGACGTTCCAGGAGGAGGATCTTCTGCAGTGGTTTTTCTGTCCAGCCTCTTCTTCACAGCTCTTGCAGTCCTGATTGCTTTACAAGTGACTGCACCCTTGCATAATGATGTATGCCACGAATTTTGGTTATTGATAGCAGTCTCCTAGGTGTAAAAAGAGAGATGTCGACTGCAGTATAGGGTACCCACCAACCGCGGCTAGCTGGTTAGGTAATGATGGAGCAGACAATGTTTAGGGCACCTTTTCTAGCCCCTTCTTCATGCTATGTAAGTGAGCTGAGGGCTATAGAGGGCTGCTCAGTCACTCAGTCGGCTGCCGAATCCCACTGCTTCTCCGGTCAGAGGAAGACGACCATATGGCCTGAGCCGCCTGTGTGCAGGTCTGCGACTATGGCTGCCAGCATACCCCACCTACCACAGGGCTTGAAGGTGATATGTGAAGTTGGATGAAGAATGGTGAAGCATGATGGATTAAAGTGAGGAAGAGTTGTGCAATTCGTCGACCTCACTCTCTTGCCTGAGTCCATCTGAGTCCAGTGGCAAGACAAGTCAAGACGACGGGAGACAAATACAGGTGCAGTGGATGACTAGGGCACTCTACGTGCCTTGCTGTGCTCATTACGTTCCACAACACTTTGCAGGTAAATGCCGTCTTGCCCATTAAATCAACAATGATTTCTTCCACACAGTCTGCTGAGTCCTGTCTTCACATGCTGGGTAGGCATACCCTAGTTCACCGATTAGTTTGACACCAAATTGGCTACCCACGCCTGGTATTTGCGGGGGGAGGGGGGGGGTGTATCATTTTTCGATGTAGTCACCACTACGTTCAGTGCAAGTCCTCCAGCGCTGATAAAGTGCTTGGATTCCTGTAGAAAAAAAATTTCTTGGTTGATTATGTAACCGCTCAAGCACCACTTGCTGTACCTCTTCATCAGACTGAAAAGTCTTTCCTCCCAATGACTGTTTAAGTTGTCAAAACAGGTGTAAATCATTTGGAACTAGGTCTGGTGAGTACAGGGGATGTGGTACACACTGAAAGTAGAGGTATTTTATTGTTTTGAATTGTTGCACTGGCAATATGGAGTCGAGCATTGTCATGTTGCAAAACAACACCTTTACTCAGAAGTCCACGTTGTTTGGATTTGATTGTGGGTTGAAGATGATTCCTGAGAAGATCTGTATATGTATCACTTGTGACAGTTTTCCCATCTGGCATGTAGTGCTCTAAAATAACACCTTGTTCATCCCAAAAGAGAGTCAGCTAACCTTCCCTGTAGATGGCTGCGCGCAAAACTTCTTTGGTTTCGATGAGGAGGGATGGAGCCATTCCTTGCTCGCTGTCTTCATTTCCGTCTCGTGGTAGTTAACCCAGTTTTCATCTCCAGTAACAATTCTTGACAGGAAACCATCACCTTCTGCTTCAAAGCACTGCAAAAGTTCTTGACAATTCTTGATGTGTTGTTATTTCAGTTCTGGAGTAAGAAGCTGCCGTGGCATCCATCTTGCAGCACTTTGCGGTACTGCAGCACATCATGGATGATGATGTGTGTTGAACCTTGACTGATGTCAAGATGTGCAGCAATGTCACTCACAGTCAATTGGTGGTTTTCCTGTACGAGGCGTTCAATGGCTACAGTCGACTCTGGAGTCACTACTAGTGTGTCTGACCCGATCGTGAACAGTCTGTCACAGAATTCATGCCATTTTGAAACTTCCTACTCCACTCATACACTTGCTGGGCCATCATTCGCCAATGAATTTCTATAGGTTTCACCCCTCCACTAATAAAGAAACAGATAACAGATCATTGCTCCACTTTGGTGCATGTTAAAAGTGGGGTAGCGATTTTAAAACTGTCCTTATGACATCACCATGTTCATCTGCACCATGATGCCATGTGCTTAACACTCTTGACAGCCTTAACAGCAATATTGACAGGTTACAAGATAATGGCATGGTTATTGTAATTTCTATCACACGTTTAAGGTTTTCATTTGTAGCCTCCTACTTATGTCCAAATAATGAAGAAGTGACTTACATCACAAGGTAAGAAAAGATTAACTAATTATGCATGAGTGAATAATTTGCTGACTAGACTGGAAATTCTGTTCTGTTTCAACAGTTTTAGTTGTGATAGATTTTAAATTGCATGTAACCTATACATGTTGCTTCAAATTAAAATTGGGTGGAACTGCGGTAAGCTGTGAAAATGTAAACACTATAAAATGACACAAAGTAGTGCAGCTTTACATTATGAAACATATGTGTCATAAATCTGTTATGTAAAGCTGCACTACTTTGTGTCATTTTATATTGTTTACATGTTGTTTCAGAACATGATCATATAATGACTGATATTTTAAAGAAGATAAATATAAACTTCACTTGTCTCCGAGTTTTTGTTTTAGCCTTCAGATGTATGTATGTCTGTCCATGTGGGTGGGTGGGTGGGGATTAATTTTCTTTTCTTTCTAAGCTTTCTTCATTTCCTCTTGTGAACTTTGAGGTGTCCTCCGCACTTTTTTTTAAAACTTTTTGACTACCGCTCTCTTTGATTTCCATGCCCGTTCTACCTCGAAGGCCCACCATGGAGGCTGCACACAAGTAGATTTACTCATTACACTGCACGCCCTCTGTCTGAGACGCCCCAGAAGGGTGTTTTCCTCTCATATATTAAGGGTTTACGTGCTCTCACAGCCTTGGTCTTGTTAGGGTAGAAATCAATACTGAACAGGGTAGATGGTCACTCCCATGAATCAATACTGAACAGGGTAGATGGTCACTCCCATGAATCAATACTGAACAGGGTAGATGGTCACTCCCATGAATCAATACTGAACAGGGTAGATGGTCACTCCCATGAATCAATACTGAACAGGGTAGATGGTCACTCCCATGAATCAATACTGAACAGGGTAGATGGTCACTCCCATGAATCAATACTGAACAGGGTAGATGGTCACTCCCATGAATCAATACTGAACAGGGTAGATGGTCACTCCCATGAATCAATACTGAACAGGGTAGATGGTCACTCCCATGAATCAATACTGAACAGGGTAGATGGTCACTCCCATGAATCAATACTGAACAGGGTAGATGGTCACTCCCATGAATCAATACTGAACAGGGTAGATGGTCACTCCCATGATCAACCAGGACAATATATTTTACATACAATACGGCTGACTGGGTAACAAATGCCAGGTCAATTGCCGTGTCTGCATGAATAGGTCTCATCTCCATTCTCGTTGGCCTCCCATCGTTTATGCAGACTACTTCTAAATCCACCATGGCTTCTGCAAGGGCATTCCCCTGTTGGTTTTTCTCCGGTATTGTCCTACTCTCTGTTTCGTGCATTAAAATCCCCACAAATGAGAAGCCTGGGATCCCCGCTGGCTCATGAAGCCAGTCCCATCATTTCTAATTGTCATGGGAGACATGAACGCAAAGGTTGGAAAAACTACGAGGGCGAGTCAATAAGTAGGTCACACAGTTCTGTGGGATGGCAGGTAAATGTAGTTGGTGTTTTCTACAGGTGTCGTTAGGTGACATCGAACTTTATATTCCTGTTCGTCAGGTGGCGCTAGGTGTCTCATGCACATGCGCAGCGCATAAACACAATGGCGACTGCACTTACGGAGTGTACAACCAAAGAGCAACGTGCTGTTGTGCGTTTTTTTGTGGGCAAAAGGACTGCCTGCAAAGGATATTCATAAGGAAATGCTTCCTGTTTATACTGACAAATGTTTGTCCCGTAAAGCGGTGCATAGCTGGGTAGAAAAATTTTCTCAAGGATGCTCTAAAATTGTTAATGAAATCCGATCTGGTCGTCCTGATGAGATTGCAACAGAAGCATCCGTGCAGCAGGTGGAGGAGATGATTAGAGGTGACAGGCGAGTAACAATAGACTCTGTAGCATCTGCAATAAGGTGCTCACATAGTCTACTGAAAACCCACCTTAGCGGGAGACATTTCGCGAATGACGCCGACGTTGAATGTGAAGTGAAAACGTGGTTTAGGAAACAGAGCACGCAGTTCTATGCAGCCGGTTTGGGAGGACTGATAAAACGATGGGATAAGTGCATCATTGTTGGTGGAAATTATGTTGAGAAATAAAGGTACCATGTATGTATAAAAATAACCTCGTTTCAAGTTATCATATTTAGTTATTTATATACAGCCGTTTGTGACTTAGGTATTGACTTCTTCTCGTAAATATAAATAAGTAGATAGTAGGGCAACATGCTATGGGAAACACAAACGACAGAGGAGACCAGCTGATACAGTTTTGTGACGAAAACAATCTTATTATTTGTAACACATTTTTCCAACATAACCCCAGGAATCTGTATACGTTGAAAAGCCCTGGAGATAGAACGAAAATCCAAATTGACTATATTATGATTAAACATTGATTTAAAAACTCTGTTTAAAATGCCAGAAAATACCCTGGTGCTGATATCAACTCTGATCATAATCCCGTAGTCTTAAAATTACAAATAAAACTTAAACATACAGGAATAAGGACATCGAAGACTCATCAAATAGATATATCAGACATAAGTCAACTATACCTGGTTGAAGTAAAACATAAATATGATAGACTAATTGCAGAAAGCATGGAACAATAGAGACGTGAAAATCCTGAGGATAAAAATAATCAAAATGAAAATGAGTAAAAACTACAGAGTGCATGCAAATACCACTTTTCCAGTGAGGGTAAATAAGAAACTTCTGAGGATGGGGACGGAGCGCTTATGGGAATGCCCCGAATGCTGTGATGACGGTTCCTAAATGAATGAATCAATGAATGACTGTGATATGGATCATTCTTTGGTTGTTGCAAGAGTTAGACTGAGACCAAAGAGAATCTACACAGCTAAACATAAATCTAGCCCCAGGGTTAATATATATTAACAAACAACTAAAACTAGGTCTACCAACATCTATTCTGTAGAGGCTACTATGTACTGCCAATATAAAATTCAATTTTCTGAATAAGTCATACCGCCAAATTGACGGAGTGGCTATGGGGAGTCCTCTTGGTCCTATTCTAGCAGACATCTTTGTGGCACATTTAGAAGAAAAGAGATCCTCAGACATTAAAAACTTGGTCTTCTACCGTCGTTATGTGGACGATATATTATCACCACCGACGAGCTACAAGCAACATCGTTCCAGGCCTTAATGAACATGGCGCATAAAACATCTCTCTATCTTTGGAACATGAACACAACGAAACGTTGCCGTTCCTGGATATCCTAATGAGACGTAGATCAGACGGCACAATTCAAAGATCGGTGTACCGCAAAGAAACATGGACTGCCAATTTTATGCAAACAGAAAGATATGATAGTCACTTTAAAACTACCATGGTAAACAACTGATATTATTACTGTGTGAACATGTGTATATTTCAGCTTGAACGATGATTCTTATTATTTTACTCTATGTTGTGTGACATCTGCATTAAGTACCTGACGAGATGCAGCGAAATGTGCCAGGCAATAAATCGTACTATATATGGTTTCTTCTTCTTCTTCTTCTTCGTTCATCCGGAGTTTTTTTTTCGGATGTGATTGCGTTGTGCCTGTTTACAGCAGAGCTGCGTTCTTGCGCCGTTAGGCCGACACATCCGACTTCTGCGGGCATTTGTTGACCGGGTTAACCTTCCCGGGGGTTTCTTAGGACGTTTGACTCTCACTGTTGTGGTGTTATCTCCCATCCTAGCTGGCCCATATAGAACAGCCCAAGAGATCCTGGTCAGCCCTCAAGGGAAGGCAGGGGCAGACCATGGGCATTCCCCGCCATCCAAGGAGGCTTCCATACTTGCAGAGCCAACACACAGCGCTCTGGTACTGGGCTCACCCAAGGAATCGTCACGTCCTGCACATGGCTACTTAGCCTCACTTCCGTATATTGGGCCTTCCGTTCACCATAGGCTGTTCTACCGGAAACCAGAAGAATGCAGTGTGCAGATGACATCCACACAGTGAGCTTTCGATTCGGACTTTCCGCACAATGGATTTGCTATCCGAGCAATATTCCATTTCGTGCCACTAGGACACTTTTCCACCTTTTTTGAAAGCCCACACAGTGAGCTTTTGATTCGGACTTTCCACATAATGGATTTGCTATCCAAGCAATATTCCATTTCGTGCCACTAGGACACTTTTTCCACCTTTTTTGAAAGCCCACACAGTGAGCTTTTGGTTCGAACTTTCCACATAATGGATCTCCTATCCAGCAATATTCCATTTCATGCCTCTGGGAGGCTTTTGTAACCGACATACCTGTGGTATGAAGTGTGGCAGTCTGAATACTTCTTCATACACCTTTAAATGTCAACCTGTATGTAGTTAAAGTAAGCTACGGTCAACTTGAGCTTGTTGATATCTCCGTAGAGCTTGTCCTCAAATGAAGCAGGTGTGGGCCAAAATATATGTCTCTGTTCTGCATATATTGGGCAATCCTGAAGCAAATGTTTTGCTGTCATTTTTCCAGTTCGACAATTACATTCATCGGTATCTCCTATCTTTAGTTTATTGAACAAGTGGTATTTCAGCCTGTTATGTCCTGTGCGGAGTCTGAAGATTGCTACTTGTTCTCTTCTGTCGAGTTTGTAATATGCATCATCCTTCTGGTGGCCTGGATGCTCTGATTCCCTTTTGGTTCTATAGGTGCTTTTTATCAACCTCTTTGCCTCGTTATAGGTTATGTCTATGTCAGGCTGTGGTAGTCGTCCGCCTTCTTTTGCCAGTCTGTCAGCCTCTTCATTTCCAGGTATACTGCAATGTGATGGGATCCACTGTATTACAACTTTTTTGGATTTCTGGCATAGACCATGGAGTGCTGCTCTTAGGTCAGCTATTTCTGTGCTGTTATTGCTCTTCAGTATTGAGACAGCTGACTTTGCATCTGTGAAGATAGCTATTTGCTTCTCTTTATTTTCCTCCATCAAGAGCATTTCTGCTGCAGTTTTCAGAGCCTCTACCTCCGCTTTGAAGTTACTTGAAAACTTTCCAGTTGCCACTGAATGTGTTTTTTTCACTCCATTTTTTAAATTTAGGAGAATTCCTCCTCCTCCATTCTCTATTGAATTTTTGGCTGATCCATCTGTATATGCATGGGTCCAATTGCTGCTTGGGTAATGTTCTTTTATGTAGTTTAGGCTTATTTCTCTTCTTTCGGTTTCATGCTGAGTGTTCTTTTTCTCAATACCAGGAATGTTTTCTATCATCTCAGGCAGTTGCTGCTGTCTCCAAGCTGGGAACTTGTCTGCATTGTAAATAGGTTTGACTGTTGATATGTTAAGTATGGGATCTGCCCTAATTTTTCGTTTTGCAGTTTCTACAAAGTTGCTACGCTTCAGTCGTCCCTTTCCAAAACCACTAAACCTTTTATACATAGGGTGGTCTGTCAATCTTCTAAATTTTTCTGCTTGTTGCTGGGCTCTGCTATCTCTTCTATCCTGCATTGGTTGTAAACAAGTGATCTTTTCAAGTTCATTAATAGGCGTTGTCTTCAGGCTTCCAGTTATGATTCGCATTCCTTGATTTTGGACTCTACTTATTTTGTTAAAGTTTGACTTAGCTGCTGTTGCCCAAGCTGCAATGCCATATTCCAGTACTGGCCTCACCCGTCCAGTATATAACTTCTTGAGAACTTTCTCATCTGCTCCCCACGTTGTACCAGCAAGCTTTTTCATGATTGCCATTCTTTGCCTTGCTCTTGTTCGATTTTTCTCAACCTGTGTTTTCCATGTCAGGCGACGATCAAAGGTGACTCCGAGATAGTTTGGATTTTCTTCATGGCGCAATATTTTTCCATTCAATACCAGCTTAGGTTGTTGAGTTTTATTTGAGAGGGAGAACACTGTGCATGTTGTTTTCTCCTCACTTATCTTCACTAGCCATGATTTTGACCAGTCCTCTAGTGCTAATAAGGCTTGCTGTATTCTGCTGTTAGCTGTACTAATATATTCTTCAGATGTCCATATGGCTAGGTCATCTGCAAAGGATGATGTGTGTACTCTGGCTGGAAAATTTTCTGTGATGTCGTTTATATATGCTAGGAATAATGTTGGTGAAAGAACTCCTCCTTGGGGGACACCTTGCTCCAACAGCATCATTTTGCTGGTTTGTCCTTGTACTTTTGTCCTGGCAGTTCTGTTCTCAAGGTAGTGGCTGATCCATTTATACATTTTTCCACAAACATGCATGTTTTGCAGTTTTACTTTCAGTCCTTCCTTCCATACTTTATCAAATGCTTTTTCTAAATCTATCCAGACTGCTAGTGTGTGCTTTTTCTCTTGGAAGGCATCCTCTATTTCCTGAGCTATATAGGTTATTTGATCTTCAGTGGATCTGTACTTTTTGAATCCTGCTTGGTGTGGTGTTAAGAGTTTGTTTTCTTCCAGATGCCACGTTAGCCTGCCATTGATAATGCGTTCCATTAATTTTCCTACACAGCTAAGTAGACTGATAGGTCGATAGCCATTTGGTTCTTCCAGGTCTTTTCCTTTCTTTGGGATTGGTATTAGTATAGCTTCTTTCCATGCCTGTGGGACTATTCCCCTCTTCCAGCTGTAATTTAGGACTGCTAGTAGTTTCTTTTTTGCCTTAGTGCCTAGTCCTATTAGCATTTCATTTGTGATTCCATCCTTTCCTGGTGATTTCTTCTTTTTTAGGGTATTCATTGCCTGTTCCATTTCTTCCATTGTTAGATTTGCCATCATATATTCTGCTGCTGTCTCTGTATTTGTATGATGTATCTGTTTATCTTTGATTGCTTTCTTCCTTTCGGTTGTAATATCAATGTGGTTTGCATTTGCATAGTGTTCCATTAGTGCATTTGCAGCCTTTTTTCCTGTAAGCAAGGCATTTCCTTGTTTAATTGTTATTTGTTTGTTGCTAGGTCCTTCATTGTTCATGGCTTTCACTAGTTTCCATAGTTTGTTTCCATCCCTGTCAAAATTCAGGTTTTCTGTTTTTTCCCTCCAACAATCTCTTGTTGTTTGATTTACTGTTCTTTTATATTTTGCTGAGATGGCTTTGAGAGAGATGTTCGCTTCAATTGTTTGTTCTCTCTCTGCTGTCTTCCTGGCATCTTCAACTTTGTCCTCCAAACTTTGTAGTTCTTCAGTCCAGTATGGTTTGTAATTTTTCCTCGCTCCTCTTGGAATGGACTCCGTGGCTGCCTGTATTATCGCTCTGTTTAGACTTTCCACCATTTGCTTTATGTTGCCATATCGTGTATTTATGTTTTCACAATATTTGTCTGTTAGTATGGCAAATCTGTCCCAATCTGCTCGTTTGTAATTCCAGCGGGGCAAGGGCTTTTGCTCCTGTGGAACATACTCCATATTCATTACAAGCTTGATTGGTCTGTGGTCACTACCTGCTAATTGGTCCAGCACATGGCGATCAATTTTGTGGAGGATGTCTCCTGTGCAGAAAGCTAAGTCTGGAGTAGAAGTGGTAAGCCATCTTCTGGAGTAGAAGCTCGGTGTGTCATCCGCTTTGTTGAGTAGATGGAGATTTGAGTCTATTTCCCAGTCCTCCAATTCTTCTCCTCTTTTGTCAGTATCCGGGTATCCCCATCTTTCTGAACGGCTATTAAAGTCTCCGACAATAATGCAGTTTGTGTCAGTTATTTTCATGTTTGAGAGTGTAAGGTCCTTATCTGCTGGGCTATACAGATTGTAGATTCTTATTTTCACGTCCTTTATCATTATATCAACACCTATAATTTCCGTTTGGTTGTCAGAGATCACAGATACTTCGCTGCAAGGTATTGTATTTCGTGTAAGTATTAGAACTCCTCCTTTGTGTCCTTCACGGTCGAAACGTGTGGCCTGATATCCTCTGACTGAGAATTTGTGATTGGCGTTGAGGTGTGTCTCTTGAATGCATGCCACATCTATTCTATCTTTATGAAGACGCTGTGTTAGGGAGTCTTTCTTCTTGTAGACTCCTTCGGCATTCCACTGTAGTATGTTGAGTGTCCGGGGTATTTGGTCAATAGCTCTTAACCTACTCCTCTGTGCCTTGACTCCACAGCACAGGGGAAGGTGACCACCAGTAGTCATGGGTGGACCCCCTCGAGGCAGGGGGCCCGGCACTATCGCCGCCTGATGGGACTTCACGGGATTAGCACCATAACGATTAATTTTGATTTGTGACATCATGAATTAAGTTACGTTGCACTGCTTTGTCAAGCCTGTGGCTCAGTACATCCGATTTCGACAAGCATTTATTCGGGATGCTTTCCCTAGCCTTTGACTGTCCCCAGTCTACCTACAAGGCAGCAGGTTTTACGTTGCACTGCTTTGTCAAGCCTGTGGCTCAGTACATCCGATTTTGACAAGCATGTATTCGGGGTGCTTTCCCTAGCCTTTGACTGTCCCCAGTCTACCTACAAGGCAGCAGGTTTGTGTGTCTCTTCGTCTGGTCCCTCTCCCTTGACCTGTCCGACATGGGTGGCCCTACCAGTAGCTGTGCTACTGTCGGCATAGCTCTTGGGGTCATTGGGACGCGCAAGCCCCTCTACCTCGTCACGGTGGACACACAGCAGAGGGGCTATATATGGTTTGAGTCTTCGTTATTCAAATTCACTACGGGAAAACATTGTTTTGATTAAATAAGAAAAAGTAATTATGGATAACCGATGGAATTTTGAGTAAAATGACTCAAAGAAAGAAAGCAAAGGTCACTACAGAATATATCTTAATAGATAAAGAAATACGCCACATGTGCAGATTTGCCAAAGAAGAATGGTTGCAGAAAAAAATGCAAAGAAATAGAGGATTCTAGAAATAAAACACAACTTGAAAGAATTGCATGAAAATACACAGAAGAAAGATAATATAACAGGAAATGGTTGTATCAGAGAGAGAAAAAAAATTGAAACTTTATAATTTATAGTACCTACATATCTCGTAACACCAAAATCACAATATACAAAACACTGATCAGACTAGTTGTGCTGTAGGGCTCTGAAACTTGGAGTACAACTAAAGGAGACGAAGCCTTGTTATAAACCTTTGAGAACAAAGACTTAGGACGCATCTTTGGGCCCATTAGGGATACACAAAGTTGAGAGTGGAAAAGAAGAAGTAACAAAGACATTTATTATCTGTTTAAGTCCCCGCTAATCACTGGTATCATGAAGGCTAATAGACTACAATGGCTGGGGCATATAGAAAGAATGGAATACAACAGAGAAACAAAACTCGCTTACACTCAGGAAATAAATGACCGTAGACCCCGAGGTAGACCAAGAAGATGGTGGAGAGATAATATATATACAGACCTACAAGCACTTGGAATCAACGACTGGCAAGAGAAGGTCAACCAGAGAGACGAATGGGGACGGATTGTATCTGCAGCAAAGAACCTCAATGGCACGTAACGCTGAAGAAGAAGCGGAAGTACCTACATAATAAAAAGATGGACAGAGAAGATTTATTCTGGGACAGCAGGGGCAATAAACCAACTCAAGGTAGACCAAACATATTAAAGGCTGAAGTAGAGAAGGCTATTAAAAAGATGAAAGAAGGAAAGGCTGCAGGTCCTGACAAGATAACAACAGATATGATAACCCGACGCAATTATTTCCATATGAATCAATGTAAATCCAATTAATTCGTTCTAGACACTCCAAAATACATAACAAAAACACATTTTATAGAGAATAAATATAGTGGTTAATACTAAAAACAGTAAGAAACTAATATGAAATGACAATAAAAGACAAATGTAAAGAATAAATTAACATTTAACATGGCATTTACCTTTCTGAAGACTCTTCTTGGCGAATGGAAGATGGTGCGGAAGGGAGAGAGAGGTGCAGATATTATTGTTTGGAAGGGTCATCCCCCTCCATAAGGACATTAGGTATCAAGGTACTATCTGGAGTCAATTCCCTTCTTGGTCTTCTTGTCTTTTGTATGCCAGTGCGCCTCTACAGTTTTTCAAACCATCTTCTGCTGGCCTTAAAATCACTAAGTACACTAATACTTGTCCCAGAGATTTTCTGAGATCGGCATACAACAGTCTGGCCTTTTCATATATGATTGATCCCAAAACAGAGTTGCCATCTGTTTTTGACTTATCCAAATTAATAACAACTGTTCGACATCTTCAATTGTTTGCGATCTCTGTTTCATTAGTACATTCACACCTTTCGCTACATTAGCCTCCTTTATTGCTTCCTTTTTCGCCACAATGGAACTTATCCTGGATGGCGACTTCCTGTACATAAGGCCGATTTCAGCAATCTTAATGCCGCTCTCGTATTTTCCAGTGATTTCCTTCTTCAACTCAATTGTGTTCCTGGTCTTCTGCGAAAGGCTGCTGGCTATGGACACTTTCTTTGGTCCCATGATGGAGCTAGCAGAAAAGGGTTGACTTATTAACAAGTGATGGCCACACAACGAGAAACAATGCTAAACTGAGCAGAAGAACGCGTGGGTCCCTTTGTTTTCACAAAATTAGCAGCGAGGCCACGTGGGCACACCAACGAAATCTGAGGCAGTCGACGAAAACCGAGACAAATTTTCGCGAAAAAAAAATCGACGAAAACCGAAGTCAACGAACACCGAGGTTTCATTGTACTGGATACATCCCCAAGGATTTGAAAGCATCCATTTTTAACACACTGCCCAAGAAGCCAAGAGCTGTTGATTGTGAGGATTGCAGGCTGCGTGGTCTTAAGGTATGGTGTCCGCTCGAGTGCTGGAGGTCCCGGGTTCAAGCCCCGGTGATGCCCGGATTTTTTCTCGTAGATTTCTAGTAATAAGTTTCCCCTGGTCTCTGGGTAGTGAGATCGGACGCCCGTGTGTATTGCTGCGCACGTAAAAAATCCCTTGGCAGTTGGAAATCGAAAAAGAGTAGCCTAACGGCGCTGCCCGAGCAAAATTTCGAGTTAAAAATCTACCCAAAGTATTTCAGGATCCTCACCGGTGCTACGGAGTTCGTGCACTGAGCTGAGTTTCTCCAGACTCAGGTTTGAGTTAGGAGGAGAACGGAGCACTTATGGGTTGCACCCGTGTGCCGTGATGTTGATCCATCGACTAAACTAGATTAAACTAAACTATAACTAAGATACTACTCAAGGTCATACAAGAAAGAATTCAAAATAAAATAGATGAGGACGTAACAGAAGAACAATTTGAGTCCCGCAAAACCAGCGGCACCAGAGAAACAATTATCTGTTTGAGAATATATTGAAAAATATATAAAAGTTCAGGGAAAGGAAATATATATATATATATATATATATATATATATATATATATATATATATATATATATATATATATATATATATATATATATATATATATATAATTGCCAAGTAGCAGAACAGACAAAATGACGCCTAAAAGGAATTGTAAGAAAACCTCCAACCAAAAGATGAGAGAAACCAAAGAAGTGATGTGAGACGGCAAGAAACGTCACAGGAGTAGTCAACAACAACAAGGAGGCGGACCTAGGGCTGATAACTTGAAGCAGCACGATTCTTGTCACTGAAAGAAGATTAGTTATAAACTGGCAGGACATTTTACTGATGACTAATAAATATGAGATGGAAGAGCGAAGTTGTAAGGCACGATTCAGATGAGCTAGAAACGACGGACAGATGCAAATGTATCAAGCGGGACTTAGAAAATCATGGCATGGTGACGCAGAGGCCGTCTGGTAAGGAACAGTAGCTGACTAGAAGTGTCGAGGTATTCTATCTGCAGTTTGAGAATAACTTCACTTGTGCAATATTAATGTGTATTGTGTCAATACTGTCCCGCCTGGCTGTACAGGCACAGTATTTATGAGAATTATTCAGATTTGTTATTGCTATCACGGATATGTAGGCACAAGCTTGAACCCAGGCAATAAATGGAGCCTTAACCGAGATGACTACCGGCTTCGAGTTATTTATCAATGTTGGCACAGGCTTCCGTATTTCTGTTGGAATGGTTTATTTATTCAGGACGCTGAGCCAATTTACTCAAGTTGATCATTATATTGTTATTAACCATCTGGCAGAAAGTGGTGGGCTCTTGGAAACGGAAGCATGCAAACTGGAATTGTGAAGAAAAACCATCGCCAGTAAACCACCTATATTCAGTATCACACCAGGTCAGCCCAAGGAAGAAATATATCATATTTTATGTTTAGATAGTTACTGTGTGTAGGCAGTTTCAAGGTACTGTTCCAATTTCACATATACTACATATCGCTGATTCACTTCGTCACGTTATATTCACTGGACGGACATACAGGATGAAGTCGTCATCGAAGGCGTACTCAGGAGCAAGGAGTATCTACACGGATCCGAACAGGCATAGAAATTAACATTGTAGTTAGGACGTCTAGGAAATATGTTACTGACTGTTTTTCATCGGATTGATGAATATACCAACGTCACCAGCACCGGTTAGGGGCGACATTACCAGTTTATACCATATACCATAACAGGCCAGTAGGGTTATTTGTTGTTATTTTGGCGTTCTGTTTGGGTGTTTATTTTTCAAGTTCGATATTTTCTCCATGGCCGATTCGGTAGCGTTATAGTCGTGTGGGCGGTTGGCTGGGCTATCCCTACGCCAGATAATTATAGTTGTCAGGTGCAAGGATACGTGTCCTACTGACATCGGTCAGTTCGTGTCATTTTTTTTTTATTTGTGGCGACCTCGCGGGTGTTTAGTACTCGTGTTGTTTTGTAATAGTCTTTAATTGTTCGTAGCTATTAGTTCTCCGTGTTTCTTTTACATGTGAATAGATATGTTCTTCCGCGTTACATTTCGCCTTCCTATCCTTTAGCAGTTATGTATCTTGTGGCGTGATATTCTTTGATACGGAGATATATTTTCTACCAGTTTTGTCTGGATTGTATCTATTTTAACGGGTTAAAGCAATATTTATCTCCACGTCAAGCTTGCTGCATTGTTCTGAAATTGTTTTATAGCATTGTTGACAGTGTTAGCATTTCATTCAACTTTTATACGTTTGACGCATTTACTTTCCGTCGTTCAAACGATTTCGCATTGCACACATATATACTGTATTTACAGGATATTGTGACAGCATGTCGACACTGCAATTTCTCATTAGATGAAGCTGGTTTGAGAAGGAAGTTTAAGACTCTTAACACCTAAGGCAAACCAGACGTTTGTGGACTACGTTTCTGAAACATCATCTCTCTTTGACAAATGATTGAAAGCAGCAGATGTGAGTTCCGATTTCGAGAAACTACGTGATCTCATGCTGAGAGATAAGCTACTTTGGTCTGTACCTGAATCGATGTCTACATTTCTGGTGGAGAACAAATGCAAATCAGTTCCAGAGATGGAGTCAAAGGGGGAGACATTCAACAACGCACATAAGGAAGTATTTGCTGATGGAGCTCAACCAGAGTTGGTTATAGGGGCCAGTGCAAGAGTACATAATCAAAGTTATCAAGGGAGAGCAAACAGAGTCTCACAATATAGCCAATAGCATAGAGGCAGAGGGCCTTATCACAACACACATATAGAGTCAGACAGGCCGAGAAAGGGTTATTTCATGCAGTGCCCACATTGTAAACTCCACCAGCACGTCAGTTTTGAGATGTGCGACAAGAACCCGTCGTACGACTCGTATCTTCAAAACCTCACTTCTAAGACGGTCAGTAAGTATGCTTCTTACAAAAATAGTGTTAAATGCTACGCGTGTCGGGCGTACGGACACACCTCAAAGTTTTGTAAGATGAGAAATACATGGAAGGAAGCTAGTGCAGCATACATATTCACTAGCAGCGACTCCGACGATGCAGAAGACGCCCATGCAGCCATAGTGGAGACATTTCCTAATGACAGACCATGTAAGGTATGTAAAGAATTCCATCAAGACGGTAGCCTGGTGTGCGGCCACAATATACATGAAACGAACGCAGTTTACACCCAGAAAGGCACTCTTAATGTTCATCACGCATGGGTCAATGGATCGCCAACAACTTGTATTAGAGACACGGGCGCATCCGTTGCGGGGGTCTATCACAAACTGGTAAATAAGAGAGATTACACAGGCAAAAGTGTTATATGCAGAACGTTCGGAGGTACCCTAGAAAGATATAAGACCGCATGGGTAATGATAAGATGCCCATACTATGAGGGAAAAATATGCGCAGCAGTACTACCAAACCCGTGTGCTGGGTTAATAATTGGGAACATTCCGAAGTTGACAGAATGTCTCCATGAAGAAACGATCGAACATAGACCTGTCAATGCACTCATGAGAACCCAAGTTCATGAGACACAAGAAGATGAAAATAAGCAACTTACACAGGTTACCTCAACTGACAACAGACGGTGCCCATTGACCTGTACAAAAGACGGTATAACACAAAAGAGGGACGACATGACTGTACTGTACCTTAACGTTCAGGAAGTAAACAAATCCAATCATGGGAAAGTTTATACTTCTCAACTAAACAAGTCAATTCCTGATTATACAACAAGTGTGGTTGAACAACAAAGTCAAACAATCAGACAATCTCATTTTTCTGCAAATAACACCAGTCAAGTGAACCAACAGAAACGACACGTTAATTAGAACAAAAAGTACACCTACTGTTAACAAACAACATATACAGTCCACAAAACAATGGCAGTGGAACGTCATAACCATAATTATGCTCATTCAACCACTCCTCACTTGTGATGATTGCGCCATTACAAACATATACTCACAAACAAGAAATATATTGCTTGCGCCATTATAAATATTTACGCACAGGTCAAGAAACATACTACAAACAGGTAGTCACAAGTTAAGAGATATGTTGCAAACATTTCCTCCCAAACCAAGAAATATATTACAAACAATTACTCGCCAGTTAAGAAATATATCACAAACATCGGCACACATACCAGTAAATATTATGCAAACTGGTTATGTAAATGGAAAGAGCATTACAAAAAACAAGCTGCAGTTGTCTTTGCTTACCTTGTTTACGTGACTTGTCTCTGCTTCGGATATACCAGACTTACCTCATTACAGTATATGTGGTACACATTATATACACAAGTGAAAGTAATAACATTGTTCAAGTCAGCAAAGTTAAAATATAAAGATAAAATCATATATTCAGGAAAGAGACATCATAATTTCCGAAAGAGAGAAAGAATGAAAGGAAGAAACATAGTAGGAAAGAAAGAGAGAAAGAAAGAAACAAAGGAAGAAAGGAAGAATATTAGTAACAAATTCATGGTTTAGTTCAGTCATCATTATTCTGTTCCAACTCGGAAAACAAACCTCATTTCAGTTCTCAAAATTCTAAAATGCGTTGGGACAATTAATCAACTATTATCTTATATTTCGCTAACATAATAGCAATTTTCTTTTCACGCAATCTCAGCGATTCTGCTACAAATGCATGATGGCAAACTATATCCTGTTCTGTACTTTAGTAGGAAACTAACAGACACTCAGAAGAAATATGCTGTTAACGAACTTGATGTTTTGTCTCTAATTGAAAGCGTCAATAAGTTTTCTAAATATCTACTTGGTAGAAAATTTCTTGTTCTATCTGATAATAATCCTTTACAAGTCTTTAAAGATTGGCATCCTAAAAACTACAGAATACACAGATGGTCTCTTCTTTTGCAAGACTATGATTTCGATATCTGTCATATACGGGTAACGATAATAACCTTGCGGATCTTCTCAGTAGACTGTAGAAATCAATTCAGCTATCACATTTCATGTTATTGTCTTTGTGCATATATGTAATACAACAGGCCGAATAGTTATTTCACTTTTAAGCACCCATATAGAATGTAGCCATGATACACAACAAACATTTCTACATATGTTAGTTAAATATTGATTATTGTCAGATATGTACAGATTTTTCCGATTTGCTTACTTGCCAGGTTATATAGAAAATATTCGAACCTTCCATGTGTTAGGACATTGCAGAGTGTACGTTGGTGATTTCAGTCAGACCTTGTGAATCAGATTCTATTTCACGGAGGCGATGTAATGACATTGAACTTTGTTAACTCAACTTCACTCCGATGATTCTATCATGATGACTTCAGACTGTTGTTCGGTTCGAGTTGAGCGTGACTGACGTGGAGTCAAGAGGGAGCTACACCAGCAGGCGAATGCTATTGTTAATTAAGTATATATAATATTTGCAACCATGATAATGTTCACCCGTCCATATTTCACATCATTAAGCAGTTTCACACGTCACATACATTTCACGAGCACATATTTAAAATGTCATTCATGCGATTATTACGCCATGTTTCAATCATTCATGTCAAACATATATTTAAATTATCATTCATGCGGTTAATGTACGTCATGGTTCACTCATCACGACGTCGATGAGAGGATCATGTCAATCATATAGTTCACATATATTTTTCCACATCATGCACTCCCATTCACATTTCATAGTACGAGTGAGAATATATAAAAATATTAGATATTTTATGAACATAGATTTGTTGTGGATATGATAGAGTTAATTTCAGTGCTGAACACAATCAGTTGATACATACATGATCCATTTCAAACCAACAAACACTAAGAACAGTACAGACTATAAATAAATATATATAAAAAGGCTGTGTCAGGTCTTAGTCAGATATGATTGAGCTACCGTATGACAGTAGACGGTACTACCTGCTTTCTGTCAGCGCCGAATGTTGGGCAGCGCTTACCAAACCCGACACCCCACATTGCGCCAACGGCTTCGGGCGGAAGAGCGCAATTGGGAGGGTACAAGCCTTATCCTGGTGCGACGAAATGCAACCGAAAGACAAAATAGTCATGGCAGGGCAGACCAGGCCCTAAGCCTTGGTTGGCAGCTGGTCTAGGATCGAAGCTCCGACAGGCGGACAGTTAGAGTATTGCTTTGCTGATCCGGCAGCTTCTGCAGCTTGTCTTGTTCCAGATGTATAGGTGTCAACTTTCCTCTGGAGTGAACTAGGCAGGCCGAGAGAGGGATCATGCTGCATGGGCAACACATGGTTTCTTTATTTTAGCCCAGGCTTTGTGCTATGGAGAGGCAATAATTCCATCCCTGGTCTTAACCGGTCTCGGAATCCAAGCGAGAGGCAACTGTTACGGGTTATAAGTCCTTGTCAGTTGGCGTAGACATGGGGCGCCACGCGTTGCCTCTGACTGTGGGAGACACCTACAGGTGTCACTGATCAGCTACCGCCCGCCTCAAGCTGGGCAGCCCCTTGCCAATTGGGTGCTGATCCGCCACAGCCTGCCTGCTTCAATGGGTGCTTGGGGCTAGCACAAAATCTGAATCGCAGGCTGTAAAACCAATGCACCAGGTACTAATAAAAAGAATAATACAAACCTCAAGCTACGGCTTGCAACCTGGAACGTAAGAACCACGTGTCCAGGATTTTCCACCGACTTGACAAATATTGATTATGTGGTTGTTTCGGGATTTGAAATTTAAATATTGAGCACAACCCACTACTGGCAACGCCGATCACATTCTGGTATGAACCTAAGGCCTATCCACGTCAATATGGAAGCACTATACTCGAGTTTCGCCCTCGTTTGAGCTCGTCAGTAGTGCATATCCCTGACCGGATCTGGAAACAGTCCCTGATCACGCGTGTGAAGCGGGTGTGTAACCACGCGGCACACACTGGACACACCAAATTATCACAACAGAACATCACAACGCTACCCATCGAAGGCTATGCTCAAGATGCCCAATCGCCGCGACCGACGTCCGTCAATCGATGGAACCAGAACGATCAGGACTTCTCACTGGCAAGGAACACCAGGCCTCCTAAATCCAGTGAGCAATAATCAATTGATTATGTGGTTGTTTCGGGATTTGAAATTTAAATATTGAGCACAACCCACTACTGGCAACGCCGATCACATTCTGGTATGAACCTAAGGCCTATCTACGTCAATATGGAAGCAGTCCCGGATCACGCGTGTGAAGCGGGTGTGTAACCACGCGGTACACACTGGACACACCAAATTATCACAACAGAACATCACAACGCTACCCATCGTAGGCTATGCTCAAGATGCCCAATCGCCGCTACCGACGTCCGTCAAGCGATGGGACCGCGTGGTTACACACCCGCTTCACACGCGTGATCCGGGACTGTTTCCGGATCCGGTCAGGGATATGCACTACTGACGAGCTCAAACGAGGGCAAAACTCGAGTATAGTGCTTCCATATTGACGTTGACAAATATTGACGAAGTGAGAAAAACGGCTGTGATTGATGCTGTACTCAATCGTCTTAACATTGATATTGCTGGCCTGCAGGAGACTTGCCTCGCTGAGGAAGGGTCACTGGGGGAAAACAATTACACCTTTTTTTTGGAAGGGTAGAGGGCAGGCAGAAAAAAGGCAACATGGTGTGGGCTTTGCAGTGAAGAATTCGCTACTGGGAATGATTGATATCCCAGCTGGAGGTAATGAAAGATTATTATCCCTGCGCTTGGCAATCTCTTGTGGATTTGCCACCATTATCACTGCATATGCACCGACACTCGCTTCCTCTGATGATGTGAAGGATACGTTCTATGAGCAGCTAGACTCTGTGATCAAAGCAGTTCCAAAATCCTACTACATTTATATGCTTGGTGATTTCAATGCTCGTGTGGGCAAGGACTCGAGTTCATGGCCAGTGTGCCTTGGAAAATACAACATCGGTCACATGAATGATAATGGGCAAAGGCTGCTGGAGCATTGCACTAGAAATGACCTATGTATTACAAACTCCTTTTTTAAAACACAAGAGTTGCATAAGGTCACATGGAAACATCCAAGATCCTGCCATTGGCATCAGCTGGACTTCATTATCACACGGAGACAACATCTGAACCATACATCATTAACTCGAAGTTACCACAGTGATACAGATCATTCTATGGTTGTTGCAAGGGTTAGACTGAGACCAAAGAGAATCTACACAGCTAAACACAAGTCTAGCCCCAGGATTAATATTATTAACATGCACGATCCTGGAAAGTGCTTTGAATTTCAACAGCAACTTGAAGACGCTTTCACTGATACATCAGAAAATTGTATAGTAAATGATAAATGGAGTATACTTAAGGAAACTATTTATAAAACAGCGGTAGGGGTTTACGGCACTGTGGATAGAAAGAGGCAGGACTGGTTTGAGGCAAACAGCCAGATACTGAAGCCCTTGATTGATAAAAAGAAGATAGCTCTCTTAAGAAATAAGGAAAGACCAACGTGTAACACTCTGAGTGAGCCGAAGCAAGCAAGGAAGGATGTGCAAAAGGCTGCCAGGCAGTGTGCTAATGACTATAGGATCAAGTTATGTGAGTCCATTCAAATCGCAAGTGATAAGGGAAACATCAGAAGCATGTATGAAGGGATAAAGAAAGCCTGTGGTCCAATGATCAAAAGAAGTACACCGCTGAAAACCTTGACTGGAGAAATCATCACTGAAAAGAAACAGCAGATGGATAGATGGGTCGAGCACTATTTAGAGCTTTACTCAAGTGAGACCAAGCTAGCCGATGATGCCCGCAATGCCATAGAGGCCCTGCCAACGCTTGACCACCTGGACACACTTCCCACCATAACAGAAGTTAAGTGTGCTATAAATGAACTTGCGTCGGGCAAGGCTCCAGGTAAGGATGGGATTCCAATAGAGGTAATCAGGAGTGGGCAAGACACACTCACTCTACAGATCCACCAGCTAATAGAGCTATGCTGGCGAGAAGGACAAGTCCCACAGGATTTCAAAGATTCAAACATCATAACGCTGTACAAGAACAAGGGCGATCGGAGCGACTGTAACAACTATAGGGGTATTTCACTTCTGTGTATTGTTGGGAAAGTATTTGCCAGAATTGTTCTGCGCAGACTTCAAGTCCTGGGAGATCAAGTCTACCCCGAATCACAGTGCGGCTTCCGTCAGAACCGGTCTACCATTGATATGATATTCTCATTGCGACAGATGCAAGAAAAATGCCGGGAACAAAATCAGCCACTGTTTATTGCCTTCATCGACCTCACAAAGGCATTCGATTTGGTCAGTCGTGAGGGTCTGTTCAAAGCACTAAAGAAGATTGGCTGCCTACCAACTCTTCTGTCCATTGTGGAATCGTTCCACACAGGCATGAAGGGTATAATCAAGTTTGATGGCTCAACTTCAGAAGAGTTTGAAATCAAGAGTGGAGTTAAGCAAGTTGTGTACTAGTCCCCACCCTCTTTGGAATATACTTTTCACTTCTACTGAAATATGCCTTTCGTGATCAGGATGACGGTATATACATTCACTCACACTCAGATGGTGGCCTCTATAATGCTCAGAGATTGAAGGCCAAGACCAAAATTAGGAGGGTACTAATCAGATGATGCTGCGATTACGACCCACTCTGATGAAGAATTGCAATGTCTACTATCTGCATTCTCCAATGCTTGTTCTGAATTTGGTCTAACAATTAGCAAAAAGAAGACACAGATTATGTCACAAGGTGCACATGGGGTGCCATCAATCTTTATTGACGACGCCGAACTAGAGATGGTAGACCATTTTACATATCTAGGATCAGTGGTAAATAGCAAATTATCCCTAGATCAGGAAATCAACATCAGGATTGGCAAGGCAGCAACAACAATGAACATGTTAGCAAAAAGAGTCTGAGAGAACAGGAAGCTTACTGCCAAAACAAAAGTCCTCGCCTACCAAGCCTGTGTCCTTAGTACTCTTCTTTATGGCAGTGAAACCTGGACAACTTACTCACGCCAAGAGAAACGTTTAAACAGCTTTCATATGCGGTGTCTGCGAAGAATACTTGGTATTAAGTGGCAAGACAAAATCACAAATACTGAAGTATTGGAAAGATCAGGTTGTGTGACGGTGTATTCCATGCTCAGTCTTCGTAGACTTAGACGGATAGGACATGTTAGGAGGATGGATGATGGTAGAATACCAAAGGACATCTTTTTTGGTGAATTACAGAGGGGTAGGAGATCTCAGGGTCGGCCTCTACTACGATACAAATATGTGTGTAAGCGGGACATGATTGATACAGGCATTGATAATGCACATTGGGAGCAAGTCGCCGCTGAACGTGTTGCATGGAGGGCAACTATCAGAAATGGAATAAAGACAAAGGAGAAAATGATTGCAGATAAAGCACACACAGAGCGTGAGGGACGTAAGATGGTGCAAAATGGTGGAAATGACCATGTTTTCACATGCATCTACTGTGGGCAAACATTTGCAGCAAGAATTGGCCTTAACAGCCACACTCGCCACCGCCATGGGTCATAGTTATTAAGCCTTTTTGAAGCTTAATGTACCAAACTATCGTCTATAAAGACGGAAAGGTGCCAATGAGATATAAAAAGGCTGAATAGCATGACGGAGCGAAAGGATTCTAATTTCCATATAATTTGATTTTCTATTTATTTCAGGTTAAATTAACTTGTTATAATTATTGAATTGCTATTTCATGAATTGCTTTATGATTATTTCAGATTAAGATTATTGGTGGAGTTTTATTGGTACGCTATTTGTTAAACTCTCACGTGTTGTTGCAATGGCAAACTACAGATACCCAATAACAACATAATCAACCACCGTAAACTAGGTTACAATTATTTTACGCGCCACATATTGAGAGATATTATGCATTGCATTGTTTACTGTTGTATATAGTTGAATATATGTAGAGCTGCATAGGTAAATATAAGCAAGTTAAGAACAAATAGCCGTCACGGCCAATGGAAGGAAATAGAAACGTCGCAAAGATTCTTACAATTCAACAGCTACAAGGGCAGAAGACCTCACCTATCAGATATAACAAGGACTAAGAGTCATATGGGAGCCAATAATGACAACATAGCAGATGGAAGAATAGTCATATAGTTACATGTCAAATACCAAAACTAGTACTGAGGGAATGGTACCAGTTAATCACACACGTCCCCTCAATCGGGATTTATAGCTTTGGTTGCGGATGCTTGTCTATTTTAGGAAAATGAGGGACTAATACTATGTTGTTGTTTTTTTAGATTAGTTAGCTCAGCCTCCTATAGGCTGGTGCTACACGACGTCAACCGGGGGTGTAGATAGGAGTGCGTGCCCGTAATATAATAATAATAGTTTTTTTAGATTTTGTGTGTGATTGATAGGAGACCATACCATCATATTAGCACAGTAGTGGAAATAGTTTCTATACATATGACTCATGGATTCTGAACTGCTACATGTCAGGCTTTATAAATCAGTTTAATTGTAAAATGGTTACACCATTTTCAAAGGGGAGGGGGCATACTGCCAACTAGCAGAACAGGCGAAATGAAGGAATTGTAAGAAAACCTTCAACCAAAAGATAGAGAAACCAAAGAAGTGACGTGAGAAGGCAAGAAACGTGACAGGAGTAGTCAACAACAACAAGGAGACGGACCTCGGGCTGATAACTTGGAGGCAGCACGATTCTTGTCACGGAAAGAAGATTAGTTATAAACTGGCAGGACATCTCACTTATGGCTAATAAATATGAGATGGAAGAGCGAAGTTGTAAGGCACGATTCATATGAGCTAGAAACGACGGACAGGTGCAGATTTATCAAGCGGGACTTAGAAAATCATGGCAAGGTGACGCACAGGCCGACTGGTAAGGAACAGTAGCTGACTAGAAGTGTCGAGGTATTCTATCTGCAGTTTGAGAATAACTTCACTTGTGCAATATTCATGTGTATTATGTCAATACTGTCCCGCCTGGCTGTACAGGCACAGTATTTATGGGAATTATTCATATTTGTTATTTCTATCACGAATATGTAGGCACAAGCTTGAACCCAGGCAATAAATGGAGCCTTAACCGAGATGACTACCGGCTTCGAGTTATTTATCAATGTTGGCACAGGCTTCCGTATTTCTGTTGGAATGGTTTATTTATTCAGGACGATGAGCCAATTTACTCAAGTTGATCATTATATTGTTATTAACCATCTGACTATATATATATATATATATATATATATATATATATATATATATATATATATATATATATATATATATATATATATATATATATATATAAGTTTGGTGTTTGGTGTCCTTTCCGTCTACTCCTATATCTTGAAGGCACGTATTTAGTCGTTCATGTTGTAATCTATCAAAAGAAATCTTTTGATAGAGTACAACATGAACGACTAATTACGTGGCTTCAAGATATAGGAGTAGACGGAAAGGACA
Source organism: Cepaea hortensis (assembly GCA_963921405.1). Taxonomy (NCBI): domain Eukaryota; kingdom Metazoa; phylum Mollusca; class Gastropoda; order Stylommatophora; family Helicidae; genus Cepaea; species Cepaea hortensis. The sequence goes on from OY992888.1 coordinate 48,626,173, forward strand.
TCAGGCTTATTAGTAACTTGTACTGGGAACAAGTGGCGTCTATTAGATGCGGTAATAACTATTACTCGGTAATAACCTGGACTCGGCATTAATGGAAGAATTGTAAACAATCTTAGATATGCTGACGATACCGTGTTACTAGCAGAAAGTGAGCAGGAGTTGCAAGACCTAGTGGAAGAAGTAAACAGGCGCAGTGCAGAATGTGGCTTAGATATTAACATCCAAAAAACAAAAACTATGATAATTAGCAGTGAAAAGGAAAGGTCATCAATGATCATCACAGTAAACGGGCAGATACTAGAACAAGTAACAAGTTTCTCTTATCTTGGACATATAATAACACATGATGGCAGAAGTGAAATGGAAATCAAAAAGAGAATAGGAATAGCCACAAATGCTTTCAACGGCATGCTTGCTTGCTTGTGTTCGTTGGCTTGAGCTCCAACGCGAAGTCCTGTATGTCGGATGAAGGCATCCTTTTGTCCAACATCAGTGTGATGTCATACAGGACCTGAGATTTGCGTGAGTATCCGTTGTCCCATGTCTGGCTTATTGGTGTGCAGACTGGTGGTTCCTCGCCGTACAGGCAGACACTCTCCGACTTCGGAGGAATCGGCGATCCTACTGACTTTAGCCAGGACCCCGAAGGGACCTGTTGCCCAGGACGCTCGACGAGGACGCGTCAATAGGTCTTGGCCAGTATATAACCTGGCCCTGGTGCCTTGGAAACACCTCTGCGTCCCTTTCAACGGCATGAAATCAGTATTAACATCTAGAGAGATTAATAACGCATTAAACATTAGAATTGTCAAATGCTATGTATATTCAACGCTACTACATGGCTCGGAAGCCTGGACATTGAACAAGCAACTAGAAAGTCGCATAGAAGCCCTGGATATGTGGATATACAGACGAATAGGTCGTATTTCATGGAAACAAAATCAAATGCAGAGGTCCTAGAAAAACTGGGAATGAAGAGAGAGTTGATGAAAGAAATAAAGAGGAGACAAGTGAAATATTTTGGCCACGTTAAAAGACGTGATACTCTTATAAAAACCATACTGGAAGACAAGGTTGAGGGCTAGCGGCCAAGAGGTAGACAACGATACAAGTGGGAGGATAACATCAAGAGATGGACGAACATCAGCCTGACAGAATGTACAGTCAAGGCAAGAGACAGACAGTGTTGAGATCCATTGCAGCCAACCTTCATTGCGGAGACGGCACCTGATTGATATGTATATATATGTTTGTGTGTGTGAGAGTTATAGACTACAAGAAAGCTTTTGATAGAGTACAACATGAACGACTAATTACATGCCTTCAAGATATAAGAGTAGTTGGAAAGGACATCAGGCTTATTAGTAACTTGTACTGGGAACCAGTGGCGTCAATTAGATACGGAAATAATTATTCGTTGCCCATAGCGATAAAAAGAAGAGTACGGAAGGGATGCGTGTTGTCCCCAAGCATCTTGAACCTACACACAGAAAGAATTTTTTTTAACAAGTTGAACTGCCTGGACTTAACATTAATGGAAGAATCATAAACAATCTTAGGTAAGTTGACGATACCGTGTTACTAGCAGGAAGTGAGCAAAAGTTACAAAACATAGTCGAACAAATATATAGGCATAGTGCAGAATGTGGCTTAGATATTAACATCCTAAAATCGAAAACTGTGATAATTAGCAGTGAAAAGGAAAGGTCATCAATGAACATCACAATAGACGGGGATATACTAGAACAAGTAACAAGTTTCTCCTATCTTAGACATATTGGAAATATTTTGGCAACGATAAAAGGCATATCACTCTTATAAAAACCATACTTGAGGGCAAGAGGCAGACAACGATACAAGTGGGAAGATAACATCAAGAGATGGACGAACATCAATCTGGCAGAATTTACAATCAAGGCGAGAGAAAGATAATGTTGGGGTCCATTGCAGCCAACCTTCGTTGTGGAGACGGCACCTGATCGATTGATCGATCATTTCTTTGTGACAAAACAAAATACTGCGGCATATACATTTATTAAGTCCCAGCTTAGACACCCCCAGTCTCTATCTTTATACCCTGTAACTCTCTTGCATTGTTATTCCACTGACTTAGGTCTAGAACCTCATGTTTTAGTCCCTTTTTCTCTAGCAGGCCCTGCCCATGTCTCCCCTGTCCAGTCGGATTAATGTGGCTGACATATCTAAGGCACTGGTAATCATCTTTGTTCATTTCCAGCAGTATGATGACATCAAAGTCATAAATCAGCTTCTCCAGTACAGGCCATCTCTGCCTAGCACTGCGACAATTCCAACAGCCCACTCTTATATATATATATGCCAAATGGTACCTGAGAGGTGCCGCAGACAGGGATCACCAATGGATATGGTAAAGGGTCATAGACTAAGACGAGGCAGGTCCTGGATGGCAGAGGCAGAACTTTCTATAAGTCAGGTGTGTGATCTAGAGACCATCAATCAGAGTGAAAGAGAGTGGGTTGAAGTTCCAGAAGACATGACGGTTTGGCACAATGTAATACTAACACTGCGTCGTGAGTGCAGAGCATGGGCAGCGGGCCGCACCGAGTTTGAAGTGCAACAGCTGATCCAGAGCAACACACTTCAATGTGACATAGTCATCTACACCGATGGGTCAGTGGTTAGAAACAGACGTAGTGGCTGGGGCTTTATTGCAAAGGCTAATGGGCGAGTCTTGAAAAAGGAGAGCCTGGCATATGAGACTACGACCTCCAGCATGAGAATGGAGGTGGAAGCAGTAACAGCGGCATTCCGGTGGCTAGAGGAGACTACTGCAACACACGCTGTGTTCATTACGGATTCAAAGAATATGCTTAGCAAGGTGGAGAAAGGAATGTTTCGTGTTGAATGGCTCTCGTCGCTTCAGAGGTCACAGATTGTGAGAATTGTACGGATTTTTGCCCTGGCCATGCGGGTGTAAGGGGGAATGAACAGGCTGATAGGCTAGCAGGGAATGCACCTCTTGGTGGTATCTTGCCTATGGTCAAGGGAAAGGTGGTCGTGCGCTTGTGGGACCAGGTGGAGAAGGCGGAGGAACAGATTGAGAACCCATATATGGAAAGAATGAGATTGCGGGGGATCGGCAGGGGTTCTGGAAGAATCTCAAAACTGAGAGGGAAGACCAGGAGAACATTTAATCAGATAGCGGTGGTAACGATTAGTAGTATGACTCTTCGCTGGCTGTTGAATGAGGGGACTGAGCACGTATGGGAATGTCCTGAGTGCAGTGATGTCGGTTCTTGACTCAACTCAACAACTCAACATATATTTGAATCCCAGGCATTGTGATTTTTTTCCTTACTCTCCTGTCCCCCACCCTTCAAGTGCTAAGCCTTCTTCTCTCTCCATTCTCTCGCCTATTTCTGTTTACTCCATCCACACTGACCACTGAAGATGATATCAAGCGTGATGATGTGAAATAAAGTGTAATACCATATGTATTAATGTGTCTGTGAGGGTTCATACACTGTCAACACAGTAGCGCCCTCATGCTGGGGAAGGGGCCCGGGAAAAGATGTCCATCAGCCAAGCGTCGTCCCTTCGAGACAGGCTGACTGCCTCCGTTATCGACTGTCCTCCCCACAGCCATGCAGTTTCTCGGCACGGAGGATACACCTTGAACTTGGGACGTAACCCTGATCTAGGGGCCTCCACGAAAGGGTACTCCACCTTGCCCAAGGGTGTCCCGTAGACTAGCGGGGAGAAGGAGGCGCCTTACTTCTCCTTCTCCCCCCCCCCCCCCCCCCGTTACCCTATGCACATTACTAGTTAGTAACACCACACATGCTTACACAATAGTCAACATACATGCTCCACCAAATTACAACCATCAACCACATTTTTACGAACACTTAGACAAGCTACTAATACAGACATACAGAGGCATAAATATTGTGTTGGCATGAAATTTTACTTGCGTATTTTAACATCAGGCGATAATAGGAGGCCAAGTCAAAACACAGATAAGAAGAGCTGGCAGGGATGAAATACTTCAACTCGATACACAGTACAACATTATCGACATACATAATCTTCCAGCTGCATTCAAGGACAAAGAAGTAAATACCTGGATGGCTTGATCACGGGGTATGGTCGAGACAAGATACTCTGGTGATCGTGTGAGATGGCACAACATGACCACTCATGCTTATCGGCAAGGTACATGATGCTGATGTGCTTGAACTCTTATAAGAGGCATTTCTTATAATAAGAACTATTTTTGGGTCCCAGGTGAGTCCACCTTATCAGGTCTGCACTGCGTTAAGGAATTTTCACACTACAGTATATTGATATTGGGAAACTTTCACACTGCAATATATTAATATTATTCTCACACTGCAATATGCTAATATTGGGATCCCTTCACACTACAGTTTATTAATATTGGGAACTTTCACACAACGAACAAAACATGGGAAGCTGCCACACTACAAAATGCTGATATTGGAGAACTTTCACATTACAATTTATATTAGGCAACTTTCTCACGGCGATATACTAATATTGGAGAACTTTCACATCATGCAAAACATGGGAAACTTCCACACTACAGTATACTAATATTGGGAACTTATACAATACAACATACGTACAAAACAAGGGAAACTTCCACGCTACAGTATAATTGTAAGTAAAACTTCACACATGTTGGTGATAATGTATCAACACATGTTTGGTTATTTCTAGTTTCTTCCTGTTTTTAATAGCCCTTCGGCATCATGCGGTAAAATATTGCACAAAACCGAATAGCTCATAACATTACAATTATATGACCTTTGCAGGACGAACCCCAGGTTGATTTCCTAGGCAATTTTACCTTTAGTAGATTGCCATTGCTTTCTGAACGAAAACGTTGAAGTCCCGCTCCCTAAAAAACAAATACGCGCACAAATAACAATTTGATTGCATATGTAGTGTATAGTTTATTAACTTACACACGGTACGTTCTAGATGTGCAGAGAGATTCTAGCATGCAGTAAATTATGTTAGTAAGCATTATGTCGGTATACATTATCTTAGCGAACACTGTCTCAGTCAACATTATTAGTAACCAACATGTAATTTGCATAGAATGTTCAAGATGCGTACTGTCATACTGTAAGTCTTTCTTTCACTCATAAAGAACTCTGGGTAGTTTCCATGTTTTATGCATCGATGTATGAAAGTGGGTATGGGATAGGGGTGGGGGTGGGGGGGGGGGGAGGGTGACGGCTGTCACGCTAAGACCAAGAACACATTAGTATAACGCAAAGTACAGGAGTGCCAGATGTTGGAATGACACCGTAAATAGTCTTTGCGTACTCGGATTACGTATTTTGTGTTGTGCACGGATGTGACGGATGTGTCAGATAAGTTCTTCATTTTTTTGTCGCCCTTTTGGTTTCCATGTGTGTGTGTGTGTGTGTGTGTGTGTGTGTGTGTGTGAGTGTGTGTGTGTGTGTGTGTGTGTGTGTGTGTGTGTGTGTGTGTGATACAGACAGACAGACAGTCACAAGAATAGTCAAAATGTCTGAGTTTATACATGTCTGTCGTGTGTAAAGCTGTCTGATCGTATTTTCAGTTAGTTCGTTTGCAAGAAGCGGGTGCGTTAGTGTAAGTGTGATGCCGTTACGCTGACATTGGCATGGCCGCGGTCCATCTAAGGTTCGATCTCGTACCCCTACGTTCGCTACTGGAGGGAAAGTACCTCTATGGAATAGAAGAAGCTGAAAGAAAAATACTGGGATACGTAAGGGAGGGATGTAGAAACTACATACTTACGTTATACTGACGAAAAGCAAACAACCAGGGAAACAACACAGAAGTCATTGATACCGTGAGTTGTAGAAAGTGAACATGTGGCCTCAGTTTGAGTAATAAGAAGACAGAAGCACCCGAGTGTGAAAGAAACGAATACTACCCAAATATACAATTGAAATCCAAGGTATTAAACTCAGATGTTTGGATTTACCAACATAAAAGTGGACAGAGTACATTAAAGATAAACTGAGCAAGAAAGTACGTGAGGCTGGGGAAATGGCCAGAGATCGCGTCTTCCCGCGGATCATGAAAGCGACGTGTTGCAAGCACCTGCTACATGATGACAGTTGAGGTACTTGAATAACATCAAGTGGAAGCTGTATCACAGAATTCTTCTTCTTTTAGTCCAGGCCGTGTGGTGTTGGTGATCGTGTCTGATCACAGCTTTCTGTCTTGTGTGCTTCCACTCATTTCTGATACCGACATTTCACCATGTCAAACTGTCCAGCATCTTCTCTCTTTGTCTACTCCTGCCTCTCTTCCATTCCAACCTTCCCGTTGTGACGATATACTCCAACTTTCTTCTTCTCATGACATGCCCCAAAAATATGGACTGTCTTCTTCGGATGCGAGTAACCAGTTCTCTTTGTGAGTTGCTTCTTTTAGAATATCTTCGTTGCTCTTTCTATCTGTCCACGGTGTTCTCATCATTCTATAAAACCACATCTGCGCAGCTTCCACATAACTCCTCACTTCTCTGTTAATTGTCCATGATTCGCTTCCTTAAGTCATATTGGCTCAATATAACTCTTAACTGATTCAGTGTCAAACAAACAGAAGATCTGGACCAAACATGGTGGGTGCACAATCAAATGAACAAACTATTATATTATAATGTAAATCTCCGTACACTGAGCATTGAAATTGCGGAAGATACCACGAAACAAAACAAATAACACAATAACCCCAGAATTATGATATGATATATTGTCCTTCTGGCCAAATTGGAGGTTACATTTGGCGACGTATTATCCGTGGCCACAGAATCAGTTAAGAACTCTTAACTCTGTTTTTTAAACCACAGAATTACAGGGCATCATATGAGAAGCAGGCACCGCGGTGTATGAAATGGAGAACATCTCTTGCAATAAATTATTGTCTTTGGAACTTACAAGAAACAAACAAAAACAGAACTGTTGTATTATATACATCCCATTTTAACATATAACTGTTAATCCTAGACTACTTACAGTAGCCATGTACTGTAGTCACACATAAAGGATAGGGTTTTATTTACATTCAGGGCTTTTAACATGTTCATTGAAGCATATTATTGGTGACTTCTAGTCTAGGTTTCAAGAAACATCATTATTTCACACATTAAAAGCCATATTAGTATCCATCAGATCACGCAAGAAAGCCTTAGAACAGTACACATAACTGTAGCACCAATGTGAACTCCATTGTTTGACACACACAACAGAAGCAAATAGTCGAAGCATATTTTTGTGGCAAGTAGGTTTTCTAATATATGTACAGTTTTACCAGAACGGCGGCTGTATAGCCTACTCTCCATCTGACGAGAGATGTGTAATATGAACGTGGTCCTCATATTAGTGGCACTTATCTGAGATGAGTAATCTGATTTCGGAGATGGTATAGCATCATTAGTTATGTTCTCATCTATTACTTATGTCATTTCCAATAAGCATTATATAATTATAAATACTATTGCATATGTTCATTTGCTAAGGCACTTCGCTGGCACTGTTGGTCCATGAGTCATCGCTCCCAAGAGTAGAATTCAGCTGATTTCGTCTCTTCAGGTAAAAGTCATACATAGCCTGTTTCAGAAATAAGAAACACGATGTATTTGCCTTTATACGATGTTTTATACATTGCATACAGCGAACAGGATTTGCAACTTTTAGTAGATGCGGTTATTGTACACAGTGAACAACTAGGGTTAGAATTAAATTGTAAGAAGACGCATTATGGTCGTCACTAAGAAAAAAGAAATATCACAATGTAATATAAGAATAAACTGGAATAGTTTTAAACAAGTGAGTCGGTACAACTATCTCGGAACAGTTCTAGCATCTTATGGAGGTGCCTAGAACAAGAATCGCTATTGCAAAGGTAGCCTTTTGCAAGATGGAAAACATACTGACCAATAAAGAGATGTCAATTGCAACGAGAGATGCTATATAGAACTGTACTTTTATTTGCATGTGAAGCGTGGACAATGACCAAGCAAGTTTAAAAACATATAATGGCAGTGTAAATATAGTTTGTGAGGAAAATGCAAATAACACCACGAACAGACAGAAATACCAATAATTAAGTCCTAAAAAAATGTTTTGCGTATCCTTTTACAGGACTTAGCTGTCAACAGCAGCATCTTTCAGCTGTCTGTTGATCTCTTGGCAAGATTACGCTCAGTAGTTTGCCATTGCTTTCTGAGCGGCCGGCTCAGTATCCGCAAGTCACGAGCGGGGGTCGAACCACCTCAGTTCTCGCTCCGCTGCGAGACTCTGCGTGATAAACGGGATTACAGAGAGAAAGTGTTGTAACCCCACAGCCAGAGAGACCGGCAATTAAGTCCTACAAGAAGCAAATAAACACCGTAAACTGATTAGAGAAATTAGACGTAGAGTCAAACTTTAATTAGAGAACTTGGCAAAAACTGGCAAGATTGAGAGGAAAAGAGCGAGGGGAAGGCAGAGAAGTAAATATGTGGATGGCTTGCCACATGGCATGGTCGGAACAAGAACACAGAGCTGATCCACGACTCTGGTGATCGTGTGGAATGGCGAAACATGACCACCCATGCTTATCAGCATGGCACATGATGATGATACAATGCTTTAGTCTCCACGGTGGACAGTCGCTAGAGCACTTACCTGTCGGGTCTGGGTTCACTCATCATTGATGCGGGGATATATGACCTGACTTAGGTTGACCCAGCTTTATAACAACGGTAACCACATACTGATCTGGTTAATACTGAGTAGTGTGCCATTGCTTTCTGAACGACCGACTCCCATACCATCACGTTAAAACCAAAGCGACACGGTCTGCTGCTAAATCGGTCTCAGCTGTGTTTCGAACGCAGGTAAGCGGCCTCACGAATCGAATCCGCAAGACCTTAGCCATGGAGACCGGCATTGACTATCTCTGGACATGAGCAACAGAGACCGGCATAGATTATCTCTGGGCTTGAGCAACACAGACCGGCATAGACTATCTCTGGATATGAACCACGGAGACCGGCATAGACTATCTCTGGACATGAGCCACGGAGACCGGCATAGATTATCTCTGGACCTTAGCCACGGAGACCGGCATTGACTATCTCTGGACCTTAGCCACGGAGACGGCATTGACTAACTCTGGACCTGAGCAACAGAGACCGGCATAGACTATCTCTGGGCCTGAGCAACAGAGACCGGCATAGACTATCTCTGGACATGAGCAACACAGACCGACATAGACTATCTCTGGACCTTAGTCACAGAGACCGGCATAGACTAACTCTGGACCTGAGCAACAGAGACCGGCATTGACTATCTCTGGACCTTAGTCACAGAGACCGGCATAGACTATCTCTGGGCCTGAGCAACAGAGACCGACATAGACTATCTCTGGACATGAGCAACACAGACCGGCATAGACTATCTCTGGACATGAGCAACACAGACCGGCATAGACTATCTCTGGACCTTAGCCACGGAAACCGGCATAGATCTCAGCTCCATAATTAACAGCAATGGTGATTGTTGACAAGAAGACAGAAGGGTACTGACCCAAAGTGTCACGAGCGCCATGAGTTAACCAGCTAATAATACCGACGTTTGCGTGGCGTATATTTTCTAGGCCACAAAAGTCGTACTAACAGAGTAAACACAGCTGCACAGGTTACATCGTGTCAGCCCATAAACACATTTGGTGGTGAGTGAGAAGGAATGGATACATCGAGTTGGCAGTTCATTAACAGTTAGAATCACATATGATTGTCGGCTTAGGATATGGAATGGTTCCGTTTGTCATCTATACTGCCGGACATCAGACGGAAATGGCTGCTGGGATTGTCACCACGGAACAGAAGATTGACAGTTTATCAACAGGTCGGAAGTGCCCGACTAGGGAGAAAACAGTGCATCTGTCAATTCTTGGTTTCCGGCACATCGAGAGGATTGACGGGGTTATTTGCAACTCTTTGTTGTAACTCGACAGAAACTCGCTGGCTTGTTTTGAGAATCTAAACTATTACTGACAACTTTGACAGGACTTAAGCCAGGAAAATAGTTTCCTGACAAGGGATGATCTGCCACTGTGCCACCTGTGTGGGGGCATAAAGGAGAACGTCACGTGGCCAACTTTGGTAGGTTGCCATATAAACCCGAGTTGTGACCAACTAGGGGGACTTGAAAATGTGGATCTAGGCAGAAATGCTTGTCACTGCAGCAGTTAGAACATCTAACGTGTGAGGGAGATATTTGATTTAGTTTACACGAGCGTGTATGGCTACCATTAGATGTAATTTAGTGTAAACTGCAGTGCCGTAAGGTATAACTTATTATAATATTCGTTCTAATTAATATAGGCTGTAGCCTTGTTAAAACTATAGTGTGATGATTAGCACTGTTAGTGGAAACTAGTTAGAGTAAGAATAGTGATATTAACTCTGCTAGTTAAGAATAGATTAGTGAAGTGTTGATAAGCTTTACTAGTTGAGAATTGAGTAATGAGGGATAATTGGGATCTTCCCGTAGGTGTCCCTGGTGGGCGGGGTTCCGCATTCTGTTCGCTGATTTTTTCTTTGTCATAGCCTGATTCGGCTCTAGGTGGGTAGCTAATCTGCTCTGTGACTAAGTCTAGTTAGCTAAAAATCATTAAGCAAGGTGATAGGCTTACACTCAGCCGAAAGGATCAGTGACTAGTACTATCACCAGATGTGTTGTTTCTATCCTAGGTTCCCTACCAGATCCAAGGAAACTCAACAAGTTTTTGGGAAAAAATCAAATCCAAAAGGGAAGAACACCAGTTCAAGAGTCACTAGAGTTGCATACAGAACGTAACTTACGCTAGAAGGAAATTGATTCATCAAAGAGAGTGATGCATACTGATGCACCACACAGCATTAGACAGTAGTAACGAACCGAGAACCGGCTAAGAGTACCTAGTGTTAGTACAGCAACAATTAACATTAGAAATTAGCACTTATGGACTGAATGGTTCGATGTGCAACGAGGATGATCTGTCGACTAACTAACTAACTAACTGCGTACACACTACAAAAGACTTGTGCAGTTTGTTAAGGAACGTTAGGAACGGACATTGTGTAGAGTGCAACCGGTCCATGATTAACTGTTAATACCACCGGTGTCTATTTCGGATGTTCATGAAATTGGATTACCAGAGGTCTACAGAGGCAAAGCAGTATCCGGCAAGATGGTTTCGGCAACGGGTGAGAAGTACATGTTCTGACGTAACGTGCTGTGGTCTATCTTTGCTGGGATCAGCTGACTGGGTTGCTGTCTGAGAGTCAGAGTCTACACACTTTATAGAACACGTCACACATTTTCTTCACATACACGTCTCATATACGTTACACTTTTCTTTTAATAAATTAATCTTTATTAATCTTTAGAAGCAAGAGTTGTTGAGTATGTTGCGTTGGGGAAGTATGAGAAGGGGGCATAGTACGACAGTGAGAGAGTGATAGGAAAAGGTGTCCATAGGCTGATGGAGTGTGTTGGACGGAAGCTGGTGGATTCTCCAGAATATTGAGAGGAAAAAAAATATTATAATGTGGGTGTCGACTCTCTTCACTCCAGGGACGACACTGTAAAGGAGGACACGACATTATTGGGGGCTCGTAAACGGGATCTTTGGACAGCGGGATCTCTCGTAAACGGGATCTTTGGACAGCGGGATCTCTCGTAAACGTGATCTTTGGACAGCGGGATCTCTCATAAACGTGATCTTTGGACAGCGGGATCTCTCGTAAACGGAATCCTTGGACAGCGGGATCTCCCGTAAACGGAATCCTTGGACAGCGAGATCTCCTGCAAGCAGGAACCTTTGACAGTGGGATCTTCTGACAACGGGGTCCTTGGACACGGGATCTTTAGTTATAAGAGGGAGATATCATTTTGGAGAATCCAGCTAGAGTGAATGTGGATAGGGGTTAGGACAAATATCTTACCTGTTCACACTTCACACGTCTGCATAGGTCTGTGGTCCTGATTCTACTCTTGTCACTGAGTGAATGTGCTGTGTGTAGTAATATCTAGATTTATAGTACTTGTTCATATATCTGTATAGTAATTTGCAGTTATATTGTACTAGACCTGCTAGCTTACCTCTCTGTATAATGGCCACCCCTAAACTAACCACGTTAGAATTAAAGGCAAAGGGGGAAGAAATGGGATTGGGGGGCTCTGCTCTAACGGATTACATACAGGAAGTGGAGAGAGAGTATCGTCAAGCAGAAAGGGAAGATCGAAAGGCCGAGCTGGAATTGAGAAGGATGGAGTTGGAACAAGCAGCTAAGAAAGTGGAAGCTGAGCAAGCAGCTAAGAAATTGGAAGCTGAGCAAACAGCTAAGAAATTGGAAGCTGAGCAAGCAGCTAGGAAATTTGAAGCTGAGCAAGCAGCTAGGAAATTAGAAGCGGAACAGGAAGCACAGAAAAGGGAGCACGAGTACCGGATGAGGGAACTCGAGTTGAAGAGTCAATCTAATGGAGAAACTGAGGGAGCAGTTGGAGGTTCCTCCATCCCAGGTTCAACACCAGTAGGTGGACATGGGTACCAGGCCATGAAGTTTCCTTTGGCGGTCTACGAGGAGGACAAAGAGAAGATTGACCAGTACCTTCAACGCTTCGAGGCTATGTCGGTTGCTATGGGTCTGGAGCGTAACAAATGGAATCTCAAGCTATCCCAGGGTTTACGCGGGACCGGATACGAGGTTTATTCTCGCCTGCCACCAGGACATGAGAACAATTATGACGAGTTAAAGACGGCTCTGCTGAAACGATTCGTGGTTACGTCACATACCTACCGGAAAAAATTTCGAGCAGCGAAACGAGAACCGGGGGAGTTGTTTGCCGCCTACAGTTTTCGTCTAAAATCTTATCTCCACAAGTGGATGGATTTGGCTGGGTTCGCACATGACTATGAGAGTCTGGAAGAGCTCATGGTGGTCGACCAGCTGAAGAAACAAATGTCTAAACCTCTCAGGACGTTCCTGGGAGAACAAGGAGCGGAACGTATTGACCTCGTGACTAAATTAGCAGAACGGTTCGTCGAAGTACATGGGGAGGCAGGGGAAAACCTTTCCACCAACTCCAAAAGTCAAGAGAAACATGACAAGAAGAAAACCAAAAACTCAGGAACAAAAAAGTGGGAACCTTATGTGCAAAAATCAGAGGATAGTTCAGAGAAGAAGAAGGAGGGAAGCAAGAGCACTTCAAGCTCTACACCTAAACGACCGTGGTCGGAGAAGTGGTGTTCAATTTGTAAGTCACCCTCTCACAATACGAGGGACTGCAAATCGAAGGCTAAGAACCCTCACTTCGCAGCATGTCAAGTGACTTCCAAGGAGGTTGTCACGGAAAATGCCAAGGTCAACAAGGAAGCTCGCCACCAGGAGAGCTCACTCAAGTCTGGCAATAGAAAATCTAGGACAGGGAAATGGTGCAACCAATGTCAGTCAAACACGCACAATGCTATTGACGGCAGGGGAAAGTCAGGAGACACTCAATTCGTCGTGTGCTCAGGGAAACCTAAGGTGGAGCCCACCGAACAGGTCGAGGCCGAGGAAGAGACTCCAGACCAGGAAAAACCACCTGTAGTGGAATTGGTAGAGGTTAACGGTCGTCAAGTGGAGTGTTTATACGACACAGAACTGGACGGGGAGGCCGTGATTTCTGCGGATCTGGTACATCCAGAACAATTCACAGGTGAGACATTGGACATACAGCCTGCACAGAAGAGTGCTGTAACCATGAAGTTGCCCATTGCTAATGTGGAGATTCGGTCAAGGTACGTCACCGGCACCATCAAGGCCGCTGTATTGACCGATCCCATTTTTCCAGTCATCCTAGGTTGCCGGTATGTCTTTCTGGGAATGCCCAGGGAGCCAATCCATATGGGAGCAATGCAGACTCGCTCTCAGACGAAAACGGAAGAGGCAGACGCAATTGTGACTAACCCAATGCCGGGGGAGCTACGAACTGCCCAGAGTGAGGATGATACTTTACGTCCTTGCTACAAAAAGCTGCAGAAAAGTGCTGATCCACCAGGACGGGGGCAGTACTACATGAAGAATAGGATACTCTACAGGAGAGCAGGAAGGGGAGACAACCTATACGGTCAGTTGGTCGTCCCAAAAGCTCACAGGTCCCAGATTCTTCATATGGGGCATACCATCTCCTTTAGTGGACATATGGGTATTGCCGCCACCATGCAGCGGATTTCCTGCCACTACTATTGGCCGGGAATGACAGATGATGTGCGTCGGTATGTGAAGTCATGCCCTGAGTGCCAGAGGGTGGCACCAAAACACTGGACAGCACCGGTGGTGTTGGGTGAGATGCCCATCATGAACTCTCCTTTCGAGAGGGTAGCCATCGATATCGTGGGTCCACTTCCCAGGACTAGGAAGAGGAACATGTATATACTCACAATGTTGGATTGCTGTACAATGTGGGGTGAGGCTATACCGTTGACCACGATTGACTCGAAAAGAGTGGCGGACGCACTGATGGAGGCCTTTACCAGATTAGGCTTTCCGGGTCAAATTCTGACGGACAATGGATCTCAGTTTTGTGGAAAACTCATGGAGGAGGTATTTAGGGTGTTTCACTCTAACCACATACATACCAGCCCTTACCACCCTCAAGCCAATGGACAAGTAGAGCGTTTCAACGGCACGTTGATGACAATGCTCAGGAAACTAGCGCAGGAAAAACCTGATAGGTGGGATGAATATATCCCAGCAGCACTCTTTGCCTATCGGGAAGTTCCTCATGGCTCAACAGGACTACCACCCGCTACGTTGCTGTTTGGTCGTCCAATCAAAGGACCGTTGGAAGCCATGTTGAGGAGTTGGACTGAAGAGGGGACGTCAGAAGAAGTGATCTCATCCTATCAATACGTGGAGGAACTGAAAGAAAAACTCCACAAGGGATGGACTCTGGCAAATCAAAACTTGAAAAAGGCCAGGAAAAGACATGCGGCTTACTACAACCGTAGGTCTAAAGAAAGATCTCTAGAGGTGGGAGATAAAGTCTTGTTGCTACTCCCAACGGGAAACAACAAACTGGAGATAGGTTGGCAAGGACCATTTCCCGTGGAAAGGGTGATATCCAGAACCAACTATCAGATCCGGATCCGGGGAAAGTCGAAGATTCTCCATATTAATCTCTTGCGGAAATACGAAGAGAGACCCGGAGACAAGGCAGCTCACCTCATGGCAATGGCAGTTGCAGTGGAGACAGAAGTGGGAACCAGCGAGGGCAGGGAATATCCCTTGGAACACCAGGAAACCTATAGGGATGTGCAAGTGAACCCTGATCTGACCTCCCAGGAGAGGGAAAGGATAACCCAGGTTCTCAAGTCTCATAAGGAGATACTGTCTGATAAACCAGGACGAACGAGGTTGGTTGAGTTCGAGATGACTTTGACCTTACAGGAGCCTGTTCGCCAAAAGGTTTACCCAGTGCCATTCTCTAAAGAAAAGGCCCTGGAGGAGGAAATACAGAAACTGCTGGAGGATGATGTGATTGCACCATCCACATCCCCATACAATGCAGGGGTAGTTTTGTTACGCAAACCAAGTGGAGAACACAGGTTGTGTATAGATTACCGACTTCTGAACAGTCATACACAATTTCAGGTGGAACCTTTGCCGAATCCAACTCAGCTATTCGCTAGGCTCCATAAGGCTCGGTACTTTTCAAAGGTGGATCTGAGTCGGGGGTACTATCAGATACCAGTCAAACCGGAGATTCGACCACTGTTAGCTTTCAGTACACCCAGTGGACACTACGAATTCAAAGTCATGCCCTTTGGACTCAGCAATGCACCCAGTGTGTTTACACGCATGATGAGGACTTTACTAGATCCGTTACAGGATCCGTCCATCATCTCTTTCATGGATGATATTCTGATTTCCAGTGACAGCTTGGATGACCACTTACAATCCTTGGAGAGAGTGTTTAATAGGCGCAAGGAAGCAGGGCTTACTGCTCGTCCAACCAAGTGCATGATTGGTTACCAGACTCTGGAATTTCTAGGTCACACCATCACTCCAGGACACATTGTTCCAGAAGAGAAGAACCTGGAGAAAATCAGAAATGCACCAAGGCCAAAAACCAAGAAGGATGTGCGATCTTTTCTCTCGTTGTGTGGGTTCTACCACAAATTTATCCCACATTTCACTGAACTGGGAGCTCCGTTGACGGAAACCTTGAAAAAGGGATTCCCGGACCAAATCATCTGGACACCAGAATGTGAGAATGCCTATAGTCAGTTAAAGGAGGCCTTGGTCAGCAAACCTGTATTACAGCTCCCTGACCTTTCCAAACAATTTGTGTTGAGAACAGATGCGAGTGCGATTGGAATTGGAGCCGCTTTGTTACAGGAAGGAAAAGACGATGCTTCGGTTTTGAAACCTGTAGCATACGCAAGTAAGAAACTTCTACAGGCGGAGAGGAATTATTCAACCGTCGAGAGAGAGTGCTTGTCCCTCGTATGGGCAGTGCAAAAATTTCAGCCATATTTGTATGGAGTTAAGTTTCGGGTTCAGTCGGATCATCAGCCCCTGATGTTCCTGGCTACTTCTCAGAAGCTCAACGCCCGTTTGATGCGGTGGTCGTTGTTACTTCAACCATATAATTTCACAGTAGAGTACATTCCGGGGAAGGAGAATGTTGGAGCGGATTTCTTGTCAAGACACCCAGCTCCTGAAGAAGAGGAATGAATCATCTGGATTTAACTCATGGTGGAGAAGAGTGAGATGGACTACTCTCTTAAGAGGGGGCCTATGTCACGAGCGCCATGAGTTAACCAGCTAATAATACCGACGTTTGCGTGGCGTATATTTTCTAGGCCACAAAAGTCGTACTAACAGAGTAAACACAGCTGCACAGGTTACATCGTGTCAGCCCATAAACACATTTAGTGGTGAGTGAGAAGGAATGGATACATCGAGTTGGCAGTTCATTAACAGTTAGAATCACATATGATTGTCGGCTTAGGATATGGAATGGTTCCGTTTGTCATCTATACTGCCGGACATCAGACGGAAATGGCTGCTGGGATTGTCACCACGGAACAGAAGATTGACAGTTTATCAACAGGTCGGAAGTGCCCGACTAGGGAGAAAACAGTGCATCTGTCAATTCTTGGTTTCCGGCACATCGAGAGGATTGACGGGGTTATTTGCAACTCTTTGTTGTAACTCGACAGAAACTCGCTGGCTTGTTTTGAGAATCTAAACTATTACTGACAACTTTGACAGGACTTAAGCCAGGAAAATAGTTTCCTGACAAGGGATGATCTGCCACTGTGCCACCTGTGTGGGGGCATACAGGAGAACGTCACGTGGCCAACTTTGGTAGGTTGCCATATAAACCCGAGTTGTGACCAACTAGGGGGACTTGAAAATGTGGATCTAGACAGACATGCTTGTCACTGCAGCAGTTAGAACATCTAACGTGTGAGGGAGATATTTGATTTAGTTTACACGAGCCTGTATGGCTACCATTAGATGTAATTTAGTGTAAACTGCAGTGCCGTAAGGTATAACTTATTATAATATTCGTTCTAATTAATATAGGCTGTAGCCTTGTTAAAACTATAGTTTGATGATTAGCACTGTTAGTGGAAACTAGTTAGAGTAAGAATAGTGATATTAACTCTGCTAGTTAAGAATAGATTAGTGAAGTGTTGATAAGCTTTACTAGTTGAGAATTGAGTAATGAGGGATAATTGGGATCTTCCCGTAGGTGTCCCTGGTGGGCGGGGTTCCGCATTCTGTTCGCTGATTTTTTCTTTGTCATAGCCTGATTCGGCTCTAGGTGGGTAGCTAATCTGCTCTGTGACTAAGTCTAGTTAGCTAAAGATCATTAAGCAAGGTGATAGGCTTACACTCAGCCGAAAGGATCAGTGATAGTACTATCACCAGATGTGTTGTTTCTATCCTAGGTTCCCTACCAGATCCAAGGAAACTCAACAAGTTTTTGGGAAAAAATCAAATCCAAAAGGGAAGAACACCAGTTCAAGAGTCACTAGAGTTGCATACAGAACGTAACTTACGCTAGAAGGAAATTGATTCATCAAAGAGAGTGATGCATACTGATGCACCACACAGCATTAGACAGTAGTAACGAACCGAGAACCGGCTAAGAGTACCTAGTGTTAGTACAGCAACAATTAACATTAGAAATTAGCACTTATGGACTGAATGGTTCGATGTGCAACGAGGATGATCTGTCGACTAACTAACTAACTAACTAACTGCGTACACACTACAAAAGACTTGTGCAGTTTGTTAAGGAACGTTAGGAACGGACATTGTGTAGAGTGCAACCGGTCCATGATTAACTGTTAATACCACCGGTGTCTATTTCGGATGTTCATGAAATTGGATTACCAGAGGTCTACAGAGGCAAAGCAGTATCCGGCAAGATGGTTTCGGCAACGGGTGAGAAGTACATGTTCTGACGTAACGTGCTGTGGTCTATCTTTGCTGGGATCAGCTGACTGGGTTGCTGTCTGAGAGTCAGAGTCTACACACTTTATAGAACACGTCACACATTTTCTTCACATACACGTCTCATATACGTTACACTTTTCTTTTAATAAATTAATCTTTATTAATCTTTAGAAGCAAGAGTTGTTGAGTATGTTGCGTTGGGGAAGTATGAGAAGGGGGCATAGTACGACAGTGAGAGAGTGATAGGAAAAGGTGTCCATAGGCTGATGGAGTGTGTTGGACGGAAGCTGGTGGATTCTCCAGAATATTGAGAGGAAAAAAAATATTATAATGTGGGTGTCGACTCTCTTCACTCCAGGGACGACACTGTAAAGGAGGACACGACACAAAGGGCAGACAGCATGAAGAATCTAGGGCACAACACCAGCACACAAATACAATCAGAAGGGTACTGACCCACAGGGCATACAGCATGAAGAATCTAGGGCACAACACAAGCACACAAATACAATCAGAAGGGTACTGACCCACAGGGCAGACAGCATGAAGAATCTAGGGCACAACACAAGCACACAAATACAATCAGAAGGGTACTGACCCACAGGGCAGACAGCATGAAGAATCTAGGGCACAACACCAGCACACAAATACAATCAGAAGTATTAAGAACACGCGTCTGTCCTGCGGCAACAATTGAGTGTGAACCCTGAGTTGTCTTAAACACTACAGAAGAAAATAGTGGCTTCGGACATAAATGTTACAGAGAAAATATTAAAATATCGTTGATTAAAAACACTAACTAACTGATTAAAAACAATAAAAATGCTGGAAAACATCGCCTCATAACAGCATTATGTCTCGAAAACTAAGGTACTTTGGCCATACTCAACGTTACAGCTGTTTAGAAATAACAGTAATGGCAAGGATGCTTCCTGGAAGAAGAGGCAGGGGTCAATCGAAACGACAGAGGACATTAACTGATTAAGTGCCATGGGCTGATTAATCGTCTTAAGCGACTTCCGGTATCTGCCATGGGCTTACATATCGCCAATATGTTGTCACTGATTTTGGGAAAGAGAGACTGGGGAAGACAAGAGAGAATATTCTTGACAGCTTTTCATTATTTCGTGGAGACCGTTATTTCTCATTAGATGAGTTCGAAACACAGCTGCGACCGATTTAGCAGCAGACCGTGTCGCTTTGGTTTTAACGTGATGGTATGGGAGTCGGTCGTTCAGAAAGCAATGGCACACTACTCAGTAGTAACCAGATCAGTATGTGGTTACTGTTTTTATAAAGCTGGGTGGACCTAAGTCTATGCCGGTCTCTGTTGCTCAGGTCCAGAGATAGTCTATGCCGATCTCTGTCAGCACGCCTAATGATACATTCTGCTGAAGATTGCGAGATGTGTGGAAACATGGTCACCCACTCCAGGAAACAAGACATGTTGCACGGATCATGTTGATATTAAGTCGTATGTTAGCGTTATAGCCAATATATTTATGTAAAGTTTACTATTAACGTTGTGATTATGTTAAATCTTCTACTCACGTTATATTTACTATCTTTATGTTAAATCTTATCCTAACGTTACTTTTACTTTCTTTTTGTAAAGTCATATACTAACATTAAGTATAATATATGACGTTATATTTAATATCCTTTTGTAAAGTTTTACAATAACATTACATGTAATATCTTTATGTGAAGTCATTTTGTATTAATATGTATATTAGTCGTCTGCTAACGTTATAATCAATATTACTATGCAAAGTTTTCTGCTAACGTTTAAACACAACACCACAAACAATGGTTCAACGATTTATTGCCTGACATATTTCGCTGCATATTGTTAGGTGCATTCTGCAGAGTTATTTATCATATGATAATAAATGAATAATACGTTGTCTGAAACACTTAAAACACATAGTAACAAGTATTGTTCCAATGTGGAGCATTTGGTATTCCCGCGGTAATTTCAAATTGAACACAAACCTTTTTGTTTTCATAAAACCGACTGGAACCGCCTAATTGCTAACGCCTCACCATATTTTAGTTATTGTTTACTGTTGGTCAAATACACTTTGTGTCGAATATTGTTTATGGCTTCTGTGTTTACCTTTTCTAAGGGAAAACATTGTTTTGGATCTTTTACCAACGTTATATACAATATCTATAATTTTTTTTTCTTCTAGCATTATTTTTAATATCTTTATGTAAATACTTCTGCTAGAGTTATATTCATTATCGCTATGCAAAGTCTCCTGCTTACATAATATTCAGTATATGAAAAGCCTTCTACTAGCGCTGTAGTTAATATCTATGTTAAGTAGTATGTTAATGTTATATTCAGTATCACTTTGCAGTCTCCAACTAACGTAATATTCAATATATGTAAAGTATTCTACAAACATCATATATAATATCCTTAAGTAAAGTCGTTAACTAACATTATATGTAATATGTATATGTAGCTTTGTATCAGCGTAATATTCAATAAGTTTGTGTAAAGTCTTACATTACCCGTCCAGTTTAATATGTTTATGTAAAGATGTCAGTCACCATAGCTGTGTAATATCTTTATATAAAGACGTCAGTCCACACACCTGCTTAATATGTTTATATAAAGATGTCAATCAACATAGCTGTGTAATATCTTTATGTAAGGAAGTCAGTCCACACACCTGTTTAATATGTTTATATAAAGATGTCAATCAACATAGCTGTGTAATATCTTTATGTAAGGAAGTCAGTCAACACACCTGTTTAATATGTTTATATAAAGATGTCAATCAACATATCTGTGTAATATCTTTATGTAAGGAAGTCAGTCAACACACCTACTTAATATGTTTATATAAAGATGTCAATCAACATACCTGTTTAATATGTTTATATAAAGATCTCAATCAACATACCTGTTTAATATGTTTATATAAAGATGTTAATCAACATACCTGTTTAATATGTTTATATAAAGATGTCAATCAACATACCTGTTTAATATGTTCATATAAAGATGTTAATCAACATACCTGTTTAATATGTCTGTGTAAAGATGTCAGTCAACATACCTGTATAATATGCTTATATAAAGATGTCAGTTAATATACCTGTGTAATATGTTTATATAAAGATGTCAATCAACTTACCTGTTTAATATGTTTATGTAAAGTCTTCTGGCCAGAAGTTTGCGGCTCCATATGGTTGAGGCTGTCGTATGCCCTCATATAGCGACCATACAGTCGATTAGCAAGCTTGACATTAGTTGCCTGCAAAGGTAAAGCAACGGGAGTAAAAGAGTTAACCTGTAACTGATGTGGCTACTTACAATTGTCAATCATCTTATAACTGATCTATGTCTGTATACGTTTACGTCTTGAAGTATGTGATAGTCACCCCAAGCGTAACGCTGAAACTCTCACTGTTCTTGCATATGCCACTAGATGATAGTTATTTTGAAGCTTTTCTTTTCTCCAAATCTAATTTATTAATTAATCAAGTGTACTCTCCGTAGTGAAAACGTGACAATAATGAATCGATAATACTTGCAGTCTCTTGTTCTGATTGTAAACTGGCAAATAGTTGTTTGTTCGTCTCCTATGTTATCCTCCCACATGTATCATTTCTTACCCCTTGCTCAAATATCGGCGACCTTTCCCTCTAATGTAGCAATGTGCTAATATAAATATATATATATAGTAATATTATTTAGTCAACATGAATACTGTCAATTGCAATGAGAAAAAGTGTGTTAAAGTGCAGTGTATGAGTGTGGAGCATGTACTGTTGTGTGCTTGTGAGACCTGACAATAAGCAACCATTTAATGGTCTCCGTGTTTACATTCACTTTTGGAATAAGTTTAGTTGAATTGAGTCAAGAACCGACATCACCGCACTTGGGCCATTCCCATAAGAGCTCAGTGCTCACCTTCAACAGCCAGCGAAGAGTTTCAATGCTAATGGTGCCCGTTGCAATGTGATTATCTGTCCGTCTAACTTTACCTCTGAATGATGACAGTCGGCCAGATCCTCCGACCACCCCTTGCTGCTGCATTCTCTCTAGACCATGATAGCCTATCTGTTCTTCTGTATTAATCACATTCTCCCAGAGGGCCTTCACCACATCTGCCCTATCAAGCATCAAATCCCCCCCCCCCCCCTTAATAATGCGGCTCCATACAATCTGTCTGCCTGTTCATTTCCAACCACACCTGTGTCTTAGAAAAAAGATCCAGCAATTGCTCACAACCCGCGACTTCTGAATCGATGCATGCCATTCTGCACACAGCATACCAGTGTTCCCCTTTGTCAGTATGCTTTGTAAATCAGTTACAATCACAACATGCTGTATACACTTTGTTCTCCAACCAGCGGAAAGCTACAGTAACCGCCTCCACCTCCATTCTAAGACTTGAGGTTGTGGTGTCATATGCCAAATTCTCTTTTACCAAACATTGGTCATTTTCTTGTGCTATGAATCCCTAGGCACTTTTTTGCCTCTTTGCACAGAGCCATCGGTATAGCTAATCACATCGCCAAGACGAGAGAATTTATGAATTAATAGCTGAATTTCAACTTCCTCAGCGCCAGCTGGCCACTCCCTACACTCACGGCCCAATGATATCATAACCCACACAAAAATATGTCTGAATTTCTATTCGGCACTCTGAGCCATCAAAGAAAATGGTGACACCAAAATGTGACATAGAAATAGAAGGAAAAATCCTTAACCAAGTGGATAATTTTAGATACCTAGGTGCATTTATAACATCAGATGGAAGATGTATAACAGAGATTAGGAGCAGAATACGGCAGGCAAAAGCCGCATTTCAGAAAATGAAGAGTATCTTGTGCAATAAGTCACTATCACTGAATGTAAGAAAGAGAGTGCTGACATGCTATATAGAACCAGTTTTGCTGTAAGGCAGTGAATCTTGGAATGTAAATGAACAAAGTAAGAAGAAATTAGACGCAACAGAGATGTGGTTCCTGAGACGAATGTTGCGAATTCCTTGGACTGCCAGAGTAACTAACGATGACTGCCTGAAACAGGCTAATGAAACTAGAACATTATATACAACAATAATTCAGAGACAATCATCTTTCTTCGGTCACGTGATGAGAAGAGAGACATTGGAGAACATCGTAACAACTGGAAAGATCGAGGGGAAGAGAGGCAGAGGCAGACCAAGAGAAATGATGCTGGATGGATTGAGACGGTGGCATGGAGGAATATCAGCAGCAGAGTTGATCCAGAACACCAAAGACCGAGATCTGTGGAGAGCCATGAACGCCTACGCCAGCTGGCACGGCATTTGATGATGATGATGATGATGATGACTCTGAGCCACTCCTTGACTTTGCCAGTCTTTCGAATGTGGACACTTCTCTGATGGTATCTTCTGCCTGAGCCATCCATGATCGCCCTCTTAGCAGCATGAGGCCTTTGACTGCATACAGGAAATCATGCAGGAGGTGTTCCTTGTCCGCAGCTACCTTGAGGTATGATCTTGTCTGCAACACCTTGCGTCTGTCCGCAATGGTCGGCAACGCCAGGATGTATCGCATACACACTATTGGGGTGTCCTTTGTACATCCTTGGATCACCCTCATGGCTTCATTATGTATGCGCTCTAGTTTCACTAGCTGACTTGGAGACAGTGAACATTCCCAGTCCATACTCTACCACTGAAATGATCAAGTGCTGAAAAAAATGTTGATATCATTTTCTGCTCCATGTCCTTTGCTGCCTTACCCTTCATTGCATTGAGCCCTTCCTGACACTTTGTAACCACCACTTCAACGTGATCCCTAAAGGGCAGGTTCTAACAAAATTGATTCCCAAGTACTTCAGTCTGCTTTCTCTATTCACCTTCCTACCATTTATTGTAAGGCCTGGGAGGTCAGCTATGGGAATACATTGTGTTGAATAAACAATCAAGCTGAGAAAAACGCTTGCTGGCAGCAAAGAGGCCGTCTCCTAGAGAAATGCTAAGAATACGATGGACGGAGAAGATGCATAACAGATATAGCCTTTAGAGAAACAGGCGTACAAGAAACATTGACTAGAGCAGGGGTGGGCAAACTACGGCCCGGCAACTGATATTATGCGGCCTCGAGGGTATTTAGAAATAAAACATGTTACTACGTTTTTATGTTATTTTATTGAATTTTACAGAATTTCATGTACCGTTATGATTGTTGTAACATTTCGATAAAATTTCTTTCTAATTTTATATTTTTGTAAACAGTCCTTGACCTTCGTAATGTAATGCTAAAATGCGAATTTATCGGTTTTAATATATAGAAATATTTATCGACATGCAAAAATTTAGTAAGGATGATTTTATGAAAAACATATATTTATCCGGTGAATAAAATGATTTTTTTGCAAGAAAATAATAAATTAAAATTTTTTTTTGCTGTTATAAATTATGTCCACATTTACAATGTTCAAATTAATGTATTTGTTATAGTAGTCTTGATATATTTCTAAAATTTATTCTGAGTTTACTCCTTGTTTTCCGAATATTTTATTTTCACACACAGCCGGAAGTAAGTTTTGTTTCATTTCCTTTTTATTTAAAGTTTTGTAAAATTATAACTGTTAGAATTTTATTAAAACAAAGAGTGTCACTAAAAACGTAAGACTGAACATGAATGCCGTGTTTTTAATGATGAATGGACAACTAAGTACTGTTTTATAATAGTTTGTAGCAAATCAGTTTGCTTGTTCTGTCGTGAGTCAGTGGCTGTCTTCAAAGAGTACAATTTTAAAAGACATTATCAAACAAAACATTCCGATTTCGGATACAATTTAACAATCTAAGAGAGGGAAAGGAAATGCCTGGAGTTCGTGAGAAATATGGAGAAACAGCAAACTGTTTTCACTAAACAGTCTTCAATTCAAGATGCTGCAACAGAAGCTAGTCTTTTGCTGTCACACATAATTCTAAAACAGAACAAGCCATTTTCTGATGGCGAGTTCATCAAAGAATGTTTGCTAGATGCAGAAAACATTATGTGTCCAGAATAAACAACAACAAAATACTTTATCAAGGAGAACTGTGGTCAGACGTGTTGACAAGATAAGTGACAATTTGATGCATAAAATTCAAGATCCAAGTAAACAATTTTTGTGGTACTCTCTTGCATTGGATGAGAGTACCGATGTACATAATACTGCCCAATTATTGATATTTATACGTGGAATAAACACTTTTTTCAAACTCACTGAAGAGTTACTCAAAGACACAATCACACGCCATGATATATTCAATTCTGTTACTAACTGTATTGAAATAAATGGGTTGGTTTGGAACAAGATGGCAAGTGTTACGACTGACGGAGCTCATGATTTGACTGGAAAAAATCTAGGTCTGGTAAAGTTGATAAGTGATAAGATTAAAGCAGAATCTCCTGACCACACATTAACACCAATTCATTGTGTGATCCATCAAGAAAGTCTTGTACAACTGTTTTGAATATCAAGCATGTTATTGACCCATTTGTCAGTGTCATCAACCTTATCTCAGATCAAGAGGACTTAAACACAGACAGTTCAAGGCATTACTTGACAATTTGGAAACTGAACATTCCGGTGTCCTGAACCACACCAGTGTTCTATGGCGGAGTCTCTGCAAGGTGTCGAGGCGCGTATGGGAACTCAGAGAAGAAATAGTGATGTTCCTAGAGATGAAGGGCATTGAATGTGACTTTAATTCTAACATTGTCAATAAAGAGTGGAAGTTAGAATTTATGTTGCCATTGAAATTATGGAACAGTTAAATTAACTGAATGTCAAACTTCAGGGCAATTGTGTGTTTGTATATGCATTGTATGTACAAGAAAAATCATTTCAGGCAAAACTCTCACTGTTCTCCAGACAAGCAAGTAAAAAAATGGTTTTGTCACTTCCCTTTGCCGAAACAGGTGAAATGACTGAAAGGTAAACAAAGCCCAATTAGATGCATTGACTGAAGAATTTGGATGGAGATTCCTAGAATTCAAGAACTTAGAGCCACAGTTCAATATTCTCAGTTCCCCTTTTAGTGCAGAAGCTAATACAGCCAGGGACATACAGTAGGAGCTGCTTGACTTACAAGTAGATCATGACCTGAAAGAGAAATTCAAGCCAGATGGTTTGCAGGATTTCTATGGATCTTTATCAGAAGAATCATTTCCCAACTTGAAAAACTTTGCAGCTAAACTTTTATAATTGTTTGGATCAACATACATTTGCGAACAAGCATTTTCTTGCTTGAAGATCAACAAATCTAAGAATAGGTCTTTATTTAAATATTGAGCACAACCCACTACTGGCAACACCGATCGCATTCTGGTATGAATCTAAGGCCTATCCACGTCAACATGGAAGCACTATACTCGAGTTTCGCCCTCATTTGAGCTCGTCAGTAGTGCATATCCCTGACCGGATCCGGAAACAGTCCCGGATCACGCGTGTGAAGCGGGTGTGTAACCACGCGGCACACACTGGACACACCAAATTATCACAACAGAATATCACAACGCTACCCATCGTAGGCTATGCTCTCTATTGTCGGAGTGCACCTTGCATGCTGTCATGCGAATTTCATCAAGTAAACTTGCTCCAGATTTCAAGAATATTGTCAAAAATTGCAAGCAGTCACATACATCTCATAAGAAATTAACAATTGTAGTGACAATGTAGTCGGTTTGTGTCTAAATTAAAGCCACTGATAGATAATAAACAAAAATTATTATAATAAAACATTGTAAAATACTGTTAACAAATTATTAAACATTATTGTCCATATTGTAACATATAATCTATAAGTGTATAATTAAAATAAAATTGCAATAAATTTTTATAATGTTTAATAACCTATAAATAATTAATAATTACATATTGTGATAGTTTTCTGTAAACAACGTGGATTTAATATATATGCGGCCCGCCAATATCTTCAGATTTATCAATGTGGCCCTACGCACAAAAAGTTTGCCTACCCCTAGACTAGAGAATTTAGATATAGGCAGTCCATAGTGTTTGAGGATGTTGTTCTAAGTGACAAATAATTTGAGGATATTGTGAGCGACAAAGATGAATACTTAATTACAACTGACCAACTTAATGAGAAAAAAGCCAAACAAGGATCTGAATGGTCGAACCAAATGATGTATTTGTGGCAAGAACACAGACTTGATCCGGTAAAGTTGACTGTTTGAGATGGTGGACCATGATCGACCAAGTTTATCATCACGGCACAGGATGATAGCGGTGGAGATGTTGATGATAACTTTCTCTAACTCTAATGGTGTAGAGACAACAGTTTCAGAAGCCATACACTACAAGATTAGAGTTAATTAGAACACGATTGGCAGTATTTGTAATGTGAAAGGTAGCAGCTGAAATTACCATGGATTCGTGTTGGTTGTTGTTGTACAGGTTGTGCGCTGATGCCCATCGTTTCATGCCATGCACCTGTGGGGCCTGGATGTCATAACGAAACCATGCAATGCTGACATATAAGGGAATAAACATGATATATATCGTAAAACCAGACATCTTCAAACTGTGGCCCACCAGTCCCATCAGACCGCCAGCTTGAAACATGCAACGTGCCAGGTTATGGCGTCACATGCAAGAATGATTGTTTTTTTCTTACTTTCAATAAGGAGTTATTGCATGCGATGTTTTGCTTGAACTCAAGCATAGTTTATACACATGCTACTTTTTTGCGCTCGCTCGCTTTGAACTCAAGCGTAGTCCATACACACTATTTATAGTAGTGATGGACTTAATTTTGTGTGTGGATTTGCTTTCCCTATTAACAGTGTCCCTTACCATCAGTCGAACCCACTCCGACTTCTGAGGTACTTCTAATTTACGTCCCCATGTCATGGACTAGAAGTCAACATTTTAGCACAAATGACCAGTTTAGAGGTTGAACCCGCCACCCGCACACCGGATGTTTAAGAGCGAACACTAATTATTCATTTGCTCTTGCTGATCTCCAGTTATTGCATGTGGTGTTTTTTATTGTATAAAATGCAGTTTTTGGTTATGAAAGAAAAATATGTTTTAACATAAGTTAATCAGGTTCCAAAATGCTATGGCTTGGACTGTGATGTGGCGAGAAAGTTGTGCATTCTGCAGTATGACTCGGAGACTCTCGTGAGTTCTTAGACGTTTTGTGAGAACATTCATATAATCATCAAGCTGCTTAGTCCTTGAGCTGGATTTGTAGCTTCCTTATTATATCTTATCTTGGTGCAAGTAAGTGTAGGAAGAGAACTGGTTACTCATATCAAAAACGGACCATCCATTCTTTGTACATGTCTTGAGAAGGGCTAAACTGGAATGTGTCTTTGTAGCAAGCAAGGTGAGCAGAGACAATGGAGGTCACAGTAAGAAAATGACAGACAGCTTGACAAAAGCATGCAGGAGCACATGTGTCTAATTGCATCATCTATGAGAGGAGGCTGTGGACAAATATGGCGCGAGAGTTAGTGCGTCATGGACTATAGATGAAGAGGAACAATTAATCTTCTCCAGTATTCTCAAAAGACAAGAGGGACGTTTATAGCACTAGGGAATGTGTGTGAGAGTATTCAAGTCTAATGAAACTCTAGAGTATTCAATTCTAACATGAAATCAATACTAGTGTATGGATTAGACACACAGAGAGCGACTAAAACGATTACAGATACATTACAAACATGCATTAGTTGGTGACTGCGCAAAACAGGACTACATTGGTATGTATAACCGAATCACAAATTTAGAGCATATGTTGGGAGGGGGGGGGGGTGTCTAGACGAATACCAGCGAATCAAGAGGTGAAGAAAGACGTTGGCGCAGGATAGAACATATGATGAGAAATCTGAAAATAGTATACCTGGAAAGATCTAGAAGGCAAAAGAAAGAGAGGAACACACACACACACACACCACACACACACACACACACACACACACACACACACAAATGCATTGAAAAAAGAAGTCAAGGCAGAAATGAATCATATGGGAAGAACATGGCCGGCCATGTTCTTCCCATATGATTCATTTCTGCCTTGACTTCTTTCAAGGGATAGCTAAGGATAGGAAAGGGTGGAGTGAATTTGTTGAGGGCTTATACCTGGACGGGGATACAGGCTGAAAGAAGCAGAGATCGAAGAATATCAGTCTTCTGTTGCTCGTGTCAGTGTTGTACATGTCTCTGCAGGCTTGTCTCTGCACGTCTGGCTAGCTAAGATATTGCCTGGTACTTTGTCACTTGTAAATGATTGTTCATTCCGTGACGCTCTGCTACAGACCTTCGTGCTGTAAGTCATAACCGGGTCATGACTGCCTTTTCACCTGTGTTGCTAGGAGCAATTTTCTGTATTCGTTTGTCTGTCGTTTTGTTTTTATATTAGCTGCATGCCTTTTTTTAACAGAACGTCGCAATCAGACCTAACTTGTTTTGGCTGTTTATTATTTTCTAGACAATGTTACGTTCAGTTTGCCATTACTTTCTTAAAGGTCATCCTCTCAGCTCATCTCCTCTCATCTCATCTCATCTCATCTTGTTCCTCTTGTACCTTGCGGTGTCGAGGTGAAGTATAAACAGCGGGAGAGTGCCTGTTTAAGGGCTTCATTTTCGAGATTCCCATGGACGGCGCTCATACCATTTCAATCAACACAATTCGGTCTGCTTCCAAATCGCCTGCGTCTGACTTCGAAGCTTGTATGTCAATATTGTAAAACTGCTGTCACTGCCTCTAAGCCACAGCCGCCTACAGCCGATCTCTACAATGTCACCACATATCGAGTTTCCCCAGCTGGTTTCCACCGTTTCTAGAAGCAGAGGGCCGTGTTTCAGCGACGTCAAGTGCTGTGGGAAGTCACAGTAAGAAGAAGACAGACAGCTTGACAAGGTGCATGCACGAGCACACGTCTGTTGTCTGCATGTATGACAGGAGGCTGTGGACAAATATGGCACGAGAGTCAATGCCGCATGGCCTTCTTCCTCTTCTTCTTCTTCTTCTTCTTCTTCTTCTTCTTCTTCTTCTTCTTCTTCTTCTTCTTCTTCTTCTTCTTCTTCGTTTACCTTCAGACGTCAGTGTTAATAATTGTAAAGAAAGCAGCAGTCAACTTAAGCAAGCTAACGTCTCCATAACGTGTGACATCAAAGTGAGCAGGATGGGCCCAAACACTGTTGTTCTCTGTTGTGTATGTTGGGCACTCCTGCAACAAATGTTTATCTGTAATTTTACCAGCTCTACGGTTACATTCATCAATATCTCCTCGCTGTAGTTTATTAAACATGTGATATTTCAGCCTGTCATGTAGTATGACACAAAACAGAAGAAGTCTATATGGATATACTCCCATACCGGTAGACATGCATTATGTGGTGATATTGTGTCTGAACTAACAACATACGTATGTGAGAGCATGGTCTATCTGCCTCTGAAGGTCAAACATCTCTGCTTCCAGCTCGGGGATTTTCCGGTTGAAGTCATAGATCAGGAAGTTCCTCATGACATCATCTTCACAGTCAGCACATACTCTGTACGTCTCGTTGACTTCACTTGGTTTCCCGTCCTCCTGGCGTTCAGAGAACAAATAAACAAGTAAATGACTGTTACTGGCGTCATCAACTCTACGATATTCTAAGACGGTTGCTGTAATGTTTAGCTCAGAACCCCTAATATATATATATATATATATATATATATATATATATATATATATATATATATATATATATATATATATATATATATATATATATATATATATATATATATATATATTATAGAGATGGGGTACCATCAATCTTTATTGACGACGCCGAACTTAAGATAGTGGACCATTTCACATATCTAGGATCAGAGGTAAATAGCAAATTATCTCTAGATCAGGAAATCTACATCAGGATTGGAATGGCAGCAACAACAATGAACAGATTAACAAAAAGAGTCTGGGAGAATAGGAAGCTTACTGCCGAAACAAAAGTACTTGTCTATCAAGCCTGTGTTCTTAGTACTCTTCTTTATGGCAGCGAAGCCTGATCAACTTACTCACACCAAGAGAAACGTTTAAACAGCTTTCATATGCGGTGTCTGCAAACAACACTTGGTATTAAGTGGCAAGACAAAATCACAAAGTATTGGAAAGATCAGGTTGTGTGACGGTTTGCGACGGCGTAGACTTAGATGGATATGACACGTTAGGATGATGGATGATGGTAGAATACCAAAGGACATCTTTTTTGGTGAATTACAGATGGGTAAGAGATCTCAGGGTCGCCTCTACTACGATACAAAGATGTGTGTAAGCGGGATAGATTGATATAGGCATTGATAATGCACATTGGGAGCAAGTCGCCGCTGAACGTATTGCATGGAGGGCACATATCAGAAATGGAATAAAGACAAAAGAGAAGATGATTGCAGATAGGTCACACTGAGCGTATGAGGCGTAAGATGGTACATGATAGTGAAAATGACCATGTGTTCACATGCATCCACTGTGGACGAACATTTACAGCGCGAATTGGCCTTATCAGTCACATTCGCTACCGCCATGGGTTGTAGTTATTATGCCTTTTTTTGAAGCACAATGTACCAAACTATCGTCTGTCAAGACGGCAAGGTGCCAATGAATGAATGAATATATATTTATATATATAAATATATATATATATATATATATATATATATATATATATATATATATATATATATATAAATATTTATATATATATATATATATATATATATATATATATATATATAAGCAATCAGGAATATATAAGGAGAGACCAGATACACACAAAGAGAGAGAGAAAGAGAGAGAGAGAGAGTGAGTGAGTGACAGAGAAGACAGAGAGAGCGACAGATAAACGGAGAGAGAGGTAGAAAGAACGATACAGACATAAACATAGACAGACAGAAACAGAGACAGATAGATAGTCACACACAATTATTTCTCTCTCTCTCTCTATCTCTCTCTCTCTCTCTCTCTCTCTCTCTCTCTCTCTGTGTGTGAGAGAGAGAGAGAGAGAGAGAGAGAGAGAGAGAAAAGCAGAGAGAGAGAGAGAGAGAGAATGTGAATATACATAGACAACTGAAGGAATATATTTAAAACCTAAACATATAATGTAACGAATCAAATTGACCTCTATCATGGAAGCTTACAAATATCGACCGCAAATACAAGCCTTTGCCTTGGACGCTAACTAGTAACGGATCCGTACACTGTCTTTATGTGACTGATGCTAGCAAGTAAAGATCCCATATATTATCGTATAGTATAGGGTTGCCAAATGTAACTGAGAAACCTGTACGTTTCTCATGGAATCAGAGATTGTAATATTGACACATATTAATATTGTCACTCATCATCTTCATCATGTGCCATGTCAACTGGTCTAGGCGTTCATGTCACACCTCAGATCTCCGTCCTTGGTGTTCCTGATCAACTCTGATGATGATATTCCTGCATGCCACCATCACAGCAACTCATTCTCTATATAACATGTCGGCACTCTCTTTTTTTGCATTCAATGATAGTGAATGATAGCGTATAAGATATTTTATATTTCCTGAAATTCATCTTTTGTTTGACAAATTCTGCTCTTAATCTCTGTCACAAGTTAAACAATTCAACCAACAAAATCGAGAAACACTTTGATTTAATTAAATCTTTGATTTGATAGGGAAAATCTGGGACAAATGGTATCCCGAAAGCATTGTATAGGACATTGAATTATTTAATAAAACCCCAGGACTGTCCCAGAATACCGTATTCCAAATATTGTCTTCCTATCACGGATGCTAGCAAATATGCTGTCTTCTTGTCACAGAATCTAACAAATATCGACTCAAAAATATCGGACCAAACGCTGTCCTTCCGTCTTTTCAAAATTGTCCATGTTCTTTCACAAGTGTAGAGCCTTGGTTGTGTCGTGTCTGTTTACAGCGGATATGCAATACATGCACTTTTCTAGTGACACATCCAACTGTATCCCGACATTAGTTGTCTGACTTCGCCTTCACAGACGATTTAATAATTTTAAGGCAATGCACATTGTAAATAGCTGTTCTAGATACATCACTAGTTTATGTTCAAGATTATATAATATATGTGGCTATATATGTCTCCTGTCATTCCCCGGTGTAACCCCAATGTGACCACCAGATTTCGGCCAACCACCAACCATTTCGTTGTTCTTGACGTGGAACTGTATCCAGTCAATGCGGATGTCCCCCTTGAGGTCAGTTCCAGGCGGCAGGTACAGTTGTAGGGTTCTGTAGGTGCAGGAGATGCAGAAGGTCTGCTCGCACAGGCTGCAGTCGTGAATCTCCGTCAACATCCGCAGCTGTCTGCTGCAGGCTTGGCATTCTTTGCTTCTTGTCGTTTTGCTCTGGTTTGACAGAGATATTGGTTTGTGAACGTTATTTTGTTATATAGGCGATATCTTGAACAAAGTTTGTGTATACATTAGTTAGTTGTATAGACACTTTCATAGATAAAGCAAAGAATATTTTAGTAAGTTGTATACAGATTTCCATGTACAATGATAAGAATATTAATTAGTAAAATTTAAAGAGACTTTCATGGACAAGATGAAGAATATTAGTAAGTTGTAAAGAGATATTGCTGTTGAAGGTAAATAATATTAGTTACGTGTATAGAATTGTGTGGACAATGTGAAAGATATTAGTACTTTGTATAGATTCTGTTATGGAGCAAATGATTAGTAAATTGGACAGAGACTTATGTGGACTAAGTAAAGCATAACAATACGTTATATATATATATATATATATATATATATATATATATATATATATAATGAAACAGTCAGGAAGTTAGTTGCATTAACAATGGCATGAGCGCGGTCGTACCAGTGATCGATACCTGGGCTCGCCGCTGGCTACGGAAGGGAAAGACTGGCCCCATATTCGTCCGTGCAATCCGGCCTACAACATGGGATGGTGCTAGCACATCATAGACCTACAGCTGGCTCCTTTATGTTTAATGTATAGAGTGACTTGTCAGTGCAGCCAAGACTATTGGTGAGTTGTGAAGAGACATTAGTGGACTGTGTGAAAAATAAAGGTAAGTTATATAGAGTGACTTGTCAAGGCAGCGAAGACTATTGGTGAGTTGTGAAGAGACATTAGTGGACTGTGTGAAAAATAAAGGTAAGTTATATAGAGTCACTTTTGAATGCAGCGTAGACTATTGGTGAGTTGTGAAGAGACATTAGTGGACTGTGTGAATAATAAAGATAAGTTATATAGAGTGACTTGTGAATGCAGCGTAGATTATTAGTACAAGTATAGAGACTTATGTGAACTAAGTGAGAATACAAATTAGATAGCTAGAAGTCGTGACAGACCAACGCATGTTATTGATGAGTTAAAAGTATACTGACGTAGCCGATATAATTTATGGCTGTTTCAAGAATGACCTAGACAATATAATGTATGGATGTTTGAAGAACAATGCAAACAACGACTAAGTAAAATTCAGGATTATTTCACAAACCTGAGATCGGGTATGTGTTGATCAATCTGAAGCTAACCTATCATTGACTTCTCCTATTTGTGAGTGAGTACCATGACGGATGGGAACCGCCGTAGCATAGTGCTAAACACGCTTGTCTTTCGGCCAGGTTTTCATGCAATCGAATCCCCACCGAGAAACGTGGGGGTTACGGGTGGGCATTGTTTTAAATGGACCTTGATTCCCCAGTCTAAAATCAGTACCAGGAAATGTCGTGGGAGGTAAAGGTGCTCGATGACCCCCATCTCCCCTCGAGTGTCTATTGATCGATATAAATATAAGGCTAGCACCGTGTAACCGCTGCGCCTGAGGGAGTTGACAAGGGCCCTTAACTTCAGTTACTTAACATGATAGATGGAATGAAGAAAGATCACGTGAAACATTTTAAAAAAACTTGATTGGACAAATGGTAGAAACATTGAATTAACTTAAATATAAAGTTTATTTTAAAAAAAATCATTGAAAAGGCTATGACCTAAGAATGACTGAACTAGCTTCAAGAATGTGGGTGACATATCACAGTCACTGTTTAGATTTTTTTTTAAACGTAACAGACTTTCAATGAGTCACTTTTTAAACTGTCTGTCTATCGCATACCTACTTTCATAGTTACTTACGGAACCTACTATGTGTCTGTCATTCGTCCATTTATATGTATGTTTGTCTGTCTGTCTGTCTTTCTATCTGTCTGTCTGTCAGGTAATTAATTATATATTAGCATGTAAACGATTATTAATTGTGCACATTTTATGATAAATGTCTATAGAATCACGCATGATAAATGCCAACAGAATCACACACGATAAACGCTAACAGAATCACACACGATAAATGCCACTATAATTACACATGATAAATGCCAACAGAATCACACATGATAAATGCCAACATAATTACACATGATAAATGCATTAGAATCACACATGATAAAAACCATCAGAATCACACATGATAAACGCTAACAGAATCACACATGATAAATGCAAGCAGAATCACACATGATAAATGCCAACAGAATCATACATATTAAATGACAACAGAATCACACATGATAAACGCCAACAGAATCACTCATGATAAATGCCAACAGAATCACACATGATGAATGCCTACATCAAAAATGATAAACGCCAACAGAATCACACATGATAAACGCTAACAGAATCACACATAATAAATGCCTACATCACACATGATAAACGCCAACAGAATCACACATGATAAATGCCAACATAATTACACATGATAAATGTCAACATAATCACACATGATAAATGCCAGCATAATCACACATGATAAATGCCAACAGAATCACACATGATAAATTCCAACAGAATCAAACATGATAAATGCCTACAGAGTCACACATTATAAATGCCTACATCACACATGATAAATGCCAACAGAATCATACATGATAAATGCCAACAGAATCAAACATGATAAATGCCATCTGAATCACACACGATAAATACCAACAGAATCACACGTGACAAATGCCAACAGAATCACACATGATAAATGCCTACATCAAAAATGATAAATGCCAACAGAATCACACATGATAAATGCAAGCAGAATCACACATGATAAACGCTAACAGAATCACACATGATAAATGCCTACATCACACATGATAACCGCTAACAGAATCACACATGATAAACGCTAACAGAATCACACATGATAAATGCCTACATCACACATGATAAACGCTAACAGAATCACACATGATAAACGCTAACAGAATCACACATGATAAATGCCTACATCACACATGATAAACGCTAACAGAATCACACATGATAAATGCCAACAGAATCACACATGATAAATGCAAGCAGAACCACACCAGATAAATTCAAACAGAATCACACATGATAAAAGCCAACAGAATCACACATGATAAATGCCTACATCACACATGATAAATTCCAACAGTATCACACATAATAAATACCAAAGAATCACACATGATAAATGCCAACACAAATACACATGATAACTAACATAATTATGCATGATAAATGCCAACAGAATCACACATGATAAACGCCAACAGAATCACACATGATAAATGCCAACAGAATCACACATGATAAATACCAATGGAATCATACATGATAAATGCCAATATAATCACACATGGTAAATGCCAACAAAATCACACATGATAAAACCATCAGAATCACACATGATAAAAGCCAACAGAATCACACATGATAAATGCTAACATATTAACACGTGAAAGTATACCTTGATTCTGCTTTGTCCGGGGTTCTCAAAGTGTAAATAGTTTGCTAGAAACTTGTGTCGTGGTTGCTTTTCCAATTGGTGGTGGACGTCGACGAGGAATCTCAGACATAGACTTGTTAGGCCAGGGGTCACATCCAGCCTACAAATCAGCATATAGTGTCATTGAGAAAACAACATCTCGACAGCTCCCCCAGGAGCTGAAGGTTAGATCAGACTTCTTGTTTCTAATTTAACTGTCAGCTCTGGTCATCTCAGGTCCCCCGTTGTATTTATTAGGGAGTTCAACATTGCCGAATGGATAAGAGAGCTGGCTCTTAAACTGTGCTGATGCCAAGGTAGCAGGCTCAACTTCTACACAGGTCTGCTGGACTAAAATGTTGACTTCTCGTCCTTGACTTGGGGACGTAAATTGCAAGTACCACAGAAGTCGGAGTATGTTCGCCTAATGTTTAGGGACACTGGTAATAGGGATAACTAATCCACAAGCACAAATAAGTCCAGTGCGCTAGAAGTAGTTTAGTTTAGTCGACAGATCAACATCGCGGTACACGGGTGTAACCCATAAGTGCTCCGTTCTATTCCTAACTCAAGCCTGAGTCCGGGGAATCTCAGCTCAGTGCACGAACACCGTAGCACCAGCGAGGATCCTGAAATACTTTGGGTAGATTTTTACCTCGACATTTTGCTCGGACAGCACCGCTAGGCTACTCTTTTTTGATTTCCAACTGCCAAGTTTGTTATCATTTTGTGGTAGGGTGGCTGGTTGGTTGCTGAATACAGTTCATTGTAACTCTTACGTTTGGTCTTGTGTTAGGTCGCCTCGGTCCAGAAAAGATCTTGCCTCTATCCAAGTGAGGTTGAGACTTTTCTGCAGACCCGGTACCAGAGCACCACCTGCACGAGAAGTGTTTTACACACCTTTTCTTCCTTCCCCAGCTAGGAGGCTGTTTGATGTGCAAGTATGGCACTGCTACTTCGCATATGCCAAGAGATATCATCATAATCATCATCATCATTACCATCATCACCATCATCATCATTGTTATGTACCCTGCCAAATGGCGCTAGCGTTCATGTATCTCCAAAGATCTCGGTCCTGAGAGTTCCAGATCAACCCTTCAGGCGGTATTCCTCCATGCCAGCCACTCAGTCGATCCAGCATAGTTTCTCTCGACCAGCCTCAGCCTCTTCTCCCACTGATCTTGCCAGTCTCCACAATATTATCCATTGCCTCTCTTCTTATTATATGACAAAATAATATTCTGTGTCTCTTGCTTATAGTTGTATATAATGTTCTACTTGTATTAACCTCTATCAGGCAATCGTTGTTGCTTGTTCTGGCAGTCCAAGGTGTTCACAACATTCATCTCAAGAACAACATCTCCGTTACTTCCAAACTCTTCCTAATTTGTTCTTTCACGTTCCATGGTTGACTGCAAACAGGCATGTTGAGTTGTAACCTGATCATGATTCACCACAGCACATACAAGCTGGCTGAGATTATGTCCTGATTATTAATCTTTTCTTCACATCATTTAGCCGATTCATTGTCATAATACTCCTTGTCTGGAGGAAGCCGTTCATCAACATAATGATGTGGTGGTTATTCTATAAAACATGATATCTCAGTGGTTAGTCATAACTTCAGATGTTTAGTGACCAAATCTGATTTGCAGTATTATACATAGCTTTGATGTGTAGCAACTCAAGAACCTAAAACATTATAATTTAAGTATTATACATGGATTCACATGTTCAGTGATTCAGACGTCTTGCAAATAGAATTTACAGTAGTATACATAGCTTCACGTGTTTAATGACTCAAGAGTCTTATAAATTATGATCTTAGTATTATACATACCTTTACCTATTTAGTGACTCAAGAGTCATCTACATTATGATTTCAGTATTCACGTGCTTAATGACTCACGAGTCATACAAATCAGATGTATAGTATTATTCATAGATTCTCGTGCTTAGTGACTCAGGTGTCTTATAAACTAAGATGTTAGTATTACACGTAGCTTCACATGTTTAGAGACTTAAAAGAGTTCCATAAATTAGGATTATATTATCACACCC
Organism: Cepaea hortensis; assembly: GCA_963921405.1. NCBI lineage: Eukaryota > Metazoa > Mollusca > Gastropoda > Stylommatophora > Helicidae > Cepaea > Cepaea hortensis. Next base: position 48,665,567 of record OY992888.1, read on the forward strand.
TCCCGTGGGTTGTGTCTCAGCAGTGTTAGAAATGATTACATGATTACACCCTCCCGTGGGTTGTGTCTCAGCAGTGTTAGAAATGAGGGCCTATCATACACTTACATGGTCTGCGACTCCAGGGTCTTGTGAAGGGTGGAGGAGGTGACATCTAGTCCCCTGTGTGCCCTGGCTTCATCTCTCAGCTTCTTGAACTCTGACCACAAGCCCCTGTAGGCGCCTCTGCACGTCTCGTACGCTAGCTCTTCACTGCACGTGCCACATATCTAGTACAGCCAACACACGCTGGAATTAGTGTCACATACATCGGGGAATGGGAGAGTGTCGGCAGGTTAACAGTGTCACATATCTGGTACAGTCAACATACGCTGGGATTAGTGTCATATACATCAGAGGATGGTAGAGTGTCGGCAGGTTAACAGTGTCACATACATCAGGGAATGGTAGAGTGTCGGCAGGTTAACAGTGTCACATACATCAAGGGATGGGAGAGTGTCGGTAGGTTAATAGTGTTGCATACATCAGGGGATGGGAGAGTGTCGGCAGGTTAACAGTGTTACATACATCAGGGCATGGGAGAGTGTCGGCAGGTTAATACGAGTATTACACACATCAGGGGATGGGAGAGTGTCGGCAGGTTAACAGTGTTACATACATCAGGGGATGGGAGAGTGCCGGCAGGTTAACAGTTTCACATGAATCAGGGGATGGGAGAGTGCCGGCAGGTTAACAGTGTCACATAGATCAGAGGATGGGAGAGTGTCGGCAGGTTAACAGTGTTACATAGATCAGAGGATGGGAGAGTGTCGGCAGGTTAACAGTGTTACATACATCAGAGGATGGGAGAGTGTCGACAGGTTAACAGTGTTACATACATCAGGAGATGGGAGAGTGTCGGCAGATTAATAGTGTTACATACATCAGGGAATGGGAGAGTGTCGGCAGGTTAACAGTGTTACATACATCAGGAGATGGGAGCGTGTCGGCAGGTTAACAGTGTCACATACATCAGGGGATGGGAGAGTGTCGGCAGGTTAACAGTGTTACATATATCAGGGGATGGAAGAGTGTCGGCAGGTTAACAGTGTTACATATATCAGGGGATGGGAGAGTGTCGGCAGTTTAACAGTGTTACATATATCAGGGGATGGGAGAGTGTCGGCAGGTTAACAGTGTCACATATCTGGTACAGCCAACACACGCTGGGATAAGTGTCACATACATCAGGGGATGGGAGAGTGTCGGCAGGTTAACAGTGTTACATACATCAGGAGATGGGAGAGTGTCGGCAGGTTAATAGTGTTACATACATCAGGGAATGGGAGAGTGTCGGCAGGTTAACAGTGTCACATACATCAGGGGATGGGAGAGTGTCGGCAGGTTAACAGTGTCACATACATCAGGGGATGGGAGAGTGTCGGCAGGTTAACAGTGTCACATACATCAGGGGATGGGAGAGTGTAGGCAGGTTAACAGTGTCACATACATCAGGGGATGGGAGAGTGTCGGCAGGTTAACAGTGTCACATACATCAGGAGATGGGAGAGTGTCGGCAGGTTAACAGTGTTACATACATCAGGGGATGGGAGAGTGTCGGCAGGTTAATAGTGTTACATACATCAGGGGATGGGAGAGTGTCGGCAGGTTAACAGTGTTACATATATCAGGGAATGGGAGAGTGTCGGCAGGTTAACAGTGTTACATACATCAGGGGATGGGAGAGTGTCGGCAGGTTAACAGTGTCACATACATCAGGGGATGGGAGAGTGTCGGCAGGTTAACAGTGTCACATACATCAGGGAATGGGAGAGTGTCGGCAGGTTAACAGCGTCACATACATGAGGGGATGGGAGAGTGTCGGCAGGTTAACAGCGTCACATATATCAGAGGATGGGAGAGTGTCGGCAGGTTAACAGTGTCACATACATCAGGGGATGGGAGAGTGTCGGCAGGTTAACAGTGTCACATACATCAGGGGATGGGAGAGTGTCGGCAGGTTAACAGTGTCACATACATCAGGGGATGGGAGAGTGTCGGCAGGTTAACAGTGTCACATACATCAGGGGATGGGAGAGTGTCGACAGGTTAACAGTGTCACATACATCAGGGGATGGGAGAGTGTCGGCAGGTTAACAGTGTCACATATCTGGTACAGGCAACTCACGCTGGGATTAGTGTCACATACATCAGGGAACGGGAGAGTGTCGGCAGGTTAACAGTGTTACATACATCCGGGAATGGGAGAGTGTCGGCAGGTTAACAGTGTCACATACATCAGGGGATGGGAGAGTGTCGGCAGGTTAACAGTGTCACATACATCAGGGGATTGGAGAGTGTCGGCAGGTTAACAGTGTCACATACATCAGGGGATGGGAGAGTGTCGGCAGGTTAACAGTGTCACATACATCAGGGGATGGGAGAGTATCGGCAGGTTAACAGTGTTACATACATCCGGGAATGGGAGAGTGTCGGCAGGTTAACAGTGTCACATATATCAGGGGATGGGAGAGTGTCGGCAGGTTAACAGTGTCACATACATCAGGGGATGGGAGAATGCCGGCAGGTTAACAGTGTCACATACATCAGGGAATGGGAGAGTGTCGGCAGGTTAACAGTGTCACATACATCAGGGGATGGGAGAATGCCGGCAGGTTAACAGTGTCACATATCTGGTACAGGCAACTCACGCTGGGATTAGTGTCACATACATCAGGGGATGGGAGAGTGCCGGCAGGTTAACAGTGTCACATACATCAGGGGATGGGAGAGTGCCGGCAGGTTAACAGTGATATATACATGGGGGAATGGGAGAGTCGATCGATAAGACCTGATCATTCGGGGCCACATCGATTGACGGATGTCAGTCGCAGCGATCGGGCAAGATTTGAGCTAGTCTACAATGGGTGACGTTGTGATATTCTAGTGTGATAATTGGTTGCGTCCAGCGTGAGTCGCGTGGTCAGTGGTTGCACACCGGCATCACACTCCAATGATCCGAAGTTCGATCCCGGGTCAAGTCAGGGATATGCACTGCTGACGAGCTCACACGAGAGCGAAACTCGAGTGCTTCCACTCTGACGAGGTCAAGGCTTATGGTTCATACCGTAATGCGATCGGCGTTGCCAGTAGTGGGTTGTGTTCAATCTTTAAACCTCAAATCACGAAACAACAAAATAAATCGAATGTAAGAGTGCCGGTGGGTTAACAGTGACACGTACATGCAGAAATAGATTAACTTATTAAGTGCCATGGGATAATTAATCGTCTTAAGTGATTTCCCGTATCTGCCGAAATGTTGTCATTGCGAAATGTTGTCTCAATACATATATATATGAGGACGTGTGTTTGGTTATTGAAAGAATCATACGGACAAAAAGTGTGTTTTGTCCGTAAAGTGGTTAAGATCGGTTAAAGGTTAAAGGTCAATACTGCGCCCATCTGAGGCCTGTTTCGTGGCGGCTGCTGTGTTGACCCCCAAACTGGAGGCCATAAGGCAGCAACCCGAAACATCTTCAGAACCAATGCTCAATACCAGCACCACAGCTGTCCCATTGCCCGGACTCTGCTTTCGATACCATGTTGGATGAAGTGAATCTACCGAGTCTCTTGTAGGTGGCAGGCTGCAGTTACATGATCCAGTTCATGATGTAGCCACCCACGCCGAGCCTGTCCAAGCATAAACACTGACTCGGTGCAGCGACAGCTGTGGTTGTTTGTGTCTCAAATAGTCACTGTAGAGCCGCAGTAGTCGCTTCTATCTCCATATGCCTGTTTTCATATTTATAGGCATGTAAATTAGTCGTGTTGAGCGATGCACACAGACAGACAGACAGACAGACAGACAGACAAACAGACAGACAGACAGAGAGGAAAAAGAGAGAGAGAAGTGATAAAGAGAGCAGAAGAAAAGTGAGAGAGAGAGAGAGAGAGAGAGAGAGAGAGAGAGAGAGAGAGAGAGAGAGAGAGAGAGAGAGAGAGACGATGAATAAACTTTTTCGCATATAGCAACTTGCCTTGAATATTTAACCGTCAGAAAAACAAGTCGTTACACATCATCACTACATTAGTCAGTTCGAAGACAGATGATGGTGTTGTCTGATCATGTCGCTTCGTTCTCACTTGTTCTGATTAATACTCGCCAGCTCTCCATTCACCAGACCCCGGCGTCAAATAGCATACCTGGATGGCTAGTTGTTTCTTGCATTCATCAGACCCCGACGTTAAATAGCATACCTGGGTGGCTAGTTGTTTCTTTCATTCATCAGACCCCGACGTTAAATAGCATACCTGGGTGGCTAGTTGTTTCTTGCATTCATCAGACCCCGACGTTAAATAGCATACCTTGGTGGCTAGTTGTTTATTGCACTCATCAGACCCCGACGTTAAATAGCGTACCTGGGTGGCTAGTTGTTTATTGCACTCATCAGACCCCGACGTTAAGTAGCATACCTGGGTGGCTAGTTGTTTCTTTCATTCATCAGACCCCGACGTTAAATAGCATACCTGGGTGGCTAGTTGTTTCTTGCATTCATCAGACCCCGACGTTAAATAGCATACCTGGGTGGCTAGTTGTTTATTGCACTCATCAGACCCCGACGTTAAATAGCGTACCTGGGTGGCTAGTTGTTTATTGCACTCATCAGACCCCGACGTTAAATAGCTTACCTGGGTGGCTAGTTGTTTCTTTCATTCATCAGACCCCGACGTTAAATAGCATACCTGGGTGGCTAGTTGTTTTTTGCATTCATCAGACCCCGACGTTAAATAGCATGTCTGGGTGGCTAGTTGTTTATTGCACTCATCAGACCCCGACGTTAAATAGCGTGCCTGGGTGGCTAGTTGTTTCTTTCATTCATCAGACCCCGACGTTAAATAGCATACCTGGGTGGCTAGTTGTTTCTTGCATTCATCAGACCCCGACGTTAAATAGCATACCTGGGTGGCTAGTTGTTTATTGCACTCATCAGACCCCGACGTTAAATAGCATGCCTGGGTGGCTAGTTGTTTGTTTCATTCATCAGACCCCGACGTTAAATAGCATACCTGGGTGGATAGTTTCTTGCATTCATCAGACCCCGACGTTAAATAGCTTACCTGGGTGGCTAGTTGTTTCTTGCATTCATCAGACCCCTACGTTAAATAGCATACCTGGGTGGCTAGTTGTTTATTGCACTCATCAGACCCCGACGTTAAATAGCATACCTGGGTGGCTAGTTGTTTATTGCACTCATCAGACCCCGACGTTAAATAGCATACCTGGGTGGTTAGTTGTTTCTTTCACTCATCAGACCCCGACGTTAAATAGCATACCTGGGTGGCTAGTTGTTTCTTGCAGTCATCAGATCCCGACGTTAAATAGCATGCCTGGGTGGCTAGTTGTTTCTTTCATTCATCAGACCCCGGCGTTAAATAGCATACCTGGGTGGATAGTTGTTTATTGCAGTCATCAGACCCCGACGTTAAATAGCATGCCTGGGTGGCTAGTTGTTTCTTTCATTCATCAGACCCCGGCGTTAAATAGCATACCTGGGTGGATAGTTGTTTCTTGCATTCATCAGACCCCGACGTTAAATAGCATGCCTGGGTGGCTAGTTGTTTCTTGCATTCATCAGACCCCGACGTTAAATAGCATACCTGGGTGGCTAGTTGTTTATTGCACTCATCAGACCCCGACGTTAAATAGCGTACCTGGGTGGCTAGTTGTTTATTGCACTCATCAGACCCCGCCGTTAAATAGCATGCCTGGGTGGCTAGTTGTTTCTTTCATTCATCAGACCCCGACGTTAAATAGCATACCTGGGTGGCTAGTTGTTTCTTCCATTCATCAGACTCCGACGTTAAATAGTATACCTGGGTGGCTAGTTGTTTATTGCACTCATCAGACCCCGACGTTAAATAGCATACCTGGGTGGCTAGTTGTTTCTTCCATTCATCAGACCCCGACGTTAAATAGCATACCTGAGTGGCTAGTTGTTTCTTGCATTTATCAGACCCCGACGTTAAATAGCATACCTGTGTGGCTTGTTGTTTCTTGCATTCATCAGACCCCGACGTTAAATAGCATACCTGTGTGGCTTGTTGTTTCTTGCATTCATCAGACCCCGACGTTAAATAGCATGCTTGGGTGGCTAGTTGTTTATTGCACTCATTAGACCCCGACGTTAAATAGCATGCCTGGGTGGGTAGTTGTTTCTTGCATTCATCAGACCCCGACGTTAAATAGCATACCTGGGTGGCTAGTTGTTTCTTCCATTCATCAGACCCCGACGTTAAATAGCATGCCTGGGTGGCTAGTTGTTTCTTGCATTCATCAGACCCCGACGTTAAATAGCATACCTGGGTGGCTTGTTGTTTCTTGCATTCATCAGACCCCGACGTTAAATAGCATGCCTGGGTGGCTAGTTGTTTATTGCACTCATCAGACCCCGACGTTAAATAGCATGCCTGGGTGGGTAGTTGTTTCTTGCATTCATCAGACCCCGACGTTAAATAGCATACCTGGGTGGCTAGTTATTTCTTCCATTCATCAGACCCCGACGTTAAATAGCATGCCTGGGTGGCTAGTTGTTTCTTGCACTCATCAGACCCCGACGTTAAATAGCATACCTGAGTGGCTAGTTGTTTCTTGCATTAATCAGACCCCGGTGCCCCATAGTTTACCTGTGCCTGATCGGTTCTTTCTTGCATTGACCAGTGCAGAATCGCCTACCAGTATGTGATTGGTTGTTTCTAGTAGTCATTAGACGATGTCCTGTGGCATACCTGGGTGTTTAGTTATTTCTTAAGAGAAGTAACGGCTGCAGCAGGATTTCTTAAGAGAAGTAACGGCTGCAGCTGGATATAACAATAGAAAATAATAACAGATGCGAGTAACTCCTGCGAAACAGTGAGAATTAATAAACATGGACACAGCTGCTATCTCCATTCATCGTTCGTCTTTACTGTCTGTCTTAGTCTGTACATTTCCATTGTGCCTGTGTTTATTATCTCTCACTTTTTCTCAGGAGTTTCACATACTCAACTGTTTTTATTGTCTGCAGTTAATTCTTAGCCGACATTTTTTTGTGTCCCCTGGATAGACAGTATGTTCACAAGTGGGACCACGCTTGCCCGCCGCTCCGACTGTCATGTGATCGAACACTTCTGTAGGGGAAAAGGGGGGGGGGGGGGGGGGATTCTTGACATTGCTCTGGACTCTCAGTTTTTTTTTTTAAAGTTAGTTGCATGTTCTATACAAAACGTACCAGTCAACCCCAGCATTTTTTGGCTGTTCATGATTCCTGAGCAAGTTTACGTTCAGTAGTTTGCCGTTCCTTTCTGAACGACAGGCACCCATACCTTTTCATAAAAAACCAATGTCAGGAGGTCTGCTGCCAAATCGCCACAAATGTGTTTCGAACGCGGGTTGCGGGATTACGAACGTCGCTACGGAGCCGGCTAGGTAGACCGGGCCTAAAATGGGTACCAGTAAATTCCCTGGAAAATAAAGGCGTCCGGCATGGTATTGACCACCCCATCTGTCAAGGGCTGAATAATTTTAAAATAGTAAGTAGGCAACATATATTGAATACAACTCAAGGCGTGATATGGGACTCTCTACTGTTTTGTTTGATGAGTTGAGTTGAGTCATGAACCGACACCACAGCCCTCAGGGCATTCCCATAAGCGAAGAGTTCCAATGCTAATGACACCAGAAGCAGTATGAGTGTATGTCCGTCTGGCCTTTCCTCAGAGTTTTGAGTGTCAGTTCCTCTGGTCACTCCCTGCAGCATCATTCTCTCCAAGCCGTGACGATCTACCTGTTCTTCAACAAGATACACACGATTCCAAAATGTGTTTTACTTTCACTAGTACACTTACAAGTATTATAATGGTGTATCACAAGTTTTAAACATTACCAGGGACGAGAAATTGACGTGATTGTAAACAAAGAATTAAAGAATATACCAACCCTGGACAGGGAAGATGCTTTGTCTTCCTGTTCAACATTATCAACCCTCACCATGGGGATGCAGGCATCACAGAAAGCTTTCTTACACCTGAAACACAGAACAACATTGTGTCAACCCTCACCATGGGGATGCAGGCATCACAGAAAGCTTTCTTACACCTGAAACACAGAACAACATTGTCAACCCTCACCATGGGGATGCAGGCATCACAGAAAGCTTTCTTACACCTGAAACACAGAACAACATTGTCAACCCTCACCATGGGGATGCAGGCATCACAGAAAGCTTTCTTACACCTGAAACACAGAACAACAGTGTGTCAACCCTCACCATGGGGATGCAGGAATCACAGAAAGCTTTCTTACACCTGAAACACAGAACAACATTGTGTCAACCCTCACCATGGGGATGCAGGCATCACAGAAAGCTTTCTTACACCTGAAACACAGAACAACATTGTGTCAACCCTCACCATGGGGATGCAGGCATCACAGACAGCTTTCTTACACCTGAAACACAGAACAACATTGTGTCAACCCTCACCATGGGGATGCAGGCATCACAGAAAGCTTTCTTACACCTGAAACACAGAACAACAACGATACAGTCATCATAGTGGTGATCAATTAGTCACAACTGTATACCAGAAGGGTCAAGAATGTTTTTTTAGGGTTTAAAAGGCAAGCCCGGCTCCGTGGCGAAGGCTTTACTGGCGCAGTTCGTAATCCCGCATACGGCGTTCGAAACACAGCTGTTGGCGATTTGGCAGCAGACCGTATTACGTTGGTTTTTTTATGAAATGGTATGGGTGCCGGTCGTTCAGAAAGCAGGGGCAACCTACTAAACGTAAACTTTCCCCGGGATCACAAACAGCCGAAAAATGCTGGAGTTGATTGCTACGTCCTGTAAAGGATAAGCAACTATTTTTTTTTAGGCGAGGGGATCGACTTTATTGCACCGGGTGTTATCCCATACGGCGCGGTCTCATTCCACAGGGCGGTCTGCCGAAAGCATCGCAAAGAGTACAAACTCTGTAGCCTCAGCAATGACCCCCCAGTAGTCTCTGAGAAAACTGCACTAATTAACCGAAACGGTGTAGGCCAGAATCGCACCCACAACCTAAAAAAGTCGCTTAAAAGTCGACAGGGTCGACTTCATTGCACCGGGTTGTATCCCATATGGCTCCGTCTCTTTCCGCAGCGCGGAAAGCGTCGCACCAAGCACGAACTCCGTAGCTCTAGCGACCACAACCTTCAGGGTGCGAGGCAGGCGGTTTGACCACTTCGCCACAGAGACTCATGGCATGATACTGATAGTTGTACTGATAGTTGAATTATTTCCTGAATGTTTCTAAAAAAATGTTCATGGTGTGTTCTGGATCCCTCGAAGACAAACTACTGCAGGCCACGTGTGTATGAGATACACAGTCACAGGAAGTTGCCACTGTGGTAGCCATACTTCTTTACTAAGCTCTAACCAAATGTAAAATGTAAGAAGCGTGATTGGGTGTTTCAGAAACACTGTGAAGAGCCAATCACACACCGTGCGTTGTTTGGAGCTGAACGAATCAATATAGATATTCCCAGCAGCTTGATTATATCCCGAGTATAATGATTATATCCTGAGTAGCTTGATTTTATCCCGAGTAGCTTGATTATATCCCGAGGAGCATGATTATATCCCGAGTAGCATGATTATATCCAGAATAGCATGATTATATCCCGAGTATCATGATTATATCCCGAGTAGCTTGATTATATCCCGAGTATCATGATTATATCTCGAGTGTCATGATTATATCCCGAGTATCATGATTATATCCCGAGTAGCTTTATTATATCCCGAGTATCATGATTATATCCCGAGTAGCTTTATTATATCCCGAGTAGCTTTATTATATCCCGAGTATCATGATTATATCCCGAGTAGCTTTATTATATCCCGAATATCATGATTATATCCCGAGTAGTTTTATTATGTCCCGAGTATCATGATTATATCCCGTAGCTTTATTATATCCCGAGTATCATGATTATATCCCGAGTAGCTTTATTATATCCCAGGTAGCATGATTATATCCAGAATACCTTGTTTATATCGCGAGTAGCGCCAGAATATCCCGACTAACTTGTGAATATTCCATCTAAGTTTATTATATGCGGAGTAGTTTGCCTCAGGGGCGATGAGGTTACGGACGCTATACCTGGGTTCAAAACAAAGCGATGCTGGGTTTTTTTTTCGAAAAAGGTATAGGTGCTGGTCATTCAGAAAGCAATGGCAAACTACTGAATGTAAAATTTGCCCAGGAATCACCAACAGCCATAATGCTGGGGTTGACTGCTACGCCCTTTGAAGGACATGCAACTAAATTTTATAAAGGCTTGATTATATCCCCAGTAGCTTGATGATAGCCCGTGTAGCTTGACGATATCTCGTATAGCTTGTTGATATCCCTAATAGCTTGTCGATATGCTGATGGACTTGTCGATGTCATGTTGCCGTACAAGTCAACCCCTCCTGTCCACAGAGCCGACTGGGAAATTGTAACCACGGCTTACAATCAGGATATCCCAGGTTTGCAGCCAAGAAACTAAAACTTCCTGTAAAATAACAGTCAGGGGACGGATCTGCTACAGACATGCCTTCAATTACCCAAGATACGCCAGAATAGCAGTGGAGACGTTGTCCTCGCCTTGGCTATGGGTGAGGATAGGAGAAAGGTTCTACTGTTCATGTTTGAAGTGGTAGTGCATCACATTTACCAGGACCAACCTTCTTACCCGCTTTGACCTCACAGATGTAAATTTTAGCGGCTGGGTAGACTCTAAAACAGAGGTTCCAAACCACGGCCCGCGGGCCACTTGTGGCCCGCCAGCTGTCAGAAAGTGGCACGCGAGGCCTCGTTATGTACTATAATATATTTTAATAATTACAAAAATGCACTCGGAGCGCCCCGTCAGCGTGCGATAATTTACTCTGCTCATGGTTGTTATGCTAAGATATTATCGAATGCGCCTGTTCAGTTCGCAATGTAAGATGTAAGATTTGTGCCCAGACTTTGATAAACTGGCATCTGAACTTAAGTAACTGGTTATGAAGAACAGTTACAATTGTAAATTAATTACATTAATAGCGATTTTCGAAACTAATTTAAACTTTATTGTTAAAAGAACATTTGATTGTAAACCAAAAAATGACCGCAGTGTAGTACTGACACTGACTGCCATTAAAGTTTTAGAATTTTGTTGACGAAAGTTAAGAAAGGTAAGAATGATACTGCAAGAATTTTATAATTTTATAACGTTGTGGCCAGCTTAACTACCGAAAATAGTAGATATGGCCCTCTGTTTGAAAAGTTTGGGAACTACTGCTCTAAAACCTTGAGAAATCCCCAATAAATTGAGGCTTGATTCCAGGCGGCTGGTTCGAGAAGCCGACTTGAACATAGTTATCAGTTTTAATTGTGCCTTGTGTGTCTTCTTACTTTTTTCTTTTTGCCATTTGAAGAAGAATTTGAAAGAGCGCACGCCAAATGGCAAGGCAACCTGATAATGATGATGATATGGACGATGGCTTGTAGCCAACATTTGCCGTTTAACATAGCAAAGTTAGTTGCAAATCCTTTACAGGACGTCGCTATGAACTCTAGCACTTTTGGCCTTTTGTGATCTTTTGGCAAGTTTACGTTCAGTAGTGTGCCGTTGCTTTCTGAACGACCAGCTCTCTTATTATTTTATGAAATACTAACGCAAGGCGATCAGCTGCCAAATCTCCCGCAGTTGTATCATGAACGCGGTGTGCGGGATTACGAAGTGCATCCGTAACCCCTACGCCACATAGCCGTTTAAGCATAGAAGGGAGTTCACATCCTCTATCTTGAGCCGTATGTGTGGCGTGGACAGCGTCGAGTTTCTGTTTGTGTATTTATACCTTTGGCCATGGAATTCTAATTACTCATCCCCACGACTCCTAGCAGCATGGAGGAAAGACAACAACAACAACAGGATGTCTGTGGCTGTGATCACAGAACATCAGATGTAATAGCAGTGTCACTTTCATCACAAAATAGAAAACAAGAAACAGGTAAAATACCAGTAATGTGCAATGGGCAAACACCGCTGGACTCATGTTTGTAGAAACTATCTGAAAACCTAAGGGGGGCAACAGCCCTGCATCAAACAACGGAAACTCTTCTCTTTTAACGTGACTTTCTTGTGTTCCATCACTTCTTTCAACATCCCCCTCCCTCCTCCCCTCCCCAGCATGGGGGAAATTTCCCCCCCTCCCATGGGGGGGGGGGGGGGGGGGGGTTGTGGCAAAGGTTGGTGGACGGTATTTGCTGTAGGAGAACCTGGTATATGATACCACAACATCTAGTCTGAGAATGGAGGTGGAGGAAGTCACGTCAGCGTTCCGCTGCCTGGAAGAAACACAGCACATGTGTGTCGTCATTGTAAGGGACTGACAAAGTATGATGAGAAATCTGAAGACAGGCATGCTTCGGGCAGAGGGGCAGGCTTCCATTCAACAATTAAAATATAGAGAATATCTGTTGGATTGTTTCCCCAAGTACATGCTGGAGTGGCGGGAAACGAGCAGACGGACAGATTGGCTGGGTCTGCACCCCTTGGTGGAGTATTCATTGCTGCATGATAAGGCAGATGTGGTCTGCACCCCTTGGTGGGGTATTGCTGCATGATAAGGCAGATGTGGTCTGCACCCCTTGGTAGAGTATTTATTGCTGCATGATAAGGCAGATGTGGTCTGCACCCCTTGGTAGAGTATTTATTGCTGCATGATAAGGCAGATGTGGTCTGCAACCCTTGGTGGAATATTTATTGCTGCATGATAAGGCAGATGTGGCCGGGACCCTTTGGAATCGGGTGTACAGTGCAGAAGAACGGGTACATTATCAGAAATAAACTGGGACGGCTTGGAGAGAATGTTGCTGCAGGGAGGGACCAGAAGATCTGGCCGAGACTCACAACTCCGAGGAAAAGCCAGACGGACAGACTGCTACTAGTACCATTAGTATAGGGACTTCGTTAGCTGTTGCAGATAAGGACGAAGTACGTTTGGGAATATCCCAAGTACTGTTATGTCTGTTCTTGACTCCAACCAACTCAACTAATTGCTGTTGTAGAATCTACAAGTTAATTCCATTGACATATTATCATCACAACGTGCCACGCCGATAAGCGTGGACTGTCATGTTTCGCTATCTCACACGATCACCAGTGTCTTTGGTCAGGTTTGTGTTTGTGTTCCCACTATGCCACGTCGCCAAAACATCCACGTGTTCATCTTGCTGCCTCCCCCATGCTCTTTTCCCATCAATCGTGCCAGTTGTCACTAAATTTCCTAGTTTATTTCTATTCAAAACATGCCCAAAAGTCTAATTACGAGTCAATTTGTAGTTCTGATTTGTTCCTCATAGGACTTGTTCATGGTTTTTCTGTCCGGTATTCTTTGCATTTTCCTCAGAAACCACATTTCCACTGCCTTTAGATGTTTCTCAGCTTGCCTGCTTATTGTCCTTGTTTCACACGAGATCGTATAGTGATTTTGTGAGTTATAGTTTTGTACATGAGCGTTATCAACCATATTTATCACACTTTAACAATGAAAGGCAAACAAGCTTGCATATTTACATGAATCTCCCGGAGAGATGTGTGCATTGTTGTAGAGTTACACATATCGCCAGTGCAACATGTCACCCAGCCAACACAAGAATTAGTTACACTTGTTCTATCGACCCACCGCCACCAGACACAAACATCATCCCTCATCTTTGCCAGCCTTTTCGGGGAGGTTCTTCTGGTTAGTATTATCACGTGAGTGCGGGCAGCGCCAGATGTTGCCGGCTGCCTAACTCCAGTTATGTGTGTGTGTGTGGGTGTGTGTGTGTGTGTGTGCGTGTGTGTGTGTGCGTGTGTGGGTGACAAGTGTTGGCAGTTTCCATCAACACTTCTTGTGTCGGCTTCTTGTTTGTGGAAGTGATTGTTATCTACCTGACCATCGTGGGCTTTTTCTGATCTATCTATCTATCTATCTATCTATCTATCTATCTATCTATCTATCTATCTATCTATCTATCTATCCATCCATCCATCCATCCATCCATCCATCCATCTATCTATCTATCTATCTATCTATCCATCCATCCATACATCCATCCATCCATCCATCTATCTATCTATCTATCTATCTATCCATCCATCCATCCATCCATCCATCCATTCATCCATCTATCTATCTATCTATCTATCTATCTATCTATCTATCTATCTATCTATCTATCCATCCATCCATCCATCCATCCATCCATCTATCTATCTATCTGTCTGTCTGTCTGTCTGTCTGTCTCTGTCTCTGTCTCTCTCTCTATCTCTCTCTCTCTCTCTCTCTCTCTCTCTCTCTCTCTCTCTCTCTCTCTCTCTCTCTCTCTCTCTCTCTCTCTCTAGGGAGCGATGTTGTCCACTATGTCAACAACTGTTTTGATGCAGAATGACCGGGAGAGCACTGAGTATTTGAGACCTGCCCCTCCTGTTTTATGTCAATGAGCCACTTTTAAGGTCAATATATTTGTGACATTTTGAAATAATTAACTACAAGTCAGCATAGCCGAATGGATAAGAGAGTTCGCTATTAAACTTCCGGTGTGCTGATGTCGAGGCAGCGGGTTCAACCAGTACAATGGTCAGCTGGGCTAAAATGCTGATTTCACGTCCTTGACTTGGGGACGTAAATTACAAGTCGGAGTGATGGCGATTGACACTGATAATAAAGAAAGCTAATCCACACGCACAATTCAGTTCAGTGAACTAGAATGTCTAGCACGAGTTTTCACGACGCTTAAGTTCAAAGCGAGCGAAAGCTTAATATATATAGGGCTGCGTGGTCTCGAGGTGTGGTGTCCGCCTCGAGTGCTGGAGGTCCCGGGTTCAGGCCCCTGTGTGGACCGGGATTATTTCACGGGGACTTCTAGTAATAAAATTTCCCCTAGTCTCTGGGTAGTGAGATCGGACGCCTGTGTGTATTGTTGCGCACGTAAAAAATCCCTTGGCAGTTGGAAATCGAAAAAGAGTAGCCTGACGGCGCTGCCCTGGCAAAATTTCGAGATAAAAATCTACCCAAAGTATTTCAGGATCCTCGCCGGTGCTACGGAGTTCGTGCACTGAGCTGAGCTTCTCCAAATTCAGGTTTGAGTTAGGAGGAGAACGCAGCACTTATAGGTTACACCCGTGTGTCGTGATGTTGATCCATCGACTAAACTAAACTAAACTAAACTAAACTAAACATATATATGTTTGCATATCCTTTATAGGACATCGCTGTCAACATCAGCATCTTTCAGCTGAGTGTTGATTTCTTGGCAAGATTATCCTCAGCAGTTTGCCATTGCTTTCTGAGCGGCCAGCTCACTTACCCCGTAAGTTACCGACGCGATTCGAACCACTGCTGATTCTCACCGTCGTCACGTTACTTACGAGATGCTTATGTCCTGTGAGAATTAAACAATGTCTACGCCCGTGTCTGTATTCATCATTGACAACTTTCATCATCAACAAGTGCCTTGCCGGCTGGTGTGGGCGATCATGCCTCTCCACAAATTGCGATCTCCGACGGCATGTATGAATTCATGTACTGACTCCCTTCCGTGCCATGACACAAGATTGTCAAGAATATTCACTCGCCGTCTTCCTCTGTCTCTCTTTCCGCAAATCTTTCCGGTTGTCACAATCTGTTCTAGTTTTTGTCTTCTCATAATGTGGTTTACAAAAAAATAAATAAAAAATTAAGACTGCCTCTTTCTGATGTTTGTAATAAGTTGTCTTTGCGACATAGCCTCCCTCAACATGTCCAGATTGCGCACTTTGACAACTGTATAACCGTACAATGGTGAGCAGACGGTGTCCACTGGCAGTACCAACGTTTGTTAACCACATTTCTTTGCCTTGCCTGTTTGCTGATTGTCCATAATTCACAGTCAAGTATTCAAACTGGTTTTATGTACCACGCAACAATATTTTTCCCATTTGTGATTTACAGACCATATGGAAACAGAGGAAGAGGCCGACCACGTAACCGTTGGACGGAGGGAATAGCAGAGTCCATGGGAATATCGATACATGAAGTCCATAATCGGGTAATCTCCCGCTGTTTATACTTCACCTCGACACCGCAAGGCACAAGAGGAACATGATGAGATGAGATGAGATGGTTGCCGATCAATGTTTCTTGGATCACTCGCTTTGACCTTGAGCGTAGACCACACACATGCTACTACTACTATGTGAAGGTTAGCGTTCTCTATTACCACTGCCCTTCCGCATTAGGTGAACCCTTTCCGACTTCTGGGGTACTTGTATGTTGCCAAGTCAAGGACGAGAAGTCAACATTCAAGTCAAACTGACCCGGCGTGTGGAACGAACCCACTACGCCGCTGCCAGCAGAGAAAGTTAAAGCACGTTAAACCTTTCAGCCACACTGACCTCCATCAATAATTAACATATTGTGTGCCAAACAAAAAGTAGATTAGAGCTTAACAAACATGGATGGCGGGAAATGGACAGTAGGGGTGTGTCACAGTTATGACTGACAAGTTAGACATGTTTGTTGTACTATATTTACAGTTAAAGAGGGTTGCTAAGGGACAACAACTGTATATAAGGCCATGCCAGATAAGGGAAGTCGTTTAAGACGATTAATAAATGAGTTGTTTTTTTTTAAATTGCATCTCCTTTACAGAACGTTGCAGTCAACACCAGCATTTTACTGCGTTATTGATGTCCTGGCAAGTTTTTACGTTCAGTAGTTTGCCATTTCTTTTTGAACTCCTATACCAACACGTTAAAACCAGCGAGACACTGTCTGCTACCAAATCGATCGCCGCTGTGTTTCGAACACGGGTAAGCGGCATTACGAATCACATTCCTCATGTCCTCGCCACGGAGCTGGCATAATCATTAAATCAGTTACAAACGCAAAATAACAAACACAACCTGTTACTCGTCTATTGTTATACTTGTGTCTGTACACGCACATGGCCGCAGTTCCATAAATAGCCAAGTAGAGTATGAACAGACAGAATATGAACAACATGCTTGGCATGTCGTGTTAAACCATATGTGTCCACGACAGACGTCATGCAGCTAATGTTACGCCTTACTTCACTGAGAAATTCCAGGTGCCAATATTTGACGTGGCTAGCTCAATGGCAGAGTCGCATGGGTGTAAGAACAGTTTTAACTGATAGCAGTCGAACTCGGGACCACAGTGTTAGTAAGCCAGACACTTGCCACTATATCACCAGACTTAAAGTGGGTCGCAGTGTATGTGAGTGAAGGTAAATGAGCTTGTTCTGCATCGGTGGTGGTGGGTGTGGAGTCAGAGGTAATTGCGTAAATCATAAAGTAGGCACAAGTAAAGGAGCCATGTCCTGCTTAGGTGATGGTGGGGATGGAGTCAGAGGTAATTGGGTAAACCATACAGTAGGCACAAGTGAAGGAGATATGTCCTGCCTTAGTGGTGGTTGGGATGGAGTCAGAGGTAATTGGGTAAACCATACAGTAGGCACAAGTGAAGGAGATATGTCCTGCCTTAGTGGTGGTTGGGATGGAGGTAAATACGTAACACATAAAGTTGGCATAAGTAAAGGAGCTATGTCCTGCCTTAATTGTGGTGGGGATGGAGTAAGAGGTAATTGCGTAAATCATAAAGAAGGCACAAGTAAAGGAGCTATGTCCTGCCATGGTGATGGTGGGGATGGAGTCAGAGGTAAATGCGTAACGCATAAAGTAGGCACAATTAAGGGAGCCTTTTATTTTCACCAGGCCTATTAGGTATATGGTATTAGCCTCATACATGTGTAGACCCATGGGTACAGACAGGTAATGTGGTCAGTTACAAACTGGCCGCCTTTACTTCTCGGGATATTTCCTGCTACCTATTTTAGACTGAGTCGACCTGGGATCCCGTATAAATTTTTAAACTCCGTTATAAAGGGGATTCGAGCACATGACGACTGGGCTGGCGGGCACGTGCTAGCCACTAGCACTACGGCAGCGTGTGGTTCGCGGTGTGCTCAGTGTTAAAGACAATAATAATAATTTGGAAATAACAACAGTTAGGTGTGTGTAACTCCTGCAAAAAAAGTGAGAGATAATAAACACAGACACATTGGACATACTTTACAACGAACTCCGCTACGGAAAACGTAAATCACAACGAACGAAATGTCCATAAAACTAAGCTTCCTCGGGAACAACACACACAGAACTAAAGAAGCACGTGAAATTAAACAATGTAATAACATTAAAACACAAACTGCTGCAGTCGTTACTTCTATTATCTATTCATCACAATTGGACCTACCTGCTGCAGTGGTACCTGAACCGCATGAAGCCAAATTGTCGGTCGCACTTCCTGCAGACTGACGCTTTCTCCAACTTGGGCTGAACGTAGGGTATCTTCTTCTTCTTGCTCCCTTCAGATGAGAGTCGTGTTGAAGTTATCGGCCACCGGCAGATCACACACACACACACACACACACACACACACACACACATATATATATATATATATATATATATATATATATATATATATATACAGAGAGAGAGAGAGAGAGAGAGAGAGAGAGAGAGAGAGAGAGAGAGAGAGAGAGAGAGAGAGAGAGCGAGCGCGCAAGGCGTAACGTTGGAGACAAACGATCGCGTACAGTACAAGTAGTACTACAGATGAACTTGTGGATCTTCAGAATGAACAGCTA
This sequence comes from Cepaea hortensis, assembly GCA_963921405.1. NCBI lineage: Eukaryota > Metazoa > Mollusca > Gastropoda > Stylommatophora > Helicidae > Cepaea > Cepaea hortensis. The sequence goes on from OY992888.1 coordinate 48,684,293, forward strand.
AAGACATTAAAGGAGGAGCGTTCGTCCGATGATGAGTCAGTGACCATTTCAATTGCCAGGATTTAAGAAATTTGCAGCAAGTGAGCAGACGTCTAAGACTTCTTTGTGAACCATCATCCAAACAAACTTGTTGCTAACAAGCTCTATGCCCCTATATGTGATGAATAATAACACGACGGCCCACTTCAGAAAGATTCTTCAGCAAAGGAAGCGACAAATTTCCCTTGATAGTTTCTTGGTGCAGACAGATTCCCAGTCGACTGCCAAGAAACAGCGACGAGATAATACTGAAACTAATGATTCAGAATAACAAAGAAAGTGACAAATTTCCTATTATAGTTTTCTTCTTCTTCTTTTTCTTCTTCTTCTTCTTCTTCTTCTTCTTCTTCTTCTTCTTCTTCTTCTTCTTCTTCTTCTTCTTCAGCGTTCCGAGCCATTGAGGTTCTTTGCTGCAGATACAATCCGTCTCCATTCGTCTCTCTGGTTGACCTTCTCTTGCCAGTCGTTGATTCCAAGTGCTTGTAGGTCTGTATATATATTATCTCTCCACCGTCTTCTTGGTCTACCTCGGGGTCTACGGTCATTTATTTCCTGAGTGTAAGCGAGTTTTGTTTCCCTATTATCTTCTATTCTTTCTATATGCCCCAGCCATTGTAGTCTATTAGCCTTCATGATACCAGTGATTAGCGGGGACTTAAACAGATCAAAAATGACTTTGTTACTTCTTCTTTTCCACTCTGCACTTTGTGTATCCCTAATGGGTCCAAAGGTGCGTCTGAAAACTTTGTTCTCAAAGGTTTGTAGCAAGGCTTCGTCTCCTTTCGTTGTACTCCAGGTTTCAGAGCCATACAGCACAACTGGTCTGATCAGTGTTTTGTATATTGTGATCTTGGTGTTACGAGATAGCGCCTTTGATTTTAGTAGATGTTGTAGTGCATAGTATATCTTATTTCCAGAATTGATTCTTGCTTGTATTTCTTCCCTTATGACGTTGGAGCAGTTGAAGATTGTACCAGGTATTTGTATGTTTCCGTTCTTTTAATGGTCATATCATCTATTTGTATGTAGCCAGAGTTTTTAGCCATTCCTTCTCTTGAAATTACCATATATTCTGTCTTATCTTGGTTGATAACCAGCCCCATCTGTTGGGCTTTTTCCTTTAAGTGAGTCAATATTTCCAATGTCTTTTGTTCATTTTCCCCTATAATATCTATATCATCTGCATAACCAAGCAGCTTGGATGTTCCTCCAATATCACATTCCTCCTTTACCCTCCTTACAACTTTCTCTAGAGCCAGATTGAAGAGTAGCGGCGATAGTGCATCACCCTGTTTCAAGCCAGATGTTATTTGGAAAGGGTCTGATTTCCTGCCTTTATATGATACTATATTATAAGTATTTTCCATGCATAGTCTGGTCATGTTGATTAACTTCCTTGGTATTCCAAATTCCCGCATAGCATTCCATAGACTATTCCTATGGACACTATCATAAGCCTTTTTAAAATCCACAAAAATGTTATTGAGATCTCTTTTATATTCCCAGTTTTTCTCGGCTATTTGTCGTAAGATAAATATCTGATCTATTGTTTATCTGTTTTGTCTAAATCCCGCCTGGTAGTCACCTAATATGTATTCTGAATATGGTTTTAGTCTATTTAGTAGTACTGCGGATAGTATCTTATAGCTTGTGGACAGTAGTGATATTCCTCTATAATTTTCACACTGGAACTTGTCTCCTTTCTTAAAGATAGGTATCAATAATGACTCTTTCCAGTCATGGGGTAATTCTTCAGTCCTCCAGATTTGCATTATTAGTTCGTATAGCTTTAGATCTAATGCATGGCCACCCGCCTTTATAAATTCAGCAGCAATTCCATCAGCCCCAGTTGCCTTATTGTTTTTAAGTCTTGTGATTACATATAGGACTTCTTCAAATACAGGTTCTTCAATGTGTGGTTCACACCTTATAACCCTTTCCTGTGGGAAAGTGTTACTTGGAGCTTCACAATTTAGTAATTCAATAAAGTATTCTTTCCATGTGTTGCACATTTCCTCATTGGTATTTATCATATTCCCATTTTTGTCTTTTAAACCATATGTGTTGTGTTGGTGCCCTCGTTTCATAGACTTCAGTTCTTTAAAAAACTTTCTGGATTCGTTTTTCTGGTGATTAGTTTCCATATCTTTGATTATATTACTCATATATTCTCGCTTCTGCTGTCGAACTATTTTTGTAGCCTCTTTACATTCATTTTTATATTTCTCTTCCTTTTGGATGTTGTTGATGTCATTTAGCCATAGCTGTCTGGCATTCTTTTTCCTAATGACTGCTTCTTAACATTTTGGATTGTACCATCTGTTCTTTCTGTGCGTGGTTAACACACCGAGACATTCTTCTGCGGTTGAGTGAATTGTATTCTTGATGTTCAACCAAGTTTGGTCAACGCTTTCCTCCAACGGGTTTTGTAGAATTTCAAGTTTACATTTTATTTCATCTGCAAATTTCTCTTTGACTGTAATTTCTTGTAGTTTTACTCTGTTATATGTTGGGTGTAACCTTTGTAGTTTAGCATAGAAAGCTCTCTTAAGTTTTATTTTAAATTTTGCCCCAACGAGGAAGTGGTCGCTGTGGCACTCAGCTCCTCTATAGCTTCTAACTTGTTGTATGTTTGATGCATTTTTGTTGTTAATTAAAATGTGATTTATTTGATTATAGGTTCTCTTGTCACATGATTTCCAAGTTTGTTTACGTAAATCCTTTCTTTGCAGTCTGGTACTGCTGATCTGCAGTCCTTTGGCTTCTGCTAGATTGATGACTCTCCACCCATTATCATTTGAAGTTGTATGTTGGCTTTCCATACCGGCAACTTTTTTATGAGTTTGCTCTCTACCTATTTTTGCGTTGAAGTCTCCCAGCACAATCAGGATGTCCTGTTTGGGGGTTTCTTCTATGACATCTTCCAGATCATTATAATAGTCTTCTTTAATATCATCTTCTTTCTCTTCAGTAGGTGCATGTCATCGTTATATTTTTCCATTTACCTTTTATTCGTAATTTACTAATCCTATCATTAATAGCTTTAAAGTTTAGAACGTTCCCCCATAACTCTTTTTTGATGACAAATCCTGTTCCTAATTCATGTTTATTTTGGGTGTTTCCTCCATATATTATAATCATTCCATTTTGCTCTAAAGTACCCTCTCCTGGCCACCTTATTTCTTGAATTGCTGTTATATCCATTTTATACTCAACCAGCTCCCGGGTTAATTCTTCGGTCGCTCCAGCTCGATATAGTGTCCGTACATTCCATGTTCCAAATCTCAGAAGTCCTTTAACGTTCCGAGGTCGTTGTCCAAATAAGTCAGTCCGAATTCGAGGCTCATGTATCTGTTTCGTAACAAAATGGTTTTTACAAAGGTGGGGATGTTAACCCCACGCTTCAACCCCCAACCTGGAGGACCAGGGTGTTTCTCTTTGTCTGTTCTCTACCCTTTGACCTGTCCGGCTTGGGAAGCCCTGTTGGTAGCTACGCTACCGCCGGCATAGCTCTCAGGGTCATTGAGAAACTCAAGCCGCCCCCCCCCCCACCACCACCACCACCACCACGATAAGGTGGAAACACCATCGGGGTGATCGTTTTCTTGGTAATGAAAATAGACTAAATCTCTTTTTATTTTACATTTAATTCATTTGGTTGTTTTCTTTCTCTTTATTTAAAATGTGAAGTACACGTATTCTTTGCGTTTTGTCAGGTAAACGACCGAATGTTAATAAAAAAGAAGGATTATTTCAACTTGAATACGAATTGTCTTTATTTAATTGATTTCAATGTTGTGGGTTACGAACGTTTCGGGTTACGAACCGAGTTCTGGAACGAATTAAGTTCGTAACCCGAGGTACCAATATTGGTTATTCATCATCTGCAGAATTTAATATTATACCCATATTATTTTTGTGTGTAATTCTATGTATATGAAGAATGATGCATTGTAATGTTTGTTGTATTTATTCGGGGAAGGTCGGCGTGGCCGAGGGTTACATCGTGCTCGCGCTTAAACTTCCTGTGCGCTGACGGCGGTGTAGTGGATTCATTCCATACACCGGCCAGTTGGACTAGGACTTTGACTTCTCGTTCAGAAATCAATGGCAAACTACTAAATGTAAAATTGTTTAGAAAATCAGCGTGGGGTTGAGCGCAGCGTCCTGCAGACGACATGCAACATTGTGTAATTGACTCACTGAAAATACCCAATTATTAGTCGGCAGCTGCATTATCTCCTTGGCATTATACGTGTTCTGTACAGTAGCATTGCTCTTTCATTCATCTGTTCGTCTGTACCGTGCAAAAATGTCTTCCATAGCAGTCTTTCGAAATGTCTATCTATTATAAGCCAGAAAAAGTCTTGCCTCTGTTGCTATTAAGTGTTAATTATCTATTTACGCTGTGGTCTTCCTCTTGTCAGCATCCCCAGTATACTTCCCTCTAATCGTGTCTTTTCTATACTTTCTGACCTTTTTAAATGTCGAAAATATGTAATTTCCTCCAGCAGATCCGCTTGGCCGAATGGTTAAGAACGCGTGTTCTTAAACAATCCTTGTGCTGATGCTGAGGTAAACGGTTCAACCCCTACACCGGACAGCTGGACTAAAATGTTGACCTCTCGTCCTTGACTTGGGGGAGTTAATTACAAGTATATCTGAAGTCGGAGTGTGTTCTCCTGATGGCGAGGGACACTGTTAATAGGGAAAGCTAACCGACACGCAAACTTCAGTCCATCACTGCTATAAATAGTGTTTATGGACTACGCTTGAGTTCAAAGCGGGCGACCGCAAAAATAAAAATGTAATTTCCTCATTTATGTGTGTCTTAATAATCGATCGTCTTCAATGTGAGTAGTCCTTCAGCAATCCACATGGAGTCGACAGGCTATAAAACTCCAAGCTCGGTCATGTCACAACTCCTAATATATTGCAGTCATAAAGTTAACACAGACAAGAAGTTTCATATATTGTATTCAACGAACCATAAATGATTGCTCAAATATATTTAGGCTTTACCAATTAGGCGGTTCCATCCAATTTTATGCAGACAGAAAAACGTCGTTTTAAATGTGCTATTACAATGGGGATAACAAATGCTGCAATATTCGAACAATACCAGTCACTGTGTGTGAAGTATTTCAGCCAAAGTATCATTCATTCATTCACTTTATATGATACATAACTCTGCAGTATACACCTGACGAGATGCAGCGAAATATGCCAGGCAATAAATGGTGCAAACTTGTGTTTGTGACTTCTGTGTGTAAGTATTAAGTTCTTGTTGGATATATCTGTCTGTTCTCCTTTCCAGCTAGTCAGTTTTCAATAGTTCACAGGCGGTTATGTCCTTTTCACCTGATATGTTAAACACCAATGTGTCTCCCCCAGATGTTGCCACGGGAAATATGTACGCACCTAACGATCTGACTTTTGTTGCTCTATTTGTTTCAATCTATAAACGTTGTAATTGCTTTAGTTTTTGGAGAACAACGTTTGTTCTTATAATTTCTGTCATCACATGTCCATCGCCTGACAGCAGTGAACCCAGAAATTCAAAAGTACTTACTTTCTGTAAGTTCTCTACGCTGATAAATACATCTGACGCCATGTTTGTTTCATCGGTTGCCACTAATTTTTCTTTCTATGTTTAGAGATATAAATTTAGTTTATCACTTTGTTCTTGCACTGAGTACATTAGCTTCTCAATTTTAATTTTTGTTGTTTACAATAATACCGTGTCACCAAGATACCGAAGATCCGGCATTTATTTTCTTCCAATTAGAAAGGTATCATATTCATTGTCAATATTGTTTTAAACATCCTCCGTGGTGTTTACACTATATAATTAAAACAGATAGCCTCTTTTAAACATTATCATCATCATCATCATGTGCCATGCCGAAAAGCGTGGGCGATCATGTTTCGCCATCTCACACGATCACCAGGATCGTGGATCAGCTTTGTGTTCTTGTCACGGCCATACCATGTGGCCAAGCCATCCAGGTATTTACTTCTCTGCCTTCCCCTTTTCTTTTCCCCTCAATCTTGCCAGCTGTCACCAAGTTCTCTAATTTATTTCTTGTCATAACGTGTCCTAAATTTTGTGACTGCCTAGGTCTAATTTCTCTAATCAGTTTACGGTTGTCATTTGTTTCTTGTAGAACTTGATCATTGCTTTTTCTATCTGTCCATGGTATTCTTTACATTTTCCTGAGAAACCACATTTCCACTTCCATACGATGTTTTTCAGCTTGTCTGCTCATTGTCCACGTTTAATATCCATACAAAAGTGCAAGTTCTATGTTGCACTTCAATACTCTTTTTCCTGTTGCAAATGACATCTTTTTATTGGTCAGTATGTTTTCCATCTTGCAAAAGGCTACCTTCGCCATGTCGATTTTTATTCTAATCTCTTCAAGGCATTTCCCATCAGATGTTATGACTGTTCCGAGATAATTGTACCGATTCATTTGTTTAAGAATATTCATATGTACTTGTATTTTACATTTTGGTATTTCCTTCTTCCTAGTGACGACCATAATCTGTGTCTTCTTACAATTTAATTCTAATCCTAGTTGTTCGCTGTGTGCAAACGCTGCATCTACTAAATGTTGCAGATCCTGCTCATTGTCTGCAAACAATACTGTGTCATCTGCATATCTAATGTTATTGATGTTACGTCTCCCAATGGTGATCATATCTTCAAAATTTCTGAAAATATTGTCACTGTACAGGGTCAAACATTACACCTTTCATTAATTTCTCTATTATAAGTTGTACTAGATCTAACCAAATGTTCCCTATTGATCTTCTTTACAGTCTTAATCCTTAATCTCATCTTGTCTATAACTGGAAATGAACAGGCTCATAGACTGGCTGCCATTACTTCTTTGGGAGACGAACTGAATTATGACAAGGTTGATGTGATGACAAGTCTTTTAGATCCAGTGGATATGCAGCAAAATAAACAGAGAATGCACTTCTGGATAGATTGATTCAGTGGGGGAAGGGTGAACATAGGGTCTAGATACCACTCAACGCTTGGGGGAGAACGCAGTCGGGCGTTCAGTCAGGCTGACATATGTACCATCAGAAGGGGAACTTTTTGTTGGCTGCTTTAGAAGGGGACAGGACCCTTGAAGGAATGTCCGGAAGGCAATGATATAGATTCTAGATTGCATATTAATGTTCTCTCTTATTTGAAGAAGTGCACCATTGAAAACATTGACTGGAGAAATCATCACTGATAAGAAACAGCAGATGGACAGATGGGTAGAACACTATTTGGAGCTTTACTCAAGTGAGACCAAACTAGCGGATGATGCCCTCAACAAAAAGAGGCTCTACAAACTCTCGACCACCTGGACACACTTCCCACCATAACAGAAGTTAAGTGTGCTATAAATGAACTTGCATCTGGCAAGGCTCCAGGTAAGGATGGGATTCCAATAGAGGTTATCAGGAGTGGGCAAGACACACTCACTCTACAGATCCACCAGCTAATAGAGCTATGCTGGCGAGAAGGACAAGTCCCACAGGATTTCAAAGATTCAAGCATCATAACACTGTACAAGAACAAGGGCGATCGGAGTGACTGCAACAACTATAGGGGTATCTCACTTTTGTGTATTGTTGGAAAAGTATTTGCCAGAATTGTTCTGCGCAGACTTCAAGTCCTAGGAGATCAAGTCTACCCCGAATCACAGTGTGGCTTTCGACAGAACCGGTCTACTATTGATATGATATTCTCATTGCGACAAATGCAAGAAAAATGCCGTGAACAGAATCAACCATTGTTTATTGCCTTCATCGACCTCACAAAGGAATTAGATTTGGTCAGTCGTGAGAATCTGTTCAATGCACTAAAGAAGATTGGCTGCCCACCAACTCTTCTGTCCATTGTGGAATCGTTCCACACAGGCATGAAGGGTATAATCAAGTTTGATGGTGCAACTTCTGAAGAGTTTGAAATCAAGAGTGGAGTTAAGCAAGGTTGTGTACTAGCTCCCACCCTCTTTGCAATATACTTTTCACTTCTACTGAAATATGCCTTTCGTGATCAGGATGGTGGTATATACATTCACTCACGCTCAGATGACGGCCTCTACAATGCTCAGAGATTAAAGGCCAAGACCAAAATTAGGAGGGTACTGATCAGAGAGTTGCTTTTTGCAGATGATGCTGCAGTTACGACCCACTCTGAGGAAGAATTGCAATGTCTACTATCTGCATTCTCCAATGCTTGTTCTGAATTTGGTCTAACAATTAGCAAAACGAAGACACAGATTATGTCACAGGGTGCACATGGGGTGCCATTAATCTTTATTGACGACTCCGAACTAGAGATGGTAGACCATTTTACATATCTAGGATCAGAGGTAAATAGCAAATTATCCCTAGATCAGGAAATCAACATCCGGATTGGTAAGGCAGCAACAATAATGAACAGGTTAAGAAAAAGAGTCTGGGAGAACAGGAAGCTTACTGCCAAAACAAAAGTCCTTGTCTATCAAGCCTGTGTCCTTAGTACTCTTCTTTATGGCAGTGAAACCTGGACAACTTACTCATACCAAAAGAAACGTTTAAATTCTTGGTATTAAGTGGCAAGACAAAATCACAAATACTGAAGTATTGGAAAGATCAGGTTGTGTGACGGTTTATTCCATGCTCAGTCTTCGTAGACTTAGATGGATAGGACATCTTAGGAGGATGAATGATGGTAGAATACCAAAGGACCCTTTTTTTGGTGAATTACAGATGGGTAAGAGATCTCAGGGTCGGCCTCTACTACGATACAAAGATGTGTGTAAGCGGGACATGATTGATGCAGGCATTGATAATGCACATTGGGAGCAAGTCGCCGCTGAACGTGTTGCATGGAGGGCAAACATCAGAAATGGAATAAAGACAAAGGAGAAAATTATTGCAGATATGTCACACACCGAGTGTGTGAGACGTAAGATGGTGCATGATGGTGAAAATGACCACGTGTTCACATGCACCCACTGTGAACGGACATTTACAGCGCAAATTGGCCTTATCAGTTACATTCGCTACCGCCATAGGTAAAAGTTATTGTGCCTTTTTAAAGCACAAACTATCGTCTGTCAAGGCTGCAATGTGCCAATGTGTATTTGAAGCTGTGTAAGAATATCTCAACTAACAATCATTAACTTTCGTCAGTTTATGTTAACAACATCGACATCAAAAATAATGATCAACACGATAAAAATACGAATAACGAAAATGAAGAGGACAACAAGAAGTACCTTTACTGAGCTTGTAGAACATCAGTACACTGGAGATAACGTCAGCGTAGGTCATAGACTGTTTGCGTATAGATTCGAACTCAGGGGGGATGATATGCCTGCTGGCGTCACTCTTCTCTAAAGCCACGCTGGGTTTCTGTAAACAGTTGTCCGGGGACACACAACAATCATAGATTTTATCAACTCATAATCCGTGACATCAAAGATGAGAAAGATAGCTTACAGACAGCAAGTGAGTTACGACAACTGTAAAGTCAGTAAAAGATCATTCAAGGTGCATAGGTCATACGGTGCTAGACCCATATGTTTCTAGGCCAGTGGGTACTGGGTGAGGGATGTTGTCAGTGTCCCACCCGTCGCCTTTACTTCCCTCCACATCTCCTGATACATGTTTAAGATCTGTCAACCTGGGAGTCCAGGTCAATGTTTGGACATTCGAATTGACCTCAATGTGGCCAAACCCATGACCACAGGGCAGTTAAGCGTGCGTCTAGCCACCACCCAGCTACACTTACATATACTATTGACACAATGAATACACAAGATATGGTTGCAAAATTTGTTGCCTGGCATATTTCTGTGTATCTCGTCAGTACATACTGCAGAATTCACACAACATAAACTAAAGCAATAAGATAAATCCTCCAATGCGGAATATACATATATACATACAAACACATAAACTATTCACAAACAGCCGGATCAAAATATGTAACCTGACCTTCTTCTGTAAATCTTTCGCCAAACTGGCTATGTCTCTGCCTTGTCTGTACACCAGCACATCATCTGCAAATGTCAAGATTCTACCCACACTTGGTGTCTCAATAACTGCGATTTTGCTGGTGTGGACATTAAAGAGGACTGGGGACAAGGCAGATCCCTGCGGCAACCCAGGTGTACTAGTACAGGGACCAGAAGTCCAGGAACCCATGCGCAGTGCAACCTTACGCTCATAAAGGACTGCTGCAACCCATCTAACAAGGCAAGGGCAGACTTCCATGTCCAGCAGTGTGTGTATTAACCGATCATACCTGACCCTGTTATACGCATCCTCCAGGTCAAGAGCTACCGCCACTGTCCCTTGTTTATCCTGGAGACCCTCGTAGACATCAAATGCAAAAGTCACAGCATTGGCCTAGGTGTCCTTCCCAGGCCGGTAACTCCCGAGTCCTTGGGGAAGCAGATTACGACTTTCCAAATGTTGCTGGAACCTGCGTGCTTCTATCTTTTCGAGGACTTTGCCAAACGTGTTTTGCAGGGTTATGATTCGGTATCCATCAAGTCTGGAGTGATCCTTACCTGGCTTTGGGAGTGGGACCAAGTAGCTATGCAGCCAATCGTGGGCTATTTCCGCCGTATTGATGCTTAGGTTGAAACAACGAGCCATTTCCTCCAAGAATCCCCCATCATCTATGTTCCTCATATAGGAGTCCCTCACCCCATCCGGGCCTGGCGATGTGTCTTTAGCCCGCTTCAGTACTCGTCTAATGTCCTCCACTTTAATCTCACAGTCCTCCTTCCTAGTGACCCGTGACAAGGCTTCTCTGTCGTTATCTCTAATAGCCCTATCTTGCTGATCCGTCTGTTTTAAAAGTCGCGCAAGAAAAGCCTCTCCTTTGTCCTTGTCAGCTGTCATAGGTCGGTTGTTATCATCATAAACGGTGCCATGTGTACCAGGCTTCGCCTGTCTCTTCATCTATCTATCGGTGCAGCCTCCAGAATTTTCCCAATGTCACATCCCCACCGACTTCATTGATAAATTGTTCCCACTTAATCCTCTTTGCCTCTTCTGCATGGAGTTTAAAATCCTGCACCTTTACTTTTTTATACCTTTCAGCCTCTTCCAACTCTGTGTCAACTGAATTGGTTGCTCTCCGCACCATCTGCCAATTCCTTATGGCCGCCCACTTTTCCCTCCATGAATTCTCGACCTCTGGTGTCCACCATGGTGGTTGGGTAAAGAGTCTTCTTGTTGGTTTAGATCTTTTCTTTGATCTAAGGCGCCCCAAGAGCGAAGAGTGGTCGCGCTCATAACTGAATGCCCTGCAAGCTCTTATAGCCCTAAGTGTGCTGGACTTAGGAATGAGCACAGAACAGGGGAGGTTGTCACTTCCATGGTCTCCAAGGACGCTCTATTTTATATCTGATGCCGCCTCTTGGGATACAAGCGTCAGGTCGATGGGCGTGTCAGGGTCCCCCGGTCTCATTGCTAGCCTAGTGGGTGTCCCGTCATTTAGACAGACAACATCCGTCTCAAGTAAGGCCTCAGCAAGAGCAGTACCCTGTCTGTTCTCTCCCAACCTATCCCATTCCTTGGCGCGGGCGTTGAAGTCACCACATATAAGATACCTGGTACCTGGGGTGTCCACTGAACCTTTCAACCAGTCCCAACTCTCTCTCTCTCTCTCTCTCTCTCTCTCTCTCTCTCTCTCTCTCTCTCTCTCTCTCTCTCTCTCTCTCTCTGCTTATGCAAGATTCCCCATTTACATATACATTTTCAGACTGTTCCAGCTGTATCTGCCGATTTGTATCCGCATTCCCTGCACCTCTTTACTCTCCTGACCCCACCAACGCATATCCAGTATTGAATGCTCTTATCCATCCTTGACCACCAGAGCCTGCCCATGCCTTCCCTTCCCAGTTGGGTTGATGTAACATGTATAGCCAGGGCACTTAAAAGAGTTTGTATTCTGTTCTTGTAACATCAGGACATCAAAATCGTAGACCAGTTTCTCCAGTATTGGTCCTCGTTGCTTTGCACTACGGCAATTCCAATACCCAACCCGTACATTTTTGAGTCCCAAACGACCCGTTTTCTTTCTACCTCTTCTGGTTCCAGCCCTCTTGTCTTGCTGGAAAATGGCGAAATGGAAGCGTGCAAGAAGAAGACAGCGTAAATGTTGACAGACAACATCAGCAGATGGACTGGAAGAAGCTTGTGTGACTGCACCATGAAAACTATCACAATATGAGGAAAACCCCGGCACTCGTTGAGAAAACCTGTTTATAGCAAGACAATCCACAAACGAAAAGAACATCTAAAAGCACATAAACGAACTGTATAGGAAATACATGAAAAGAATTACAAGAAACATCAACGGATTGACAACGGAAAGGCATGGAAGAAAATACAAGAGATATCAGAAGATTGGAAGTATTAACACGAGATTATTAAGGGCTTATAATCTATTTAAGGATACAGGAGAAAAGATCACAATGTTCTGGGAGCTTGGGAGGCATTGACCTAACCGTCCGCCTAATGTCCTCTGGTCGGGAAAAAAGGGGTCTAATATCATACATCCAGCCGGCACTGGGAGGAAGGGATAACGGACGTAATTCGTAATCCAACGTACCCCCTTCGAAACATAGCATGGGGCGATTTGGAAGCAGATCGCCTTGCGTTACTTTTATACAGGTATGAGTGCCGGTCGTTCAGAAAACAATTGCAAATTACTAAACGTAAAACGTGCCAAGAAATCAAAAACAGCCAGAAAATGTTGGGGTTGACTGCTGTGTTCTATTAATTTTTTTTTTCGCATATCCTTTACAGGACATCGCTGTCAACAGCAGCATCTTTCAGCTGTCTGTTGATTTCTTGGCAAGATTACGCTCAGTAGTTTGCCATTGCTTTCTGAGCGGCCGGCTCAGTTATCTCGCAAGTCACCAGCGGGGGCCGAACCGCTTCCAGCTCTCGTCCGCTACGAGACTCTGCATGATAAACGGGATTACGGAGAAAGTGTTGTAACCCCTCGGCCAGAGAGACCGGCGTCCTATTAATGGCATATATAAACTATCTTTTTTTTAAAACCATGTATCCCAGATGAGAAACTAACGAATTTTTTTTCCATATTGAATGGCACAATATTCACTACTAGCACTCTACGAAGACGAAGACATAGAATGATAAATATTATTATTTTTGATTGTAGTTGCAATGATTGCGATGGCAGTTGTAGTTGTGGTAGAAGCGGCCTTCGGTTACCGTGTTTCTGACTTTTAATTCCTGAAAGACTCCAGACATTATCTGTTATCCATTTTACAAGACTGGGGAGATCCGAGCACTAGTGAACCATTTCAAGGATGACATACATGGTCCTGGACCTCAGTGTAACTGTCTCCTATATTATACTATATATATATATATATATATATATATATATATATATATATATATATATATATATATATATATATATATATATATATATATATACGTGTGTAATTGTCTACTATACATTGCATGGAATAGATATAAATATGGTGTGTAACTGTCTACCATACATTGCTTGGAATAGACGTACATACGCTTGGGTAGTTGTCACTTACTCTCTTTGAGAAGACATTCTCTCTGTCGCGCGTTGCAACCAAACTTCCTTCGGGTATCTCGGCAGCTGCAGAAGTCATTCTACCGTTGCTGACTGTCGTGTCGTCGAAGTTGTCAACAAGGTCTGTATCTTCCTCTTCTGAGTCGTGTTGGGAAGATGTTGATGGTTCAGTATAGAACAGAGTTTCGGGAACTGGCGAAGCTCGCCTTGATGTCACCGCTGATGCTTCCGTTGAGACTTGAGATTCTGAAGACCGCCGTGAGTTTGGAATTCTGGCTGGTTTTGGAGCTGTCTGAGGAGTGGATGTGGACAACGGGGAGGACGATGCCATTGAACCCGGCATTGGAAGAGGAGGTGGAGAGAGTGGTGGGTGCTGTGGAGAATGAAGGAGGTCTCTTGAAGGCGCCTCTACTTTGATCGTACCGGATGTTCTGAAGAAGAAATGTCTAAAGGAGGTGCTGTTGTCAGAATTGTATCCACTGGTAATCGTCGTCTCCGGAGACTGTGTTGGCGATGGGGGAGGAGTAGTTAACGATCTATCATCATTTTTCAAAGATAACAGTGACGACATGGAAGATGATGGAGATGGGACTGCAGACGGTGGTCGAGATGGTAGAGGCGGTGGCAGGTGAGCGGCAGGTGGACGAGGTAGTATTGGTGGAAGACCTACATCAGCTGGAGATGGTGGTGCTAAGAGAAACGCTGAAGCTGATAGCGGGGATGCGTGCGATGAAGCCTTCACCTGGTAGAAATGTTTATTTGCTAGTACTGAGCTGAGAGTATTCGTCTCGGGCACTGAGGCTGGCGTTTTCTGGGCATGCCAATCCTCTTCTGACAAAAGTAATCCAGATCCTGCCAAGCATGAAGACGTCGCTCTGGTTTCGTCTTTCGATGATGTTTTAGAAGAATCTGGAGAAGCCGTTGTAGGACTTTGACCAGTCCTCAACACCGATGCCTGGGTTTCGCCTGAATGAGAAGCTGCAGGTTTCTCCCCAAAAGAAAATGCGTCTCCGTTAACACCGTTGTAAATCACTCGGTTACCGATCCGAATTTGACTAAAATGGTGTGTATCCTCCATTTTCTCGTGTACTGTTTGAGACCACCTGTCAAACTTCCTGGCAAGTCTTGCAAAGTGTCAGATGAAATAAACACGCCAGAAGCACTTCGTGTTTACAGTTACCGCGTGTACTCATTGACTCCGTTTGACCAATTCTGAAGTCAAAGAACAGCGGGATAATTATGAAACTATATACAGTGGAACCTCACTTAACGATCACCTCTCATAACGAGTAATTCACATAACGAGCAAAATAAATTGTAAAAAAAAATGGTTCGCATAACGAGTGACGTTTCGCGTAACGAGTGACGAGGGGAGGGGAAGTCCCGGATTGTGCGCCTGCAACAGCGAGGACCAGCAGGTTATTTCTAACTTGAAGAAGCTCTACACTAAAGTGCTCTTCGAGCGTTGTTTTGGGGTGACTGAAGGGACCAATCTCACTCTCAGAGAGTTTTGGAAATATCACTTCCACATCGTTGCCTGCTTCAAGATGATCGAAAAGGCGTGGGAAGGGGTTACCAAGAGAACCCTCCCTTCTGCTTGGAAGAAGCTTTGGCCGGAGAGCGCTGTCGAATTTGACTTTGAGGGGTTTGAGACAGTACCTGTGGAGCCTGTAGTCAACGAGATTGTGTCTTTGGCCAAGATCATGGGACTGGGGGTGGATAACAAAGATATCGATGAGCTTGTGAAAGAGCATAGCCAAGAGCTGACCACCGAAGAGCTTATGGAATTACATTATGTTTCACAGCAAGAAGTTGTGGAGGAGAGTTTGTCCGAGGAGGAGGAGAAGGTAACAGCAAACCAACAATCTTCTGGCGCAATAAGAGAAATGCTGAAAGCATGGGAAACTGTTGCATCGTACATTGAGAACCATCACCCTAATAAGTCAGTGGCTATGAGAACTACTAATTTATTTAATGACAATGCTGTGTCGCATTTTCACCAAATTCTGAAGCGTCGGCAAAAACAAATTTCTCTAGACAGCTTTCTAGTAAAAAA
This sequence comes from Cepaea hortensis, assembly GCA_963921405.1. Classification (NCBI taxonomy): domain Eukaryota; kingdom Metazoa; phylum Mollusca; class Gastropoda; order Stylommatophora; family Helicidae; genus Cepaea; species Cepaea hortensis. The sequence continues at coordinate 48,699,988 of OY992888.1, forward strand.
GAATTAGGTATATATATATTTTTTTTTTTTTTTTCATATCCTTTACAGGACATCGTTGTCAACACCAGCGTCTTTCAGCTGTATGTTGATTTCTTGGCAAGATTACTCTCAGTAGTTTGCCATTGCTTTCTGAGCGGCCGGCTCACATACCCCGTAAGTTACCGATGCGATTCGAACTACTGCTGATTCTCACCGTCATCACGTTACCCACGAGAGTATACGAGATTACGGAGAAAAGTCGCTAACCTCTAAGCCACAAAGCCGGCAGGTATGCACTATAAATTGTAAATTAATTATTTCAATTTTTTTTTTCTACAAATCGAATTCTCATTCCAGGTTCGTTCATTCCGGGATAGAAGAGGAAGATGAATCACGCTACTTAACAATGCATATATAATTTTCTTTGAATAAACGTTATACAAAATATTTTGAGTATTTTTTCGGCTGGAACGCATTATCGTATTTTACATTAATTTTTATGGAAAAAAAACTGTTTCGTTTAACTAGTGTTTCGCTTTACGAGTAAGATTCTGGAATGAATTATGCTCGTTAAGCGAGGTTCCACTGTACCAGTCTTATTTCTAAGATGACATTATGTGTATGAAATGATATACCACATTATATTAAGTGTATGAAACTATATACCAGTCTTATATATAAGATGAAATTATGTGTATGAAACTATATACCAGTCTTATATCTAGTATGACATGTGTATGAAACAGCTAGAGCCATGTTCCTTGTGTTACTAAAACTGGTTTACCTGTAGAAATATAGAATCTCCTGCCATTAGTCACAAATGTTACTATTGATTTGTATACTGAGAACAGTGAGTAATCCATGTAAATGACAGGGATTATAGTATTTGTAATACTCCATTAATTACGTGCACTTTTATTGTTAAATAACTCATAGGTCTAAAATGCACATCAGCTTGGGACGAGTGGGGAATCGTGACATGGTGTGTGCATAAATACCTGACTTATCGCTCCATGTTATTTATACATATGTGTCTGCACCTGTGAGTGTGTGTGCATGTATATGTTTGTGTGCGCCCGTGTTTGTGCATGTGTGTGTGTGTGTGTTTGTGTGTTTGTGTGTGTGTTTATGTGTGTGTACACCGGTTTGTGATGTTAGTGTAAAATACACTTTTAGACAATTTCTCTCGAATCACAAAGAAATAGTGAGTGTGTACACAGAGGAAGTGTTAACAGTGTCATGAAACCAGGAGAGTTTGTAAAAAAAAAAAAAGCAAGAATTTCCTCAGCAGCCACAGACACGTGATCTGGTCTTACATAGATATATAGAATAATATGGACATCCAGGAGTAATGTCAATGTTCTAACAATGGAAGACTGGTTACATAGATCTTCATATCTGATATATTTCATTCTTTGACATGTCATGAGAAGATGTTATAATAATGGAAGACTGGTTACATATATCATACGAATTTGATATCATTCTTTGACATGTCATGAAAAGATGTTCTAACAATGGAAGATTGGTCACATAGATCAGTGGAAAAATCATAAGCAATCTTTGGTATGCTGACGATACAGTGTTAATTGCAGAAAGCGAGCAAGAGTTAAAACACCTTGTGGAACAAGTAAACAGGCATAGTGCAGAATGTTGCTTAGATATTAATATTCAAAATACAAACACTATGATAATTAGCAGTGGAAAGGAGAGATCATCAATGAACATCACAGTAAACGGGCAGATACTAGAACAAGTAATAAGTTTCTCCTTTCTTGGACACGTAATAACAGATGATGGCAGAAGTTAAACATAAATCAAAAGGAGAATATAAATGGGAAAAAAATGGATTTCAATAAAATGAAATCAGTATTAACATCTAAAGAGATTAACAACACATTAAATATGAGAATTCTCAAATGTTATGTATATTCATCACAACTGTATGATGCAGAAGTCAAGTTTGAATAGTGAACAAGCATACAGAAAGACCCAATATGGGCCCCATGGGTGTGGATTTACGGTATAGTATGTGGTCTTTCATGGAAAAAAAAACAATCAAATACATAGGTTCTAGAACAACTGGGAATGAACAGATAGTTAATGAAAGAAATAGAAAAGAGGCAAGTGAAATATTTCGGCCATGTTTAAGACAGAACGCCGGCTTCCTGGCCAAGAGGTTGGCGACTTTTCTCCGTAATTTCGTATACTCTCGTAGGTAACGTGACGACGGTGAGAATCAGCAGTGGTTCGAATCGTGTCGGTAACTTACGGGGTATGTGAGCCGGCCGCTTGGAAAGCAATGGCAAACTACTAAGCGTAATCTTGCCGAGAAATCAACAATCAGCTGAAAGATGCTGATGTTGACAGCGATGTCATGTAAAGGATATGTAAAACATGTTTTAAGACAGAACACTCTTCATGAAAACCATGCCGTAGGGTAAGATTTAAGGGGTAGACAACTATACAAGTTTAGTTCAGTTTAGTTTAGTCGGCAGATCAATATCACAGCACACGGGGTGTAACCCATAAGTGCTCCGTTCTTCTCCTAACTCAAGCCTGAGTCCGGAGAATCTCAGCTCAGTGCACGAACTTCGTAGCACCGGCGACGATCCTGAAATACTTTGGGTAGATTTTTAACTCGACATTTTGCCAGGGTAGCACCGTTAGGTTACTCTTTTTCGATTTCCAACTGCCAAGGGATTTTTTACGTGCGCAGCAATACACACGGGTGTCCGATCTCACTACCCAGAGACCAGGGGAAATTTTTTTACTAGAAGTCCACGTGAAAAAATCCCGGTCCTCGCCGGGTCTTGAACCCGGGACCTCCAGCACTCGAGGAGGACACCATACCTCGCGACCAGTCAGCCCGCTTATATAGACAACTATACAAGTGGGAAGATAACATCAAGAGATGGACGAACAGCAATCTGACAGAATGTACAATCAAGACGAGAGACAGGCAGTGTTGGAGATCCATTGCAGCCAACCTACATTGTGGAGACGACACCAAATTGACTGATTATTCTCACTGTTACTGAATACAGGGTCTTATGGATCCATGAAGAACGATTCAGTTCGCATAATGCGTGACGCTTGATATAATATTGCCATTTTAAGTTCTATCTATATACTGTATGTCTGTCTGTCAATCGTGTGTGCGTGTGTGTGTGTGTGTGTGTGTGTGTGTGTGTGTGCGCGCGCGCGCGCGCGCGCACAATCTACTTCTATTTCTATAAGTCTGTATGTCTGTCTGCCTGCCTGTTCACTCGTCCTTATGCTTGTCTATCCGTCTGTCTGACTCAGCTCATCTTAACAAAGTTTGTAATGCTGAAACAATATCACCAGAAACCTTGAGATAAAACACACAAAGAATCACTTCCACAGAGTACGTCCACTGCCGTTTGATTCTCCATGTCTGATCTACAAGGGGAGACTAGAGCACTTATGGAGATATCCGTGGGCAATGAAAGTAATCCCTAACCACACACGGGAACCATCTTCTCTATTCAGACTAACCACGCCGGGCATCTGAAGGAAAGCATATGTACACGAGCTATGCAAACCATAATCCACATCTACGCACTAGTTTGTATTCACATTGAGCACATTATGAGACCAGCGGTCCTATCACTGGTACCAGAAGCGACCTATTTACAGTGTTATCTGTAGCACTGAGTATTGGTCCCTGTGCTGTGTTCACTGTTTGTCACTGCATTAATAAGCACAACATCTGTTGTTTGCTGCACGGTCGTGCCAACTGTAGAAACTGTCACCCCGTGGAATTGTTCGAAAATTATTTTATTTTCAGGGTGTCCACACCACATCGTTGTGCAATTTTTAAAGTCCACAACTGTTTTTAAAAACAAAATGTAGTTGCACGTCCTTTGCGGAATGTTGCAATCAGTCCCAGCATTAATGACTGTTTGTGATTTACTGGGCAATTTTAGTTCAGTAGTTTGCCATTGCCGGCTCTGTGGCGCAGTTCGTAATCCCGCATACCGCCTTGCGTTGGTTTTTATACAATGGTATGAGTGCCGGTCGTTCAGAAAGCAATGGCAGACTACTGAACGTAAACTTGCCCAAAAATCACGAACAGCCAACAAATGATGGGGTTAACTGCGACGTCCTGTAAAGGATATGCAGCTAACTTGTTTGTTTGTTTGTTTTTTTAAGTTTGCCATTGCTATCAGGTGGACCCACGCCTCGTACCATCAACATCAACACACTGAACCTAGAACATTAACCTCGGTTTGGGGTTGATCGCGACGTCCTGCAACGGACGTGCAACATTTTTGTTTAAATTGGAACACTCACGATGCACAAGTAGGGGAGGGGAGGGTGAAAACTATCTCTGAATGAGTGTTAGCTTAAGATACTATAACAGATCATCATCATGCCACATTCAAGTGGCTTTTGCGTTCATGTCTGTCGACAGATTTCGGTCCTTGGCGTTTTCGATCAATTCTAGCCATGATATGACTCCATACCGTCGTCTTAGGCTATCAGCATGGTTTCTCTCGGTCTGTCTCTGTCTCTTCTATCACTGATCTTTCCAGTTGTCACCACGTTCTCCAATACCTGTCTTCTCATTACACGACGAAGAAACATTATATTTCCAGTTGTCACCACGTTCTCCAATACCTGTCTTGTCATTACACGACCAAGGAACATTATATCTCCAGTTGTCACCACGTTCTCCAATACCAATCTTCTCATTACACGACCAAGGAACATTATATTTCCAGTTGTCACCACGTTCTCCAATACCTATCTTCTCATTACACGACCAAGGAACACTATCTTTCCAGTTGTCACCACGTTCTCCAATACCTGTCTTCTCATTACACGACCAAGGAACATTATATCTCCAGTTGTCACCACGTTCTCCAATACCTGTCTTCTCATTACACGACCAAGGAACATTATATCTCCAGTTGTCACCACGTTCTCCAATAACTGTCTTCTCATTACACGACCAAGGAACACTATCTTTCCAGTTGTCACCACGTTCTCCAATACCTGTCTTCTCATTACACGACCAAGGAACATTATATCTCCAGTTGTCACCACGTTCTCCAATACCTGTCTTCTCATTACACGACTAAGGAACACTATCTTTCCAGTTGTCACCACGTTCTCCAATACCTGTCTTCTCATTACACGACCAAGGATCATTATATCTCCAGTTGTCACCACGTTCTCCAATACCTGTCTTCTCATTACACGACCAAGGAACATTATATCTCCAGTTGTCACCACGTTCTCCAATACCTGTCTTCTCATTACACGACTAAGGAACACTATTTTTCCAGTTGTCACCACGTTCTCCAATACCTGTCTTCTCATTACACGACCAAGGAACACTATCTTTCCAGTTGTCACCACGTTCTCCAATACCTATCTTCTCATTACACGACGAAGGAACATTATCTTTCCAGTTGTCACCACGTTCTCCAATACCTGTCTTCTCATTACACGACTAAGGAACATTATCTTTCCAGTTGTCACCACGTTCTCCAATACCTGTCTTCTCATTACACGACTAAGGACCATTATCTTTCCAGTTGTCACCACGTTCTCCAATACCTGTCTTCTCATTACACGACCAAGGAACACAATCTTTCCAGTTGTCACCACGTTCTCCAATACCTGTCTTCTCATTACACGACTAAGGAACACTATCTTTGCAGTTGTCACCACGTTCTCCAATACCTGTCTTCTCATTACACGACCAAGGAACATTATATTTCCAGTTGTCACCACGATCTCCAATACTTGTCTTCTCATTACACGACCAAGGAACATTATATTTCCAGTTGTCACCACGTTCTCCAATACCTGTCTTCTCATTACACGACCAAGGAACATTATATCTCCAGTTGTCACCACGTTCTCCAATACCTGTCTTCTCATTACACGATCAAGGAACATTATATTTCCAGTTGTCACCACGTTCTCCAATACCTGTCTTCTCATTACATGACCAAGGAACATTATCTTTCCAGTTGTCACCACGTTCTCCAATACCTGTCTTCTCATTACACGACCAAGGAACATTATATCTCCAGTTGTCACCACGTTCTCCAATACCTATCTTCTCATTACACGACCAAGGAACATTATATTTCCAGTTGTCACCACGTTCTCCAATACCTGTCTTCTCATTACACGACCAAGGAACACTATCTTTCCAGTTGTCACCACGTTCTCCAATACCTGTCTTCTCATTACACGACCAAGGAACATTATATCTCCAGTTGTCACCACGTTCTCCAATACCTGTCTTCTCATTACACGACCAAGGAACATTATATCTCCAGTTGTCATCACGTTTTCCAATACCTATCTTCTCATTACACGACCAAGGAACATTATATCTCCAGTTGTCACCACGTTCTCCAATACCTGTCTTCTCATTACACGACCAAGGAACATTATATTTCCAGTTGTCACCGCGTTCTCCAATACCTGTCTTCTCATTACACGACCAAGGAACATTATATTTCCAGTTGTCACCACGTTCTCCAATACCTGTCTTCTCATTACACGACCAAGGAACACTATCTTTCCAGTTGTCAACACGTTCTCCAATACCTGTCTTCTCATTACACGACCAAGGTACATTATATTTCCAGTTGTCACCACGTTCTCCAATACCTGTCTTCTCATTACACGACCAAGGAACATTATATTTCCAGTTGTCACCACGTTCTCCAATACCTATCTTCTCATTACACGACCAAGGAACATTATATTTCCAGTTGTCACCACGTTCTCCAATACCTGTCTTCTCATTACATGACCAAGGAACATTATATTTCCAGTTGTCACCACATTCTCCAATACCTGTCTTCTCATTACACGACCAAGGAACATTATATTTCCAGTTGTCACCACGTTCTCCAATACCTATCTTCTCATTACACGACTAAGGAACATTATATTTCCAGTTGTCACCACGTTCTCCTATACCTATCTTCTCATTACACGACCAAGGAAAATTATATTTCCAGTTGTCGCCACGTTCTCCAATACCTATCTTCTCATTACACGACTAAGGAACATTATATTTCCAGTTGTCACCACGTTCTCCTATACCTATCTTCTCATTACACGACCAAGGAACATTATATTTCCAGTTGTCACCACGTTCTCCTACACCTCTCGTCTCATTATACGATCAAAGAACATTATATGTCTGCTTAACGTCTTTCTCTACAATCCCGTATATTCTCGTGAGTAACGTATCCTGCGCGAGAATCGGTAGCGGTTCTCGTTGCGTTGGTAACTTAGGGGTATGTGAGCCGACCGCTCAGAAAGCAATGGCAAACTACTGAGCGTAATCTTGCCTAGTACATCAACAGCAGCTGAAAAATGCTGATGTTGACTGCAACGTCCTGTGAGGGATATGCAACAAAACAGCGCTCGGTGTATGATATGGTCAGTATCACGTCCATGTCTTTACTTCCCTAGACACATCCTGTCGTCTATTTTATACTGGGTCGCCCGAGGACCCGGGTCAGCATTCAAAATCAGGATCCGAACCAATGACCACCGGGCTTATTGGCAAGCGCCTAGCCACTAGGCAACTGTAGGTCTCTTCAGATGTTATGATGGCCCATATACTAGGGACTGTCAATAAGTGATGCTTCCTATTTTTTTTTTTAAATCTGTGCAAATACTTTATCGATTTGCAATTTATTAATTTAGCGGGATTCCTCAAACACTCGTCTGCTCTGTGCATCAATACCAACCTGTTTCAATCATAGGTTGCGCGACAGTAAGGGTTTAAAAATGGTCACCAAAAAAGTTTGGTTAAAGCAACAAAATGTCGTATCATTCCTCAGTGATGAAGGCGAGACCTCAATTCGCATACATGAATGTTTGAGTATTGTTTATGGAAATTCAACAGTGGCTGTTAGCACTGTCCGACGTTGGGTACGTCGTTGTGACGAAGCTGAAGTGGGTCAATCCTCACTGGCTGGCGCAAAGCGGACTGGCCGTCCGTCAACCGCATTGACTCCACACAACATTCATCGAGTTTATGTCACCGTACACAAACCGTTAAATAACACAGGTCTTTAATGATGGTTTGGACGCTGCCTTTACTAATGGACAACATGGAACACAGTTCATCCAGTGTTACCCGACAATCACCACGAATGATGTTATCAACTCGATGAATGTTGTGGAGAGTCAATGCGGTTGAATATGAATAATGAATATGAATGCCTATAAATTAATAAATTGCAAACCGATAACGTATTTACATAAATTAAAAAAAAAAAAAAAATAGGACGCATTACGTATTTACCATATTTCGTATATTTGAATTTATTGTCATTGTTAAGCATGTTCCTTTCTATTGCTGTATCCCATGCTGAGGTTGAATTCTTGTTTGATATAAATTGTGTTCCTGTTTTCTTGGTATTCAACGATAACAGATGAAGCATGGTAGTAAAGGATGCTTAAGTTTGGACGTAAATGTGGTTCCAACAAGGCAGTATGTATGAGGGGATGAACCAACGTGTTTACAACCAGTGTGTCACTGGTACAACCAGCAACTTTACTTTAAAATATTTGCTGAGGGAAACGTGGCATTTGTAGTTTTACCTTCGTTGCTGTGATGACGATTCCTAAAACCAAGAATCAATACTGAATTGACATGTAATGAAAGTCTGTAGCAGACATGTATCGTCAGCTATTGACCCTATCAATTGTACACGATGTTTGCGGACACCCTGTATGTGAGGTGATGGGTGTTTTTCAAACTTTTTTCTTTTTAAATATAGTTTAGATGCCGATTGCAGTGTTTTTCTTGTTTAGTGTACCTACCTACCTACCTACCTACTTACGTATCTGTCTGTCTGTCTGTATGTCGGTCGGTCGGTCGGTCGGTCGGTCTGTCTGTCTATCCGTAACTATCTACCTATCTGACTGTATGTATTTGTATATGCATATCTACATATCTATATGTCTGCCATTCCGTCCGTCCGTCCAACCCTCTGTTTCTCAGTGTGTAATTCAACAGACGAGTGAAGACAGAAGAGAGTTGGTTCCGTTGTTTAACTTGTTAACATTGAATAGTGAGGCATAAAACAAAGATACCGTGTTACAGATATGGATGTACAACTATCCAGACAGAATACAACTGAAATTCACAGCTAAAATTGATCAGATGCATGCAGAAAAAAAAATAAGAGTGCACAGATGACAGAACACATGCATTCTAGCAAGGCGACATTGAAGCATGTGAGCGACAGAATAAATTACACCAATATCATCATTATCATCATCATTATCACGTGCCATGTTGATAGGCATGGGCGGTAATGTTTCACCAGTCCAGGATTATAACGTATCACAGAAATTGTCACAGTAGATTTCAACATATCATTTTCATCAAAATATGTCATAATTTACAGACATGACTAAATAACGAAGATATGGACTTCGTCATACGCAATTTATACTCTTGTTGTTGCTGTTAATGTTGTTGTTGTTGCTGCTGCTGTTATTGCGGCTGTTGTTGCTGTTGTTGTTATTGCGGCTGTTGTTGCTGTTGTTGTTGTTGTTGCTGCTGCTTCTGTTGTTGTTGTTGTTGTTGTTGTTGTTGTTGTTGTTGTTGTTGTTGTTGTTGTTGTTGTTGTTGTTGTTGTTGTTGTTGTTGTTGTTGTTGTTGTTGTTGTTGTTGTTGTTGATGATCATCATCTTGATGACCGTGATGATGAAGACGTGATGATTTTTCCACTCTTGTGCGAAATAATAGAATTTAGACAGGTTCTGACTGACTGAAACACACGGCTGCTGGTTTTTCCACATCATCACGGTGAAGTTCATATCGAGATAGAGTACGCACCCCGTATCCCCAGTGATGATTCTTATGTACGGCTTTAATAGAAGTATTTAGGAAAGAGACATGGGAAGAGACCCGGAGCGTCCGGAAGACGTCCATATGCTCAGCGCTTCCCTTACACACCAGACGTACCACGCTAAAAGCCATTAATCTTGAACTCGGGGATTTGATATTAGAGTGGCATGCTTCAATTCAAAAATCAAAAATAGCATCTGTTGGATCTGTTCCCACAAGGCCATGCTGGTGTGATAGACTGGGTCTGGGTTGGGTATTGGTGCCTTTGGCATCGTGTGTATAGTTTGGAAACAGATAAATCCATCATGGCCTTTAGAGAATGGTGCAGCATGGAATGACAAGAGGATCCGACCGACACTCAATACTCCGAGAAAAGGTCAGACGCATATATTAGATCAAACTGCAACTAGTACCAATAGTATTGGGACTCTTCGCTGACTATTGAAGATGAGGACGGAGCATGTTTTTGTCGTTAAAGAAAATCGATCTGCTTGACTTTGGTCTCTGACCATTCATTGTTAACTGTTTCTGTGCTGTTCTAGTAATTTATCTACCTCGAACTCTCAAAGTAATTGTTTATGTGCATGAAAATGCAAATATCTTTCCTATATCTGATGCTAGTGCTCATGATTAATTCCAAGTTGTGTTAAGTATATAAAAACATCAACTCATGACGTCACGCATCTTCATGGATCACTGCTTGCCAGTACGCCCACCTTAGCTGCTCTGACTTTTTAATTAAAACAAGGCTAATGTTTCTTGGTGCTGATCCCTGAACTTGACTAGTCAACGTGTGAACATTGTTGGAAAGCTGCCCTATCGTGGAAAGCTGCACTATCAGCATTCGTATCTACCATTTCAAACTGTATATATTAATTGGCGTGTGTTTCCCCAGGCTTAAAGGCCGTGAGGCAGTGAGCAAGCAGCGGACATAAACAATTATTGATATTGAAATGTGGATAACATAAAGGCAGTGCCTTAGCTTATAGTAATAGTACTGGCGTTGGAGTGTGAAGTGTTAGGCCTTCACATATTCTAGGGAACGGCGTATGAGGCTGGGTAGTCAGTTCCCTTCCTCATGGCTTTTCCTTCCCAGAAGGTTCGAAATATTGTCTGGTAAACCTTTGCATGAGGCCGGGTCGACTGCAGGGCTGTACTGGGGGGGGGGGGGGGGTTGCCTCTCTTGGAGACTGAATCATGATCATTATTCTGATAGGCTAACCACTATCCAATCCCGGCTCTTGACATGGATATATTTATATATATATATATATATATATATATATATATATATATATATATATATATATATATATATATATATATATATATATATATATAAAATAGGTGTCCATTAAGAAGATACCAAATCACGGGTAGCGTCTTTCTTAAACAAACTATGATCCCACTGAGCAATGCCTCGCAATCTGTTGACAATGAAATAGTATACCTCAAGCCTATGGAGTAAGCACTACCAACGTAGGCCAATCCCTGCCAGTCCGTGTGTGCTCTGCTGAACCATGACCTGGTTTAATTTGCCTCTCTACAGATCGAAAGTTCTAGTGCTGGTCTTGGACATTCCGCAGATCGCAAGTTCTAGTGCTGGGCTTGGACATTCTGTAGATCGCAAATTCTAATGCTAGGCTTGGACACTGCACTGGTTTCTGAGTTTGGAGAGAAGGAGAGTTCTGCAACACACGTGCAGTAAAAATGCTACCTCGTTACCCGGTCAGGGGAAATCTCTACACCAACCTCAATATGATAGATGCCAGCCTTTTTCGGGATTCAATGATCTGAACGTCAGGCATTAAACTTAAGAGTTAAAACTCAGGCTTCCAGAGGATTCAAGAGCAAAACAAGTGTTTAATAGAAGAATAACAATTGTAACATCGACAGATGGAATGGAAAGTCGGTGTTTGACTACCACTGTATTAACCGACAGAGGGTGTTGGAGATCCATTGCAGTCAACTGTAAGAATAGCAACTTAGCTTATTTTACCTATGTCTAGATGCAGAAATGTCCAGTTTCTGTTCAGTTTGACGTCCTTTATTCTCCCATAATGATCAGGTGCTGCATTCCTCAGTCTTGAAATTAACTTTTTCCGCCTCATACGATTTTTGTTTTCAAACAGTAACATTCTGACCCAGAAGCCCATACTATTGATGTCTCAAGCAACAACACGCTTACCCAGAAGCACTTAACATTGATGTTTTAAATCATTAACACGGTGACCTAGACACCAATACGATTTTTATTTTCAAACAATAACACTCTGACTCAGAAGCCCATACAATCTGTGTGTATATGTGTTTTGTTTTGTTTTTTTTTCACCACTGAGAAAGAATTATGTCAAAATGCTGGCTTCTATCACTATCTGTGTGTTTCTTTTTCTGTCGAGCTTCTTAGTCATATTTTGTGTTATTGTTCGTATTCTTGTAAAAGCGCGACAACAGCAAACCCCGTTTATTGGTACCATTCAGACAGGGCGGGTGTAAAAGAGTAATCCTCACGTATTTTTGTACAAGGTCTTACTTTAAAAAAACAAAAAAAACATTTACATGTTTTATTACTGAATCAAACTACTTCTGTTGTTGCTGTAGGTATTGCTGGTGCTCCCTGGCCTGCTGTCCCTACCTAATCTTCTACAACAACACTTGCATCTTGCTTCTTCTTTTTGCCTCTTATGGGATATCCAACTTCTTTTTGCAGAATTTCAATGCGCTTGTTCTTCTGGATTTTTCAACAACTCTTGACATCTTTTTTTTTTTCATATGGAGAGAAGCCAGCAATCTCACGAACAAGATCTCTAACAAATGTTGCATGCTTTGTTGCAGTTCCCTTTCTGCCACTAGGTCTTCGCTTATATCCAGCCTTATGTTTGTCAACCTTGTGACTCTTGTCAAGACCAATTGCCAATTTATAACGATAACGGATTCCCATTTTCTCTTCTTTTTTTTCTTTTTTTAATGTTGCACATCCTTTGCAGGACGTTGCAGTCAACGCCAGCATTTTTCAGCTGGTATTAATATACTAGGCAAGTTTTTACGTTCAGTAGTTTGCCATTGCTTTCTGAACGACCGCCTCCCATACCAACACGTGATAACGCAACGCGACGCGGTCTGCTGTACAAATCGGTCGCGGTTGCGTTTCGAACGTTGGTAAGCGGCTCACGAACCGCGTTCGCAAGCCTTTGTCCACGGAGGACGGCTCATTTTCTCTTACGTTCATATTTAAGGTCTTATTTGAAAAGTGACACACAAAATGATAGAAAGAAGAAGCATGCATCTGTCATAATGCAAAAGTTTGTTTAACTTTAAATGTAAAGAATAAAACTAAACTTCACAATGTTCTCTCAGCCTTGGTTCTAACTGACAATTGAGGTGGTTCCAACGATATGTTTCTGGCATGTTGCTTGGGGCACTCTTGTGGTAGTGGAGTCTGCAATTGTAACATGGTCTGTGAAGTGGAAAAACCTGGGCACAGTCAGCTTAAATAGTCGGCAGGGGAAACAATACGAAAGACGAAATATCTATGTAGATGTCTTCCAGCGTAAATTCAACGCAAAATGTTGATCTGTAAACAGTCAATATTTAAACTGCAAGATTCAGATACCTGTGTTTGGATACAAGTTTTAATAACCACTATTTGTTCTGAATTCACGGGAGCATGGCTACTAATATGGTTAGTGAGAAGAGCACGTAAAGTATAAAACAATTTTAATTTATAATTTTATATGAATTAAAATTTGGTGGAGCTGTGGAAATATAAAAAGTAAAATTGTAAACAATATAAAATATAAAATAACACAAAGTCAAAGTAATGCAGCTTTACAGAACAGAATTAAGACACATATACTTTATAGGACGTTGCGGCGACTAGCCTTCATCAGCAAACAAATATTTGTATATTAAGTTAATCCATGCTTGCTTGCTTGTGTTCTTTGGCTTGAGCTCCAACGCGAAGTCCTGTATGTCGGATGAATGAGAATGCATCCTGTTGTCCAACATCAGTGTGATGTCATACAGGACCTGAGGTTTGCTGGCTTATTGGTGTGCAGACTGGTGGTTCCTCGCCGTGCAGGCAACTCTCTCCGACTTCGGAGGAATCGGCGATCCTACTGACTTTAGCCAGGACCCCGAAGGAACCTGTTGCCCAGGACGCTCGAGGACGCGTCAATAGGTCTTGGCCAGTATATAACCCGGCCCTGGTGCCTTGGAAACACCTCTGCGTCCCAAGTTAATCCTATCCTGTAAAGCTGCATTACTTTGTGTTATTTTAAAACAATTTATAGTATCTTCTTCTTCTTCTTCAGCGTTCCGATCCATTGAGGTTCTTTGCTGCAGATACAATCCGTCTCCATTCGTCTCTCTGGTGGACCTTCTCTTGCCAGTCGTTGATTCCAAGTGCTTGTAGGTCTGTACATGTATTATCTCTCCACCGTATTTTTGGTCTACCTCGGGGTCTACGATCATTTATTTCCTGAGTGTAAGCGAGTTTTGTTTCCCTATTACCTTCCATTCTTTCTATATGCCCCAGCCATGGTAGTCTACTAGCCTTCATGATACCAGTGATTAGCGGGGACTTAAACAGATCATAAATGTCTTTGTTACTTCTTCTTTTCCACTCTCCACTTTGTGTATCCCTAATGGGTCCAAAGATGCGTCTTAAAATTTTGTTCTCAAAGGTTTGTAACAAGGCATCATCTCCTTTCATTGTACTCCAGGTTTCAGAGCCATACAGCACAACAGGTCTGATCAGTGTTTTGTATATTGTGATTTTGGTGTTACGAGATAGCGCATTTGATTTTAGTAGATGTTTTAGTGCATAGTATATCTTATTTCCAGAGTTGATTCTAGTTTGTATTTCTTCCCTTATGATGTTGGAGCAGTTGAAGATTGTACCCAGGTATTTGTATGTTTCCGTTCTTTTAATGGTCATATTATCTATTTGTATGTGGCCAGAGATTTTAGCCATCCCGTCTCTTGAAATTACCATATATTCTGTCTTATCTTGGTTGATAACCAGCCCCATCTGTTGGGCTTTTTCCTTTAAGTGAGTCAAAATTTCCAATGTCTTTTGTTCACTTTGCCCTATAATATCTATATCATCTGCATAACCAAGCAGCTTGGATGTTCCTCCAATATCACATTCCTCCTTTACCTTCCTTACAACTTTCTCTAGAGCCAGATTGAAGAGTAGCGGCGATAGTGCATCACCCTGTTTCAAGCCAGATGTTATTTGGAAAGGGTCTGATTTCCTGCCTGTATATGTTACTATATTATAAGTATCTTCCATGCATAGTCTGGTCATGTTGATTAACTTCCTTGGTATTCCAAATTCCTGCACAGCATTCCATAGACTATTCCTATGGACACTATCATAAGCCTTTTTAAAATCCACAAAAATGTTATGGAGATCTCTTTTATATTCCCAATTTTTCTCGGCTATTTGTCATAAGATAAATATCTGATCTATTGTTGATCTGTTTTGTCTAAAACCCGCCTGGTAGTCACCTAATATGTCTTCTGAATATGGTTTTAGTCTATTTAGTAATACTGCGGATAGTATCTTATAGCTTGTGGACAGTAGTGATATTCCTCTATAATTTTCACATTGGAACTTGTCTCCTTTCTTAAAGATAGGTATCAATAATGACTCTTTCCAGTCATGGGGTAATTCTTCTGTCCTCCAGATTTTTATTATTAGTTCGTATAGCTTTAGATGTAATGCATGGCCACCTGCCTTTATAAATTCAGCAGCAATTCCATCAGTCCCAGTTGCCTTATTGTTTTTAAGTCGTGTGATTACATATAGGATTTCTTCAAATGCAGGTTCTTCAATTTGTGGTTCACATGTTAGAACCTCTTCCTGTGGGAAAGTGTTACTTGGAGCTTCACAATTTAGTAATTCAACAAAATATTCTTTCCATGTGTTGCACATTTCCTCATTGGTATTTATCATATTCCCATTTTTGTCTTTTAAACCATATGTGTTTTGTTGGTGCCCTCGTTTCATTGACTTCAGTTCTTTAAAAAACTTTCTGGATTCATTTTTCTGGTGATTAGTTTCCATATCTTTGATTATATTACTCATATATTCTCGCTTCTGCTGTCGGACTATTTTTGTAGCCTCTTTACATTCATTTCTATAATGCTCTTCCATTTGGATGTTGTTGATGTCATTTAACCATAAATGTCTGGCATTCTTTTTCCTAATGACTGCTTCTTCACATATTTGATTGAACCATCTGTTCTTTCTATGCGTGGTTAACACACCGAGACATTCTTCTGCGGTAGATTGAATTGTATTCTTGATGTTCAACCAAGTTTGGTCAACGCTTTCCTCCAAAGGGTTTTGCAGAGTTTCAAGTTTACATTTTATTTCATCTGTAAATTCTCTTTGACTGTAATTTCTTGTAGTTTTTCTCTGTGATATGTTGGGTGTAATCTTTGTAATTTAGTATAGAAAGCTCTCTTAAGTTTTATTTTAAATTTTGCTCCAACGAGGAAGTGGTCACTGTGGCACTCAGCTCCTCTATAACTTCTAACTTGCTGTATGTTTGATGCATTTCTGTTGTTAATTAAAATGTGATCTATTTGATTATAGGTTCTCTTGTCACATGATTTCCAAGTTTGTTTGTGTATATCCTTTCTTTGTAGTCTGGTACTGCTAATCTGCAGTCCTTTGGCTTCTGCCAGGTTGATGACTCTCCATCCATTATCATTTGAAGTTGTGTGTAGGCTTTCCATACCGGCCACTTTTTTATTAGTTTGCTCTCTACCTATTTTTGCATTGAAGTCTCCCAGCACAATCAGGATGTCCTGTTTGGGGGTTTCTTCTATGACATCTTCCAGATCATTATAAAAGTCTTCTTTAATATCATCTTCTTTCTCTTCAGTAGGTGCATGTACATTAATCATCGTTATATTTTTCCATTTACCTTTTATTCGTAATTTACTAATCCTAAAGTTTAAAACGTTCCCCCATAACTCTTTTTTGATGACAAATCCTGTTCCTAATTCATGTTTATTTTGGGTGTTTCCTCCTCCATATATTATAATCATTCCATTTTGCTCTAAAGTACCCTCTCCTGGCCACCTTATTTCTTGAATTGCTGTTATATCCATTTGATATTCAACCAGCTCCCGGGTTAGTTCTTCGGCCGCTCCAGCTCGATATAGTGTCTGTACATTCCATGTTCCAAATCTCAAAAGTCCTTTAACGTTCCAAGGTCGTTGTCCAGATAAGAATTTATAGTATAATAAATTTAATTAATAATTAAAATAATATATTATTAATTATTTATTGTGTGTTGTAGTTATATTTCTAGGTTATTTTTTAAATGCAACCTGCATAGTTGAACAGCTCTTGCAAAATACTCTACAACGGCACATCCATTCAAGTCTACGTCAATTCTAAGCTCAAATGTTATAATGTTTGTCCATAAATCTTATAATTTAATAAGAAAATATTGTTTGAGCACTTTTTTTTTAAAAGGTGCAGTATAACTGTACTCTCAAATGAAAATCGCTGTTGTAACAACTTGTTGTGTGTTAGTGAACAAAAGAAAACAGAGTTAAAAATGCCTTAGCAACAAATGATTTACCACTGTGTATGTGATGCATGTTCGTCTCCAACAGCATGTATGTATCAGTTTGTGTGCTGACACCCATTTGTGCATAGACACAAGGCTGTCAAGAATGTTCTCTCGCTGTCTTTCACCTTTTGTCTTTCCACAAATCTTTCCATTTATCACAGTATGCTCTAGTTTTTTGTCTTCTCATAATGTGGCCAAAAAATAATAACTATCTCTTTCTGATCCTGTATGATAGTTGTCTTTGCCTCATTCAGAACATTGAGGTTACTCATTTGGCTATCCGAAGAATGTTCAGTATTCATCTGTAAAACCACATCTCTAAAGCACATAAGTATACCTCAGAAACTGATTGATTGTGGGCAGGGTTCCTGGAAAAAGGCAGGGTTCCTAGAAAAAAAGGTAGGGTTCCTGGAAAAAGAGGCAGGGTTCCTAGAAAAAAGTCAGGGTTCCTGGAAAAAGAGGCAGGGTTCCTGGAAAAAGAGGCAGGGTTCCTGGAAAAAGAGGCAGGGTTCCTGGAAAAAGGCAGGGTTCCTGGAAAAAGAGGCAGGGTTCCTGGAAAAAGAGGCAGGGTTCCTAGAAAAAGAGGCAGGGTTCCTGGAAAAAGGCAGGGTTCCTAGAAAAAGAGGCAGGGGTTGGTGAGTACAACAATGGGCATAGGCACCCTTGACATGAAGATGTATGAGGCCAGAGAGCTGACCAATGACCAGGAACATGTTTTGTTGGGCTGTGATGAGAGAATCATTGTGCCAATGATCTGCTACATGATGATCAATCCAGCACTTTTGTTGTCGTTATTTTCTATGATCATCCTTTTACAGTTATCTTGTGTGTGTGTGTGTGCCATTATGATCTTTTTTTCCCCTTCATCGTCATTTTGTTTAATCATTATCATGTTTATCCACACTTTATTTACAACTACTTTCATCTTCTTTTTCTTGTTAATTCTACTCTTTATCATCATTTCATTTAGCACTACCACCATCATCAGCTTTATCATCATATTCAGTGGGGAGCAGCATGTGGTGAATGAAATGCCCAATATACGGAAGTGAGGCTAAACAGCCATGTGCAGGACGTGACGATTCCTTGGTTGAGCCCATTACCAGAGCGCTATGTGTCGGCTCTGCAATTATGGAAGCCTCCTTGGATGGCAGGGAATGCCCATGGTCTGCCCCTGCCTTCCTTTGAGGGCTGACCGGGATGTCTTCGGCTTGACCAGCTGGGATGTAGGTGACACCACAACAATGAGAGGCGAATGCCCTTTGAAACACCCAGGAAGGTTAACTCAGTCAACAAATGCCCACAGAAGTCAGATGTGTTGGCCGAAAGGCGCAAGTATCGCAGCTCTGCTGTAAACAGGCACAAAGCACTTACGTTTAAGTGAGAGTCAAAATGTTCTTCGAAACATCCGGGAAGGTTAACCCGGTCAACAAATGCTTGCAGACGTTGGATGTGTCGCTGGAAAGGCGCAAGTATCGCAGCTCTGCTGTAAACAGGCACAACGCAATCACGTCTGAAAAAAAGACTCCGGATGAATGCAGCAGAAGAAGATATCATTCAGTATCACAATCAGGTGTAGAAAAATGCAGGCTACCAGCCATTATGATACATGGACATTTTTACCTCGCACCTGAATTCTCAATAATTGTCTTAGCTCATACTTGCAAAAACAAAACATATGCTGGCTCCTGGGGAACCAGAACTGGTTTCTGTTTAGTTGTTTGTTTTTTTTACCACTGAGAATCATTTTTCTTTAGCTCCAAAATTGCCTTTATTTTGACCCAACACCATTGGCATCATTGTTTTCTGTATGTTTATCTATCTTTCTAACACTTATCATCTTTTTTGTCCATTTCTCTTCCTGGCATCATCATTTTGTGTATCATAATCAGCATAGTCATTAACATCAGTGTTCACCTGTATAATTAATTGATTAATTGTTACTGTTGCCCTGGTGACACACATATTTGTTGTTTTCTCTAAAGAGAAAACCATACTAAAATGTTTTGATTTCAATCCAAAGAAATTTATAGAAAAATTAAGCTATGCCAAAACAAACAAAGAACACCAATTAAGCAATTGTATGTATAGATATACAGAGAAGAGTTATCCGTCTTCTTCTGCTGTTGATTAGTGCAAACTTTAGTTATGGAATTATTTATCCATTTAATTTCATGCAATATGAAAAGCCTCTTCTTTTTCTTATTCCTCTTCTCCTCCACTTCCTTTTCCTGCTTCCTCCCCTTTCCCTTACTTCTTATTCTTCTTCCTCCTCTTCATCTGCCCTTAATACACCATTGAAGTATAGGCCCTCAACCAACTCCCTCCAAACCAACCTTATGTTTCCCCCCCCCTCCCCCCCATCCCCTCCCCTTGCAGCTCCATCCCACATTATTTATCTCTGTCTCTATTTCTCTTCTCCGTGTGGTTTTAGGTCTCCTTCTATTTCTTTCACCCTGTAGGTTCCAGACAAATGACTTTCTTGTATACTGTAACCTGTTAAGAATACCAACTGTAACAGTTGTTATATATTTCACCCCAGACTAATGGATAACCTGCCATGACGTGATTGGTAGAAATATAGTAAGTGGAAATATGTATGTTAGGACAGAGATTGAGATTAGTAATTTAATATATTCTACTCATTTGTTTTAACAGAATCAAGAGAGAAATTTGAAAAGAAAATTGGAAAACTTTTTACAAGAATTGCAGCATTTTGGAACTGTGAAAGGCTTCAGACATTTTCACTGTTATGTAAGAAGTAAAGAGGAGCTCTTGATCACTGTCAACAATAGAGCACAGGTAGGCAGATTTGTTTCATCTTCACCATTTATAGGTACAGGTGATCCTACAGCAGATACTGCCTAAGGAGTGACGTGTGTTAGTCCTCCACTTATACAAGTGAGTAAGTCACCCGCCTGTAGGCATTGCCTCAAACATGATAAACCAGTTCGTCATCTGCTGTAGTGCTCAAGATTAGCTAGATTGAGACAAACTGCCCTAACCACAAACTGCCCTAACCATAAACTGCCCTAACCATAAACTGCCCTAACCATAAACTGCCCTAACCACAAACTGCTGTTACACGTACACTCTACACATCACTACCATGTTTTAGGGTAACCTGTGTCAGAGACACAGTGGGATGAGTTGAGTCAAGAACCAATATCACAGCACTCACGACACTCCCATACATGTTCCATCCCCTAACTTCAACAACCAGCAAAGAGTTCCAATACTAATGGTACCTGTTGATTCTGCTTATGTGTCAGTCTGGCCTTCCTTGAAGTACTGGGTGTTGCCCAGATCCCCTGGTTACACCCTGCCCCACAATTTCCTCCAGGCCATGAAACAGTTCTTTGTATATCTCTTTTTTTTTTCTTCAGTCTGTCTTTTATTTCTATTCAACTCTTGTCTTCCGTTCTTTTTTTTTTCTCCTTCCTGTCTGGCCTTTTCCTCCAGTTATCCATCGTCTCTCTCAATCAGTATTCTGCTATATATCCACCTTACTCTGCTTCAACCCATCTTGTACTGTTTACTCATTTCACCCATCCATTTTCAGTTGGTCTCCTCCATATTTCTATCTATGTTCTATAATTATTTATCTTATTCTACTGTCATCCATCTTATTCTACTGTCATCCATCTTATTCTACTGTCATCCATCTTATTCTACTGTCATCCACTAAGATTTTTTAAAAATATATCCTCCCCTTTCTTCTATTTATTTTGTCTTCCACTTCTATCCATCTGTCTTCTGCCAATTCTATCCATCTGTCTCCCACTTCTAACCACCTGTCTCCGCTTCTATCCATCTGTCGCCCACTTCTATCCACCAGTCTACCACTTCTATCCACCAGTTTCCCATTTATATCCACCTGTCTCCCACTTCTATCCACCTGTCTCCCATTTCTATCCACCTGTCTCCCACTTCTATCCGCCCGTCTGCCATAATATACACAAAATGGGTTATTCTGTGGTAACTTAACATCAAGTGCCACATATTTTATGCCATCCTGTTTATTTTTATTTCACATGATTTCATAATAGTTTGTCCTAATGTGGTCATTGCAGTGTCATTTCCATTGTTTGTGTTTTCTTGTTGTTGTTTGCTGATGAAGGCTTGTCACTGTTGTGAAGCAGCCCTGTATTTCATGTTTTTCAGTTGTTAACACTGCAACAACTCCTTCACAATAGCTAGGTCAAGAAGGCATTATGAGGTTGAGTAATCTGCCTTTCCTTTCCAGAGATATCTCTGGTGCCCAGTATAGGAGGCTGAGCAAACCCCAAGAGCTCTATATCATTGGACAATCTTCCTCAAGAAAATATGAAATCACAGTGGTGGTAAGCCAGTGCACTATCTACTATTCCACACACCCTTGAACATATTTGTATAATTGAAGGTGACAAGCTCAAATCTCTGAGCCTATAGCTTCCAGTGTTTCTGTAGTCTAATGTGCTTTCTTATTTCTGCTTCTTTCTCTTTTCTTCTTTAAGTGAGATAAAATTCCTCTTATATAGTATTGTATTATAAGTTTAAATCTTTTCCAGGGAAACAGCTTATCATTGCCAGGTGATCTGTCGAGACCAGCATCCAGGAAACCATCACTATGCCCAAATGACAGGTTACCCTCTTCATTTACCTTGTGTGCTTGGTAGACTGTTTTTAAACATAGAAATAATCAGAGAATCTTTCAGACACATTAGACATGCTGCTGAACAGCTATCACATATTTTTATCTTGTACAAACTTTGAAAGTCATATATGGATATGGTTTTACAAGTTTGTATAAGCTAGTTAGAAGTAGAAGAAGGTGGATGTGTGGAGGAGATAAGTAGAAGAGATATGGTTATTGATGATAAGTTTCATCATCATCATCATCATCATCATCATCTTCCACTTCTGCCGTCAAGCGTCGTGGGGAGGAATAATTTGCGTTCCAGCGCCCGGTGGACGGCACTGGATAGTGTCATTCCGTGAGGTTGTACAATGTCTTTAATGTCGTCAATCCATTTTCTTCTTGGACGTCCTCGTGGTCTCGTCGCAGATGATCTTTGATGTAAGGCCAGTGATGGTAGTTGTTGATGTTGCATTCTAATGACATGGCCAAACCACTTGATCTTCTGTCTGTCAATAAATGTGGCACAAGGTGTTGATCCCACAGTCTGTCTGATAGTAGCATTTCTTACTTGGTCTCGGATTGTTAAGTTGGCAGCTCTCCTCAGGCATCTCATTTCACAGGTGTTGATTTTGCGAAGGTGTAATTTGGATAAAGTCCAGGTTTGAGATTGGTAGCATAGGGTTGGTGTGAATATGCTGTTTATTATCTGTCGTTTTGCGGACATGGGTATGTTTGGATGTTTCAGTAAGGGTGATAGTTGATATGTAAGTGCACTAGCTTTTTGACATCTGATGTCAATTTCTCTGTCCAATCTGCCATCTTCTGTGATCATACTTCCAAGGTATTTGAATTCTTTAACTTGTTTCAGAGGTGTGTTATTTATCTGTATATTTAGTGGGCCTGGCGATCTGCTAACTTGCATTACTTCGGTTTTGGCTGTGTTTATACTCATATTGTATCTGCTGCAGGTTGAACTCAGATTAGTAATATGATTTTGTAGTCTGCCCTCATCGCTGTAAAACAGGCACTGATCATCTGCAAATAGAAGTTCATTTATTCCCTGTGGGTCAGTTGTTTCATCTGGAGTAAATAGTTCTAAATTTTCTGAATCTGGTCTGTCGAGACTTGCTTCTTTGGAAATTCTGTCCATGTAGATATTGAATAGCAGGGGAGAGAGCACACATCCCTGCCTCACTCCTGTATTGACTGTGAACATATCTGATATACCTTCCTGTGTTCTTACTGCACTTTGGCTCGAGTGGTACATGGCTATGATATTTTCTAGCAGTTGCCCTTCTATCCCATAGTCTTCAAGGATGGTCCATAATTTGTATCTGTCTACTCTATCAAAAGCCTTTTCCTGATCTACAAACACAATATTCTGCTGGTCACTATATTCAATAGTTTTTTCACAAATTTGTCTAAGTGTAAATAATGCATCAGTGCAACTTTTACCTTTCCGAAAACCGAATTGTGCTTTGCTTAACTGTTGTTCAACTATTGGTCTAGCTCTTTGTTCCAAAAGTTTTGCATACATTTTCCCTATATGGCTTAGGAGTGATATACCTCTGTATGTTTCGCACTCTCTGATAAGTTTACAGGACCCTAATGATGATTGTCCAAACATTATACGTATCTGTGACAGTTTTAGAAGTTTATACATAAATAAGAATAAGATTTTCAAACATCCATATGAACAAATGAAATCTATACAAACAGTATGAGATGTTTGGCTGGGGAAAATACAGTGACTCACTTGGAGGTCTGAAACAGTAATCCCCCTTCAAAGTACTCTCCTTGGGAATGTACACACTTCTGCCTGTGGTCCTGCCATTGTTGGAAACATGTCAGGAAAGTCTCTTTGGCAATGGAGTACATCATGGCCACTGTATTCTGCACAGTCTTCTCATGACTCAAACTGGGTCCCTTTCAGCAGCATGTAGAGCTTGGGGAACAGCCAGAATCACAAGGAGCTATGCCGGGAGACTAGGGGGTCTGACAAGGCCACAAAATATACAGAAACTACTACCTGGTGATCATCTATCACCTGTGTGATGTTCTGTGATGCAAAGGAAGGGACCTGTGGGTTTAGAAACATGGCAGCTCCATCATGACAGTGCATCCTTCCATTCTTTGCATGTGATTAAGACTTTCTTGACCAAACACAGTATTTCTTCAGTTCATCAGGCTTTTAAAATTTTTCTAGGAGTATATACAGCCGGATCATTTCAGTTTTCGGCTACTCAGCGATCATAGCAGAGCCCCTATTTTTTTCCTTTTCTCTCATCCCAGAAGACTAGATATCACATCCACAACTCCAGGATGGGGGCGTTTGGGGCAGTAACATTCTTGAATTATTTATTTTGTGAAAATTATCCACATTTGGATTTGGGCCAGTTGAACAGTTGTAAAGATAGTATTTGTACACCGTGCATAGATGTGCATGAGTTCCGTTGAAATATGTATCTAATTACCTCTGAAGTCAGAGTTGGTTCACCTGATGGCAAGGGACACAGTTACTAGGGAAAGCTAATCCACACGCAAAATTCAGTCCAGCACTAATAGAAGTAGTGTGTATGTACTACGCCTGAGTTCAGAGTGTGCGAGCACAAATAAAATGTAATTTATTATACATCTTACTTTAACGGTGAATTCATTATTATAGAAAAGATTATCCCAGTCATTGTGTTTGTTACCTCACACTCACATATCATCACTAGGTCTTCAGTCTCATCTGACAGTAGACAAGTTGATCAGAGCGGTCTGAGAGATGAGAATGTTTATCTGCCTCCAGCATCTCCTTGTGAGGACAGCAGCACACCAGTAAGAAAGTTTGTTCCATTGTTAATGCGTGTTCCTCGTTCTGTTGTCCTTGCATTATGTGTTATTTCACAGACATTGTTTGTTGTCTTGTTCCACTGTTGTTTAATGTTGTCTTGTCCAACATCATTTAATGATGTCCTTTACCACTGTCATTTAGTGATGTCCTGTACCACTGTCATTTAATGATGTCATGCACCACTGTCATTTAATTATGTCCTATACCACTGTCATTTAATGATGTCCTGTACCACTGTCATGTCATTATGTCCTGTACCACTGTCATTTAATGATGCCCTGTACCACTGTCATTTAATGATGTCCTTTACCACTGTCATTTAGTGATGTCCTGTACCACTGTCATTTAGTGATGTCCTGTACCACTGTCATGTAATTATGTCCTGTACCACTGTCATTTAATGATGTCCTATACCACTGTCATATAATTATGTCCTGTACCACTGCCATTTAATGATGTCCTGTACCACTGTCATTTAATGATGTCCTTTACCACTGTCATTTAGTGATGCCCTGTACCACTGTCATGTAATTATGTCGTGTACCACTGTCATTTAATGATGTCCTGTACCACTGTAATTTAATTATGTCCTGTACCACTGTCATTTAATTATGTCCTATTCCACTGTCATTTAATGATGTCCTGTACCACTGTCATTTAATTATGTCCTGTACCACTGTCATTTAATTATGTCCTGTACCACTGTCATTTAATTATGTCCTGTACCACTGTCATTTAATGTGTTGTACCGCAATCATTTAGTTATGTCCTGTACCACTGACATTTAATGATGTCTTGTATCATTGTCATTTAATGTCTCGCACCACAATCATTTAATGATGTCTGTTACCACTGTCACTTAATGATACCTCACCACTGTCATTTAATATCTAGTACCACCGCCATTTAATGATGCCTTGTAGCACTGTCATTTAATGTCTCATACCACTGTTATTTAATAATGTCTTGTACCACAATTGTTTAATGATGTCTTGTACCACTGTCATTTAATATCTAATACCACAATCGTTTAATGATGTTGCGTACCACTGTTATTTAATGATGTCTTGTGCCACTATCCACAATATATGGCTTTATATATCATCCGTTCTATGTGGCCATCCACATTGTATGGTCGTTAATTCTATATAGCCATCCACTCTGTATGGTCATCCACTCTATATATCATCCACTCTGTATGATTATCTATTCTATATGGTCATTAACTCTACATGGTCATCCACTCTGTATGGTCTCCCATTCATGAATTTATACCTCATGAATGTCAATGTTTCAACCAGGATACAGATGTCACTGTGCTACTTATTGCTGGCTATGCTCACTATTCATGCCCGTACGTCTGGGTACGTTCCAACCACGAGTGGTTTCTTCAACTCAACAACAGAGTGGACACTGCTAGGGACAATCCTCTGAAGCTTCAATCCACTGCAAACTGGAAAGATGGAGGTATGTTATTTATATTATGTAAATTTTGTTTTCAATAATCTATTTTTTGTAACTTTAATGTATTATGATCTAAAGATGAACATGTGGTTGAATGTCTAACAATTCTTGGTGTTTTTGTTAACATGTTTTCATGTGCGGGAATGTCCTGAGTTCAGTGACATGGGTCCTAGCATTAAGTAATAACACGCTGCCAGGTTTACACACTCTTAACATTGGTACCGTGAAATGTCATGGCAAGTAAAGACAGCTACACTGATGGCATCACCCAGCCAGTGCCGATTGGTCTATAGAAACATGGGTCTCGCACCATATACCCGTGCATCTTCAAGAGTGTACAAGGACCCTTGACTTTCCTGACTCAGTTGTCCAACTTAGCTCTAAATAGTCAACGCGAATGTGATCTGGTGTGACCCACCAACAAATGATACGGATGAATCAGTTAAAAGGGAGTTATATATGAAACTTTTTAAAGTGCTGTAGGTAATTATCAGAGAAATGGCATTATCAACATTTGTATGGGTGACCTGAATGCAAGGAAAGATCGAATGTCATGAGAAACATGGGATTGGGATAGTGATCAAAAATTGAGCATTAATCAGTTTTTGCAAGGTGAATCATACTGTTATAGGAGAAGTGTTTTTTTTCCTTCTCCACATAAAAGAATACATAAAGCAATGTGGGTATCACCAGAGGTATCATCATATCACACCCCAGAAAATCAAATTGATCATGTCTGTATTAACACTTTGCTGACCAGCGATCCAGAGCATTATTGTCTCCCATTACCAAGGGTGTTTGCGGATTTTTTTAAAAATTACTGGTTTTTAAATTAAATTCATTAAAAATTTAAAAACGAACGTAGGGTTTTGAAATTTTCAGAGCAC
Source organism: Cepaea hortensis (assembly GCA_963921405.1). Taxonomy (NCBI): domain Eukaryota; kingdom Metazoa; phylum Mollusca; class Gastropoda; order Stylommatophora; family Helicidae; genus Cepaea; species Cepaea hortensis. The sequence continues at coordinate 48,727,250 of OY992888.1, forward strand.
CATTATGGATGGTTGTTACACATGAAAAAATATGTTTTATGCAAATTTGTCACATGATCATGGAGGCCATCTTGAATTTGTTTGGCTATTTATTGAAAATTTAGAAGATGTTTTAAAACCATCATCTTTTTATAATTTTTAGTGAATTTTTTCGATGTCAAAGCTATAAAATGTTAGGGACATGGTTGGCAATGAATAAAATAAGCTAAATAGGAGCACTTATTTAACGATTGACAAAATATTACATTATAAACTAACCACAAAAAATTAATAAAGCGAAAAAAAATTTTTTTATTTCTACAGAGTATTGTGGTTATTGCCTCAGTGTGTTGTGTTAATGACATGTTAATATTTGTGAATGGTTACCTCTAGTTGAAGTCTGAGCTGTCTCCTTCATTAACTGGGGTTGAAGTTGTAGCTGTAGACCTCTGCAAGAGTCTTTGTCTGGAACGTTGATAATCCTCAACCGTGTAGTATAGCTTGAAACATGGTGTCAGGCATAGAGGTGTATTGCAATCTGGGCAGTACATGCAAGTCTGGCTTTTTTTACCTGCAGCCTTACACACTTTACAGTCTGGTTTGTACCTTGGCTTTTCATAGTTTTCAATAAAATGGCGCTCAGTAAGTCATGATGTCGTGACTTGTGGTCTTGAAGGTGTTACACTGCGCCGAAGAATAGCAGGTCCAATAAGAGCAAGACTGACATCCTGCCTGAACCTCTTTGCAGTGATCTTATTTGTAGAGTTGGCAGTGTTGTAGCTTATATGCCCATTGAAAAGAGCAGTTTCAACTAAATAATTATATAATGGCAGGTACCATTTATAGGATTTATGTAGGTAGGGGTAGCTTGCACTCAGTTGGCCAAAGTGATCGACACCGCCCATACTTTTGTTGCATTTTTCTGCAGCACTGGCTTGTCTATTATTCTGTCCTCAGGAATTCCTCTTTTCCTGACTGTTTTGTCCATAACTTCATTGGAGTGAACAGTAGATATAAGGTTAACTCTCTTTCCTGTGTACTGAGAGAGGTGATTTTCACCATACCTGTTGACTTCATACATGATCAGATCTACGGCAGTGTCAGGGAAAAAATCTTGAAAACCTCAATAGGCATAAAGCCAGTTGTGTCTGACGTGACACCCTTTGTATGGAGGAAGATTGTCAAGCTCAATAAGTTCGTTTTGCAGAGCCTTTCTCCATTTCCAAATATAATTTTCAGCTGTAGAAATGTTCTGGTCTCTTGTGCCATGCCCACTACTTTCTTCAGAGGTACCTTCATCGCCTCCATCATCAACTTCAGCATCGTTGTCGCTACTTTCAATCACACTATCATTCACTTCTGTATCTCTACTTAGCCAGGAATCATCACTTTCAGCTCCAAATTTGCTGCCAGAGTCAGAATCCTCTATACTACAAGCCTGGTTTTCATCATCAGACATAATGAAAATGCTGAATATTCACTTGCAACAAAAATTTACGAAATTTCATTAAAAACATGCTCGTTTCGGCTCTAGAAAATTTCAACCATGGGCGCAGCCATTTTGGAATAAGGGAAACAACTGGATAAAGCCTGCTTCAGTGGCTATCGGTAAGGCCGTCTGTTTTAAATCCGCATGTCGCTAATTCGGCGATCGTCGAAGTTGGTCACCAAGGCCTATAGCCGGAAATTCGTTGATCGTCGAAGTTGGTCAGCAAAGTGTTAACAAGACATTGTGATCATCTCTATTGGTATGCAAAGCAAAAGATTATTTTAAAAGAGAGCAAAAGGATTAATTTCATTGCACCAGGTTGTATCCCATATGGCCTGATCCCTTTCCACAGGGTGGCCTTCCAAAAGCGTTGCACAGAGCACGAACTCCGTGGCTCTAGCGGTGACCCTCGGGAGTCTTCGGGAGAATTGCACTCATGAACCAAATGACGTAGCTCAAAATCAAACCCATGCTTTTCAGTGTGCGAGGCAGACAGCGTAACATCTTCACCACATAGACTCCCTAGCAAGAAACAATGTAACAGTGTATGGTTACAGTCTTTAATAAACGCCAGTCCTGCAACAGTTAGTAGACATGATCAGTACGGAAAGCTGCTGGCGGCAGGTTAAAAACATCTATAATTAATTGTATATAGAAGTCTTTGGGAAAAGGGAAAGAAAATAAAGAAGCATAGATAGTGCTGGAAACCTTTTAATATTAGAAGACATCTAAAAAGCAGGTATAAGCTACTAAAATCAGAGCTCATGAAAAATACACAGAATCTAATAAAGAAGTTAGAAAATAGATAATGGTGAATAACAGATAGTATTTAGATGGTCTAGTAGGACAGGCAGAAGTAGTAGCAGCAAAAGGAAACCTCAGAGACATTTACAACACCAGAAGGAAAATAGCAGGAAAATATAATCAATGAAGTAGACTGATCAAAAATAGTAGTGGGAAAGTTCTCATCAACATTAAAGATCAAATGAACAAATGATTTGAATACTTCGAGTAACTTCTGAATAGATCAGTCCCAAAAGACCCCCAGATATCCAGCCTGCAAAAGTGGAGCAGGATATCAACTGTGAGAAGCCATCTAAAGAAAGAATTAGAAATATTATCAAATTCCTGAAAGAGAGAAAATCTGCTTGTCCAGACTACATCCCAGCAGAATTTATTAAAGCCAATATGAGCTGAATTACTGCAGAAATTGTTCATTAGTCTGGGGGACTTAAGAAATACCTACAGACTGGAAAAAATTATGTCTGGTGAAGCTGTCAAAAGAGGCGTCAATTTTTATGACATTCATAATATTCCCTCCACCTTCACAGGGACATGTAGTGCTGTAAATTATATAATGATATTAAGTAGAAAATTTTATCTCCATGCATATAAAGCCTTCACTAACGCCACTGCTGGCTGGTTTCCTCAGATGTCCAGGTCATGGATGTCATAGCTGAGGTCGTGGCACTGTGCACATATCCACCACCTTGGAACCCTTTTGAAATTGATCTCCAGTATTTCCAGTCCTTGCCGCAGCCTGATCAGTTCCTGTGCTCGGCGGCCATGGTGGCTTGTTTACAAAAAATTATGATTCACACTCCAGAATCCAAGTCTTTCACAGCAAAAGGTGAGAGTTTAGAGACTGTTGGGTCGAATTGTACAGAAATGTTTTCTGTAGATATTTTCTAGCATTTTTAAGCCAAATTCATGGAAAGATAAATATCTTTATATTCAAACCAGTGTGGCACATTAGGGATACAGTGCTAAAGAGTATTTTGTGTAGGTATTTCTAACATTTGGAAGCTATACTGTGGACAGATAAAGTGGCTGGTTTTCTATGCTATTATGATGAATTGAGGATGTATGCTAGAGCCATAATTTTGTTTAACCAACTGGCACTCAGTAAGTCATGTGACTAGTATTAAGTTGGCGACCCTCTGGGGATTGGTTGGAGTCTATTGACAATGAAGTGCCTGCAGCTTGATGAAGCATAACAACTTCTGTCTATGAAAACAACAAGGTGCTAGTCAGTTCCCTTTATTTCAGTATAACATTGATTTGATTTAAATATTGAGCACAACCCACTACTGGCAACGCTGATCGTATTCTGGCATGAACCTAAGGCCTATCCACGTCAATATGGAAGCACTATACTTGAGTTTCGCTCTCGTTTGAGCTCGTCAGTAGTGCATATCCCTGACCGGATCCGGAAACAAGCCCCGGATCACTGGCGTGTGAAGCGGGTGTGTAACCACGCGGCACACGCTGGACACGCCAAATCGCCATAACAGAATATTACAACGTTACCCATTTTATGCCATGCCATGCTTGATTTGATTGTTTAAAACACTAATTTTTTAATCGTGGAAATAACTTAGCCACAAACTTTATATGAACATACTAAATCTGGAGAAATCCTCACGATCTTTAAGAGTGTAGCCTGTTCAAAGTTGTTTAATATTTCCTGGCAGGCTTGTATATGTATCTTAGGTCTCTGTTTCTTCATGCTGTCACCTGTGAACACAATGTCTTTGACGCAAGGTATGTCTATGTACGCAAGGGTGAATATCCTGTACCCTGGGGTTCCCGGGTCATTACCCGTTTTTTGGCATACGACTATTTCAACCTGAAAAAGACATTATTTCTGGGGAAAAAATCATTGATGAACAACAGCAAGAAACAGGAAATGTTTCTAAGTGAGAAAAAAAAATGTTTCTAGGTGATAAAAAAAAATTACGAAGTCATCCTTCCATGTGTTCCCCCACAACTCGGCCAGGGGTAACTGGCGCATCATGATGGAAATTTCCGACAAGTTGTTTGTAAAGTGTTTTAATGTACATATGGAAGGTTGTCTTCCTTTTTCCACAAACTACTGGCACTAATTCTCCATGTATGATGTAGCTATTGAAAATAGCCCACATGCAGAATTTGACTGTCGGTCTTCGAGGCCACCAGTGGTGATGTCAATCACAGCTTATTTTCGGCCAAAAACCCTGTCAACCCTGTCAACTATCAAAAACTGTTTGAATCTTCGGCAGGAGAGTGACCTCAAACATGTTAGCCATGTCTAGATGCTGGATGCTTATTGGTTGGCTGGTTGTCGTTTAACAGTGAGATGTAAACAGGAAACACATGGAAGCCGGTATATCGACTCGTAGGGTCTTTGATACACAGTATGTCAAGCCGGTATACCGGTGCGTCGGATTCAAAGGGTTAATGTGACAGAATAGCAGATAGCTTGTGTAGCGTAGCGTCAGCTACAATGATAAGGAATCTATCAAAGTGCTGCGGATAGACTTTCTACGAATAGAAAAATAGGTCACTGGAGAAGACAAGACTGAATAGCTCGTAATTCTAGACGGAGTAAAGGTCCCAGAACAAGTCTAATCTTCTGACAGTGTTCAGGCAGACAGGAATGGCGTACAACTATACTGGTGTGATACAGTCTGCCAAGGTTGTCTAGCTACGTGCCTGAAATAAAAAGCTCGAGCCCCCAAAACTCTAATAACTCTCAATGACACGGAGAAAGACAGAGTAAAATATATAACAGAGACAAACTTTCATATCTTCTCACTCTACTATGACTAAGGTTAATTAGGTAACAACTAGAGTTTGTAAAATTAAAATCACATTAACATTTAATATATGATAACACTTTGGGTGCTCCACTGGAGGCAGCCCTGTACATGAAAAGGGATACACTTCCCTGTATCCTATTGCATATCTAATATTATGGGTGGAATCTACTAGACTGTCTAATCATTGACGACTCTTTGGCCTATAGTATATTTTGAGTTGATTGATGGTGGTGGTGGCCAACGGTAAGTTTGGCCACTTATCTTCTGGTTCTCCGGCTTACACAGTGCGTGTAAACCCTAGTTAGTAAGCATAAGTGAGATGGTGAGTGATGCTTCACAATGTCACACAGGTTGGCACATCTAAAGCTTGGTGCTGAAGGTGTCAAATCTGTGAAATATAGTGAGAGTACGTGACTCTTCTGTCGAGACATATGTAAGCATCGGCCCTGGATTGTTCCTGATGACCAATAACATCTCATACAAAATTTGCAGAAACAGAATAGCATGAGCTATCTGTCCCTGCTCCCTATAAGTCCCTATCCTAGGATAAATAGTAAAACACTGACCTAGGGAAAACATTTCAATAAAATCATTCTATCTTTTCTTATAAGTGAATATAATAATTATTCAGTAATAATTAAACATCTAATCATATAATGCATATCATAATTATATTATTAAAATACAATAATTACAAAGTAATCTAGAGGTAGATACATATACAATCTATTAAACAGATTACATATTATAGATATTCATGTTCAAATTCTGATGCTATATTCCTAGCATATATTTAATATAGTGATTCTATGTAACATTCTAAAATACACACAATGTAGGTAATTATCATAATGGAATGTGATAGACTGAAAGTTAATGGCGTGGCAGGCAAGAACAGGACTGCAAATTGGTGAGAAATCACCGATAAGAATTAACGAACATGCCTAGGATCTACCACGCTAGTATTTGCCATTCGTACACGTGTTTAGTAAGATTTCCTATTTTCGCGGCATCGAAATATTCATTATTATCTCTAAGTATTCGCCATCGCTATCACATCCTCGAATTATCACCACTATGAACTGCCTCATGTATTTCCTAAACTAACGGCTCGATTAGTATGGCCTAGTCTACTGCTATACGGACTAATCGAAAATTGGGTTCTATCCGACTTTATCAAGTTTACAACTATCTCAAATCGTCTACACCTCTCTAAACCTCATGTAAAGGTAATTTTCTACACAGTTACGTTTTACCCTTTACCCTGCGTGTTTAGTAAACTACCTGTACGAAGTATAATATAGCGCGATCGAGTTTAGTCCGTAAAATAATTATTATGGTAAATAATTAGCTAAATTAACCTATTATCGGCGGTTTCCAACTATAACTACACACGTAAATCTCGGGCGCACGCGGCAATATTTTATATCGATACACATAACTATTCCTTACCCTTCTAATCTACTGACCGAACTTGTCAGGTACAAACACTGCTCTAGGTATCTCTCTAATATATTTTAAATATATTTATGGCCGTAATACGCGCCAAAGATAAAACTCTTAACACTGTATAAGTATTTTTTCAGAGCCTAGTTACTAGCATGTTTCTACCCCGACGTCTGTATTGCGAAAGAACGAGTTTAGCTATTTTTCTCCTGACCGGAAGTGGTCGTGCCAGGGAGTTCGTTGTCGTAATTTCGCCGACCAAATTGTGAAATAGTCGTAGCCAAATTTATAGATTTGGCTGGGTACACTACTTTGTAAATTCAGCCTCTCCCCCGATCTTAATGTATCGTATTACTTCATATTAAAGTAATAACATTAAATAGGAGTTACTTTAAACTATAGCCATGTACTGTCTATGCTTAGATATATATAGGAATAAAAACGAAATTAAATTCTTCTATAATTACATAAGGGTTTTAAAAAGAATTTACTCCAATTTAAGCAAAAGATGAAGAGGAAGCTGGGGACTTCGTCACATATGCCTACCGTTGAAAGTAAAGTTCGAGGATTCGGACTTTACTCCAGCCAGCACGCTCATCAGATTTTGTTGGCACTTACTCCAACAACCCTGGAGCATATGGACCAGTCTCCCCCTCTTCTTCAGTAGAACAATTCCTACTAAAACCCTGCTTCTTCGTTTCTAAGACATCTTCTAAGAAACCTCCTCCCTTGATGTCGTTTCCATGGAAACCTATGACGACCTGGTCGTCCCCATCCATCTTCTCTATTCTGAATTCCCAGAGAGTGTTCTCCCCTAAAGGAATAAGGGTTACTGGTTGGCACAGTAACAGGTAAATGATTTTGTCGGACTGGGTCAGTACGGTTTATCATCGTGTTTACTGTGTCACCTTTAATCCATCCAGGCTTATCTGTTGGCATAGGGGCATGAGAATCTGGAATTCGTCTCATCTTCCCTGATTCAGACGTCTCCGAATCCAGGTTGATAGAGACATCATTCACTGTCTCCTGGGGCATCAAGGGATACTCCATCTCTGAGTTATCTCTCCCTTCGACCACATATGCCACCGATAATGCCATCAGATGCACCGGTGGATCATTTAATCTTTCTACATGGTTCCTAATTAAATACATGGGAAAGACTTCCGGATTACCCTGAATGTTTAATTTGTAATGGGAGCGAGACACCTTATCTGTAATAAGGAATGGCCCTTGCCAACCCATATCTAAAGGATTATCCCCCTTGGGTGATAATACCAATACTTGATCACCTATCTTAGGTGGAGTTCCACCATGAGTAGGCGGAACCAGATGGCACTCTTTACATGACCTGACATATCGTTTGATATCCCGGGTCATCCCCGGCTAGAAATAGGAGAAATAAAGCCTTTGGATGGTTGCTTTCATCCCCATATGCCCACCGTCCGAGATGGAGTGTACCATTTGTAAGACATGGTTACGATACCTTTTGGGTACCACAAACTGTTCGTGGACCTGATCCATAGTTCCCGCCCTACGGTATAACAGTTTTTCCTTTTCGTAGAAATCACCAGCTACCGGTGGATTTCTAGATTTTGGCAGTTTGCCAAAGCAGGATTGTAAGGTGGGACATGCTGCTTGGGCAGCCCTAATCTCCCGAGATAATGGGTGGATAAGAATTTCAGGTTCACTCAAAGCGGTGCCCTGATTCTGGGTCTGCATAGCACATGTATTATAAGTTGTGGACTTAGGTTCCCCCAGATATACATATTTTCGCCCTAACATGAAGGGATATACTGGATCATCTAGCACAACAGCAGAAACTGTTCCAGTGACATATTTGGATGTCACCTTCACCCTAGCAACTTTAACAAGTTTAGGTTCAGAGCTCAGAGTAGCACCTCTTAACTCAATAGTGTGGTCAGTCAATTGTCCAGGTTTCACCAAGTGAGCTGCAATGGCTGCGTCACTCTCCAGACCCGTGTCATATAAACACGGTACCTGTCTCCCATTAACAGTAACTGTCTCAACGACTGGAGGTCTTTGATTATCATCAGGGGTCCTCCATTGGTGGTTCTTATCCGCCAACGTCAAACAAGCCGTGTAATGGACAGGGGGTTTGTTTTTGCAAGAACTTGTATAGTGGTCGTTTGTTCGGCAATTTTTACAATATTGATTCCCCCCTCTATTACCTGTAGGATGTTGAGGTTGAGATGCCTGTTTACTATTGTAATTACCTGGATTTTGGTGTGGACTACCAGTGTGCCACCTGTTGTCCTTACCTTCAGAGTTATTGTTTTGATAACCCTGATTTTGTGTGGAAGGATTATTTTGGGTCTTATCTGTATGACTAGGTTTAGCAGTACCCGCCTCCCCATGTGCAGTTAAATACCTTTCGGCTAGTGAGATTATCTCTTCTAATCTAACTCCACCATTTTCAGCTATGAACATTTGGAGAGCTTTCGGGAGACCCTCTTTGAATTGATCTGCAAGCATCATTTCCTGTAGCCCCTCATAGGTAGTATCGAATTTGCTCAGTCCTACCCACTTCGTAAAATATGTATGTTGTCGTGAGGCGAACTGCGCAAACGATTCTCCCTGAGATCTTTTGGCTGTACGGAACTTCAGCTTGTAGGCTTCTGAGGTTAATTCAAATCTTTGTAAGAGAGCATTTTTAAGGGTATCAAAGTCCCGCTCAAGACCAGGCGGAAGCTTTGAAAATACATCAAAAGCCGGACCGCGGAGTCCTTGGGATAGTTTGATATTATATCTCTCTTTAGGCAGATTATAAGCTTCACACATGATAACAAAGCGATCAAGGTATTCATCCATCTGATCCTCCTTCGGGTTGAAGTGGGCCAGTGGAAAGCTCATGGATCCTTGGGAGAGAGACGGTCCTGCAGAAATTTCACTACTGTGATGGGGAGAACTAGCACTACTGTACCTGGACGCATCAGGATTTTGCAACTCCAATCTCCTGACTTCCAATTCATGCTGTCTCAACTGTTCTTCCCTCTTCATTTCCAGTTCCGCTTGCTTCAGCTCTTGGTCTATTTCAGCTTGTCGCATCTGCATCTTCTCTCTAGATTCAATTTCTGCGATTCTAATTCTTTCCTCTCTTGCTTCCTTCTCTCTTTCCTTAACGATGTCCCGTTGTTCCCTTCTCCACTCTCGTTCTGCTTCTTTTACATACTTGCCCAATTCGACACCCTCATACCCTAACAAAGTTCCTTCTTCTCTCAACTCCTCTTTCGTAGGTGGCTTTTCGGAAGACATTATTTGGTAACAAAGTTGGGATAATGTGAAGCACCCTGAAATACACTTACTCGCCACTAAGTGATCTGTCCTGAAATTATGCAAGTAATAAATTCACTGACAGTATGCACATACACAACTGACGATACAACACAGGGACTTACCCGTCAGCCCACACTCACTTATGATATTGTCCCTAACTTTTTTTTTTGGAACCAGGTTAACTTATGTTATATTATGTTATCTTATATTGGCTATCTAGTGTTTAGTTATGCTATACTATACTACTTATTGTCACTATTACTTTCTCTAGTTTTACTTAGTATAGTTTAATATTGAGATCTACTGTGAGGCAACACCTTACTAGAATCTCTAGTGAAAGAAGATTGAAAGTTTGAACTATCTAGACCGGACGATAGCCAACCACTTGTAGCGTAGCGTCAGCTACAATGATAAGGAATCTATCAAAGTGCTGCGGATAGACTTTCTACGAATAGAAAAATAGGTCACTGGAGAAGACAAGACTGAATAGCTCGTAATTCTAGACGGAGTAAAGGTCCCAGAACAAGTCTAATCTTCTGACAGTGTTCAGGCAGACAGGAATGGCGTACAACTATACTGGTGTGATACAGACAGTCTGCCAAGGTTGTCTAGCTACGTGCCTGAAATAAAAAGCTCGAGCCCCCAAAACTCTAATAACTCTCAATGACACGGAGAAAGACAGAGTAAAATATATAACAGAGACAAACTTTCATATCTTCTCACTCTACTATGACTAAGGTTAATTAGGTAACAACTAGAGTTTGTAAAATTAAAATCACATTAACATTTAATATATGATAACACTTTGGGTGCTCCACTGGAGGCAGCCCTGTACATGAAAAGGGATACACTTCCCTGTATCCTATTGCATATCTAATATTATGGGTGGAATCTACTAGACTGTCTAATCATTGACGACTCTTTGGCCTATAGTATATTTTGAGTTGATTGATGGTGGTGGTGGCCAACGGTAAGTTTGGCCACTTATCTTCTGGTTCTCCGGCTTACACAGTGCATGTAAACCCTAGTTAGTAAGCATAAGTGAGATGGTGAGTGATGCTTCACAATGTCACACAGGTTGGCACATCTAAAGCTTGGTGCTGAAGGTGTCAAATCTGTGAAATATAGTGAGAGTACGTGACTCTTCTGTCGAGACATATGTAAGCATCGGCCCTGGATTGTTCCTGATGACCAATAACATCTCATACAAAATTTGCAGAAACAGAATAGCATGAGCTATCTGTCCCTGCTCCCTATAAGTCCCTATCCTAGGATAAATAGTAAAACACTGACCTAGGGAAAACATTTCAATAAAATCATTCTATCTTTTCTTATAAGTGAATATAATAATTATTCAGTAATAATTAAACATCTAATCATATAATGCATATCATAATTATATTATTAAAATACAATAATTACAAAGTAATCTAGAGGTAGATACATATACAATCTATTAAACAGATTACATATTATAGATATTCATGTTCAAATTCTGATGCTATATTCCTAGCATATATTTAATATAGTGATTCTATGTAACATTCTAAAATACACACAATGTAGGTAATTATCATAATGGAATGTGATAGACTGAAAGTTAATGGCGTGGCAGGCAAGAACAGGACTGCAAATTGGTGAGAAATCACCGATAAGAATTAACGAACATGCCTAGGATCTACCACGCTAGTATTTGCCATTCGTACACGTGTTTAGTAAGATTTCCTATTTTCGCGGCATCGAAATATTCATTATTATCTCTAAGTATTCGCCATCGCTATCACATCCTCGAATTATCACCACTATGAACTGCCTCATGTATTTCCTAAACTAACGGCTCGATTAGTATGGCCTAGTCTACTGCTATACGGACTAATCGAAAATTGGGTTCTATCCGACTTTATCAAGTTTACAACTATCTCAAATCGTCTACACCTCTCTAAACCTCATGTAAAGGTAATTTTCTACACAGTTACGTTTTACCCTTTACCCTGCGTGTTTAGTAAACTACCTGTACGAAGTATAATATAGCGCGATCGAGTTTAGTCCGTAAAATAATTATTATGGTAAATAATTAGCTAAATTAACCTATTATCGGCGGTTTCCAACTATAACTACACACGGAAATCTCGGGCGCACACGGCAATATTTTATATCGATACACATAACTATTCCTTACCCTTCTAATCTACTGACCGAACTTGTCAGGTACAAACACTGCTCTAGGTATCTCTCTAATATATTTTAAATATATTTATGGCCGTAATACGCGCCAAAGATAAAACTCTTAACACTGTATAAGTATTTTTTCAGAGCCTAGTTACTAGCATGTTTCTACCCCGACGTCTGTATTGCGAAAGAACGAGTTTAGCTATTTTTCTCCTGACCGGAAGTGGTCGTGCCAGGGAGTTCGTTGTCGTAATTTCACCGACCAAATTGTGAAATAGTCGTAGCCAAATTTATAGATTTGGCTGGGTACACTACTTTGTAAATTCAGCCTCTCCCCCGATCTTAATGTATCGTATTACTTCATATTAAAGTAATAACATTAAATAGGAGTTACTTTAAACTATAGCCATGTACTGTCTATGCTTAGATATATATAGGAATAAAAACGAAATTAAATTCTTCTATAATTACATAAGGGTTTTAAAAAGAATTTACTCCAATTTAAGCAAAAGATGAAGAGGAAGCTGGGGACTTCGTCACAGCTTGTCAAAATAATCATCTGGTTCTAATCTCTACTTGAAGAGCAGTAACTTTACAAGCACGTGCAACTCTGGTGTCAATGTTGACTCATAAAATATGTGTCAGAAAAAAAAATTTAAAAAAAGTGGTGAGGAAAGGAGTTAATCACCCTATCTCACAATAATACAACCTAGTATTTGTGAAGTCATATCACTTCACCTATATAACCATAAATACCATTGGATTACCTTTACTTTTAAATTTGCTTTCACAGTGTTTGATGATCTCCAGCGCATCGCCCAGTTTCATTTCACCAGTCTCAGTAAGATGGCTGCAGACATTCCTATCTTGCAACAGAATTCCCCACAGAGCCATCAAGAAAACCGTCAGAGGCACCAGAAAGAGCAGCAGCAGCATCAACATTCTCAACAACATCAGCAAACACATTCCCCACGAGCTCGATACCCCAGAGTAACAGCGTCCATGCCTCTATCACAGTCACCAGCTACAGCTTCTCCATCAAATCCATTCAGTGCCTCAAGGGTCATGTATAGTCATGGGTTTGATGGGAGCTTTCCTGGCAGCTTCAACAGAACACCAGCACCAAGTCTGATTTAGTCACTGGCTCGTCTCCTTGTCACTGTAAAGGTGAACATGTACAGGTGGTCCATTAGCACATACTGTCGTTGGGGTGTGAGGTGTTAGGCTTTCGCATATCACAAACTGTGACAGATGAGGTGGGATGATCAGTTTCGTTCTTCACCATCTTTCCTTCCAAAATATTCGGAAAATGATCTGGTATCCATTTTTATGAGACTGCATCAACCCAGAGCTGTACTTGTTATAAAAAATCATCCCGTCTCTGCTGGGGACTGAACCTGGACTACAGTCTCGGCAAAAAAGTGCACTAACCACTAGGCCACCACAGCTGCTGTAAAGGCCAGGTAGCTGCAAGGCAGAAACTGAGCTGAGTTGTGAAGTGTTAGCTCTTGATATATTATAGCCCACAGCTTCATGAGGTGGGTAGTCAGTTCCCTTCCTCACAGCATCTTCCTTGCAGACAGTTCCTAGCAATTTCCTAAAATTATCCTGTAACCATTTTATGAGGCTGGTTGGACCCCCAAATTAAGACCACTTGTAAAAATTCATTTGACACCATTAGGAACTTAACCTTGACCACTGTACTGATAAGTAGACGCACTTACCTCTGTTCCACCAAGGTTTTCATTGTCACATTCCATTCCAAAGGTCGCTGACCACATCTGTCTTATCTTGCACCAATACCCCACCAAGTGGTACAGACTCAGCCAGTCTGTCTTATCTTGCACCAATACCCCACCAAGTGGTGCAGACTCAGCCAGTCTGTCTTATCTTGCACCAATACCCCACCAAGTGGTGCAGACTCAGCCAGTCTGTCTTATCTTGCAACAATACCCCACCAAGTGGTGCAGACTCAGCCAGTCTGTCTTATCTTGCAACAATACCCCACCAAGTGGTGCAGACTCAGCCAATCTGTCTTATCTTGCAACAATACCCCACCAAGTGGTGCAGACTCAGCCAATCTGTCTTATCTTGCACCAATACCCCACCCAGTGGTGCAGACTCAGCCAGTCTGTCTTATCTTGCAACAATACCCCACCAAGTGGTGCAGACTCAGCCAATCTGTCTTATCTTGCAACAATACCCCACCAAGTGGTGCAGACTCAGCCAATCTGTCTTATCTTGCACCAATACCCCACCAAGTGGTGCAGACCCGGCCAATCCGTCTTATCTTGCAACAATACCCCACCCAGTGGTGCAGACTCAGCCAGTCTATCTTGCAACAATACCCCACCAAGTGGTGCAGACTCAGCCAATCTGTCTTATCTTGCACCATTACCCCTCCAAGTGGTGCAGACCCGGCCAATCTGTCTTATCTTGCAACAATACCCCACCCAGTGGTGCAGACTCAGCCAGTCTGTCTTATCTTGCACCAATACCCCACCCAGTGGTGCAGACTCAGCCAGTCTGTCTTATCTTGCACCAATACCCCACCCAGTGGTGCAGACTCAGCCAATCTGTCTTATGTTGCCCCAATACCCCACCAAGTGGTGCAGACTCAACCAATCTGTCTTATCTTGCACCAATACCTCACCAAGTGGTGCAGACTCAGCCAATCTGTCTTATCTTGCAACAATACCCCACCAAGTGGTGCAGACTCAGCCAGTCTGTCTTATCTTGCACCAATACCCCACCCAGTGGTGCAGACTCAGCCAATCTGTCTTATGTTGCCCCAATACCCCACCAAGTGGTGCAGACTCAACCAATCTGTCTTATCTTGCACCAATACCCCACCCAGTGGTGCACACTCAGCCAATCTGTCTTATCTTGCACCAATACCCCACCAATTGATGCAGACTCAGCCAATCTGTCTTATCTTGCACCAATACCCCACCCAGTGGTGCAGACTCAGCCAATCTGTCTTATCTTGCACCAATACCCCACCAAGTGGTGCAGACTCAGCCAATCTGTCTTATCTTGCACCAATACCTCACCAAGTGGTGCAGACTCAGCCAATCTGTCTTATCTTGCAACAATACCCCACCAAGTGGTGCAGACTCAGCCAATCTGTCTTATGTTGCCCCAATACCCCACCAAGTGGTGCAGACTCAACCAATCTGTCTTATCTTGCACCAATACCCCACCAAGTGGTGCAGACTCAGCCAGTCTGTCTTATCTTGCAATAATACCCCACCAAGTGGTGCAGACTCAGCCAGTCTGTCTTATCTTGCAACAATACCCCACCAAGTGGTGCAGACTCAGCCAATCTGTCTTATCTTGCAACAATACCCCACCAAGTGGTGCAGACTCAGCCAATCTGTCTTATCTTGCACCAATACCCCACCCAGTGGTGCAGACTCAGCCAGTCTGTCTTATCTTGCCCCAATACCCCACCACGTGGTGCAGACTCAGCCAATCTGTCTTATCTTGCACCAATACCCCACCAAGTGGTGCAGACTCAGCCAATCTGTCTTATCTTGCACCAGTACCCCACCAAGTGGTGCAGACTCAGCCAATCTGTCTTATCTTGCACCAATACCCCACCAAGTGGTGCAGACTCAGCCAGTCTGTCTTATCTTGCACCAATACCCCACCAAGTGGTGCAGACTCAGCCAATCTGTCTTATCTTGCACCAATACCCCACCAAGTGGTGCAGACTCAGCCAGTCTGTCTTATCTTGCACCAATACCCCACCAAGTGGTGCAGACTCAGCCAGTCTGTCTTATCTTGCAACAATACCCCACCAAGTGGTGCAGACTCAGCCAATCTGTCTTATCTTGCACCAATACCCCACCAAGTGGTGCAGACTCAGCCAATCTGTCTTATCTTGCACCAATACCCCACCAAGTGGTGCAGACTCAGCCAATCTGTCTTATCTTGCACCAATACCCCACCAAGTGGTGCAGACTCAGCCAGTCTGTCTTATCTTGCACCAATACCCCACCAAGTGGTGCAGACTCAGCCAATCTGTCTTATCTTGCAACAATACCCCACCCAGTGGTGCAGACTCAGCCAATCTGTCTTATCTTGCAACAATACCCCACCAAATGGTGCAGACTCAGCCAATCTGTCTTATCTTGCAACAATACCCCACCAAGTGGTGCAGACTCAGCCAATCTGTCTTATCTTGCAACAATACCCCACCCAGTGGTGCAGACTCAGCCAATCTGTCTTATCTTGCACCAATACCCCACCCAGTGGTGCAGACTCAGCCAATCTGTCTTATCTTGCACCAATACCCCACCAAGTTGTGCAGACTCAGCCAATCTGTCTTATCTTGCAACAATACCCCACCCAGTGGTGCAGACTCAGCCAATCTGTCCACCTGCTCGTTTCCCACCACACCAGGGGAAAAAATCCAACAAATGCTCTCTATTTTTGATTGTTAAATGGAAGCCTGTCACTCTACCCGAAGCAAGCCTGTCTTCACCTTTTTCATCATACTTTGTGAGTCCAATACAATCACGACATGCGTGTGCTGTTAGTCCTCCAGCCAGTGGAACACCGCAGTGACTGCCTCCACCTCCATTCTCAGACTAGAAGGTGTGGTATCATAAGCCAGGCGCTCTCCTGCACTAAACATCGTCCACCAGCCTTCATCACAAACCCCCAGGGACTTAGCACAGAGCCATCTATGTAAATGATTACATCACCTGGACATGAATTGTCATGGATCATTTGTTACACTTTCCATTCAGTGCAGCCTGCTGGCCAATCCCTGCATTAACAATCCAATGTTATTACAACCCTGCACAGGACTGACTTTTCCACTGGCATTCTGACCCACTTCTCTCTTCTCCCAGTGTTCTCAAGCATGCACACTTCTCTGATTGTGTACTCTGCCTGAACCATCCATGGTTTTCTTCTGATCAGCTTGTGGCCCTAACTGCGTCCAGGGTTTTACACAGGGGATGTTCCGTGTCTGCAGCAATTTAGAGATATGATTTAGCCTGCAGCACCTTGATCCTGGTTGTAATCGTCGGTAAGGCTAACATGTATCCGCATACACACTACTGGCATGTCCCTTGTGCATCCCAGTATCAGCTTCATAGCTTCTCTCCGTATGTACTCTAGTTTCACCAGCTGACACTTGACACTAAGTAACTTGAGAACTTATCTCAAAACAAATATATTTTGGCATAATATGTTCATGTAAATGACACTTGTGGTGTACTGTTCACATTTACATGTGTAATTGATATAGGAGGGTTGTCCAGTAAGGACTGATGTAATCGCTAGATGTCATTTTGAAAAAAAAAAGCTTGGAGAAATTGAAGATATTTGCCCATTCCACCAGCAAGTGTCAGATGTATACTGTTCACTTTGGAGTAAACTTAATCTTCATCATTGGGTTATCCAGACGAAATCTGGATATTTGGTTGATAACCCTTGTAAAACAACTATTGTTGTGAGAAGTTTATGTGACCAAAAGTGAAATCTGACAATAATCATTTCTCTTTCCAAAGAAACAATTCTTTGATCATGGTCTCATTATAGGTCAAAACACACATCATAAATTTGATATCAACTGTAAGGAATGAAGTATCATAGACCTTATCAGCATTTACTGACACACTGGTGAATAGTATAAATAGTGTAAGCCTGTAGCTGTCCATTTTTCTGTTGTCTAGTGCGTATTCTGCTATCTACATTTGTTACCTTATCTTCTGAATGCCAATCAATAAATGATAATATTTTACACGTTATATTGCATGTTTTATCGTTTCTTTACTTATTCAGTCTTTGGAGATTTGTTTGCAATAGACGAGCAATATCTCCGGCGGGCCTATTCTCGCTGGTCGCAAAATCCACACAGTGGCAGGAGGGGAGATTTGCTCGCAGCGGACAAGCAATATCTCCGCCGGGCCTTTTCCCGTTGGTTGCGGGATCCGCATGAGTCAGGCGTGGAGTCGGTAGTACACGCTTACACAGGTCCAGACACTTGCGATTGACAGGTGTACGTGCCCAGTGGTCCGGGCTCGTATACGACCCTTACCTGCGGGATTTGGCTGAATGCCTCTAAGTCAAGTCCCAAAGGTTTAGGGTCTGGCCACCGCTCGCCTCCTGCTCGTGGAGGCAAGGTCTCTGAGGTTTGACGCTGAGCCGCCAGCGTCTGCAGCCTACCTTGTTCCAGACGTACTGGTTACCCTTTCCTCTAGATCAAACAAGGCAGGGCCGAGAGAGGGAACATGTCGTTTGGGCACCACATGTTCTCTAAAGCTCTGCCCAGGCATTGTGAGTTGGAATTTTGGCCAAATTCCAATCCATATACTTTGGTCTGTCAAGACTGCAAGGTGCCACTCACATTGCATGTCTTGACAATTCGTTCTCCAGTACCTCAGGGCAGGGGTCTCCATGCAGTGGGCTGGGGGTCACCATGGTGAAGTGCTCAAGCCGTCTGCCTCACGCTCCGAAGGTTGTGGGTTCAATTCTGGGCTGTGTCTTTCGGTTCATGAGTGCATTTTTCTCAGAGGATCCTGGGGGTCATCGCTGGAGCTACCGAGTTTGTGCTTTGTGCGACGCTTTCGGCAGGTTGCGCTGTGAAAAGAGACAGAACCATGTGGGATAAACTCTGGTGCAATGAAGTCGATCATCTCGACTTTTAATGTTAAGGTATAGAGCCCTTTTACACACCATCGGGTGTGTTGGGTACATGGTGCTAGCCTCATATGTCCATAGATAGATCTGTGTTCCATGAACGATGTCTTCAGTAACAGGCCGGCCTCCTTTATTTCCCAGGACATTCTCTGGTACCTATTTTAGGTGAGCAGATTGAAGCCCATGATCACTAGGCTGACAGATGACCATCTAGCCACTATACCACTGCGGTCCCAGTGTACATATATATATATATATGTGTGTGTGTGTGTGTGTGTGTGTTCATGTGCGTGCACGCATGTATTTTTTTCTCAATTGTGTTTAATCCTTTTATGCTGATTAACCAAAAAGATGAAAGTAACAGTTATTTGTCCATTTGTTTCACATTAAAACATTAATTTTTAATTTTTTTTGGTCAATGTATTTTGAAAAGGTAAAGAACAAATTTATAATTTTTCGATGTAGTCATCACTGCTTTCAATGCAAGTCCTCCAGCGCCGATAAAGTGCTTGAATTCCTGTAGAAAAAATTCTCATGGTCACATGTGTAACCACTCTAGGGTCACTACTCAGTGTGCCTGACCCAGTCATGAACAGTCTGTCACAGAAATCATGCCGTTTTGAAACTTCCTACTCCACTCATGTACTTGCTGGACTGACAGGCATGCATCATCATTATGAACCTTCATTAGCCAATGAATTTCTAGAGGTTTCACTCCTTCACTGATGAAAAAATGGATAACAGAATGCTGCTTCTCTTTGGTGAATGTCAAAAATGGGCTGCTATCTGTGAACTCCGTATGATGTCATTGTATTCATATGTACTGTGATGTCACGAACTTAACACGCTTGACATCCTTAACAACAATATCGACAGGTTACAAGACAATGGCATGGTTATTGTAATTTCTATCACACTTTTAAGGTTTTCATTTGAAGCCCCCTTGTACAACATATTTACTTAAGCTCACAAGAACATGTTAACTACTGAAAAGTATTGAGACCCCTGCCCATAGGAGGCTGTAATGCACCTTGTAATGCTAAATTTAGTCCCATTCACCATTTCCCAAAATACTCCAGCACATTATTCATGTTTATTACATGTTTATATAATTTCTTATTTGTTCACTACAAGTTGATGCTTTCCAGCTGTCACACCCTGCAAGATTTGGTCAATAATATCTCATTCAGCAAATGTCAACAAACATTTGGTTCGTAATGTTTCACGACACCACGCAGAACCATTGCTGGTCTATGCTGGAAAGGTCACTCACGTGGATGTATGCTCCTGGATTAAAATATCATGAAAGCACGGGCCAACTGGCAAATAATGTACCCGCAGTACCGACTGGGCTGGAGGATTCTGGCCAGATTCTGATGCTAGTATGACTACACAAGCTGGGAATAAAGCCTGGTCAAGCATGTCAGTGCTGTCTTCCTGTCTTCCGGTTTTTGCCTTATGCAGAAATGCGTGGCTGCTGGGCTTCTGGTTGACTGCCACTACCATCGACGATGAACTGTATTTTCGTGGACTGTGTGGGTGAACATCCAAATGGGAAAATGACTGTCGATTCCATCAGAAATGAACTGGATATTTCGTGGGGGACTATTGTGTTGACATTCTGGCGGTGGCATTATGCACAGTGTATCTGTGCAGGCAGTTGTTTGTCGAGACTCCTGTCTTTTCCACTTTTCACATTGGGCAGTGGGGAGCGTTTTGTGTGATATTCACTGGCACAGGAACGGAGCATAATGGGGACGACCCGTTGCTGTGAAGTTGGAACCGCGACTAACTAACTAACTACCATTGAAGGAAGGATAGGAGCAGTCACAGAACCGAAGCAAATGTTTACACCACTTGTGTGTGGCCTTGGGCATAAGGGAAGCAAAGAATGATAACACTGTACATGTTGTAAGCAGCGACTAAGGAGGGTTGGTGTGGGACTGTGGCTAACTCATCCTGTAGAAAATGAGGCTGCAAAACACCAGCCAATCATGAACAAGTCTACAAAGGCTTGGTAAGCTGTCTGAGTTCCTACACTCCATTTGGAGAAGAAAGAGAGAAGGAGAAGAAATTTATAAACATGTGTCTTATTGTCAACCCAATGGAATCCAACAAAGATAGTTTGGCCATGTTGAAATCATGAATTCAAACAGACAAGGCATATACTGGGTAAATGCAAGGTACAAGACAGAGAGGGCATCCATGAAGAAAATAGACAGACAGTGTAGAGCTAAATCTGGAGCAAGTGAATGTAGTGGAGTTAAATCTTTACGGAATAGACATAATTGGAAACTGTACTTACAGGCTTGCAGTCTCAGTAAACTGAAGAAGATGAACTGACAGTGGGGGAGGTTTTGAATACGGTGTGTACCTTCACTTCTCATATCATTTGATTGTATTATTTCTTGCAATTATCTCATATCAGGTGATTCAGTCTAAAGACTGGTATGATGTTTATGAACATACTACACTTCCATTCCATATTTGTGATCCGCTCATAAATGTATTCTTGGGAAGGTGATGTGGTGGTTTCCTCTTGTCTACTGCATCCACACGGATGGTGTGTGACCTCTGGGACAAGGTGTTATGTTATATTATGTTATGCTGTGTTGTATGATGCCACTGCACATTAGGCATTCCCATGTGTGCTGAGTCCTGTCAAAGTATTCCTGCTCAATGTTCTCGTAATGAGTTAGTTATGGTATTTCCTTTCTTTCCCTCGAGGGTGGTACTGACCTGCCTGGCCAGGCCTCACCCCCGGCCCATGGAATCAGGCTTGTGGCAGAGCTTTATCAGTATCCACCAACCAAGTCCATGCCAAATAGACTATATCAGCCCTGTCCATGCCTCCACCCATGTGTATTGGTGCATTATTTGCTAGCCAACCCGTGATGTGAGGCACAACTTCCAAATGCTGTTTATCCATTTGGAGCAGAGACTGCTGGTTGCAATTTTATGTAGCATGTTCATGGAGTCTGATATGGTTGTTGCATGGGTGATTTCCTGTTCTGCTGCCCATGTGAGTACACTGGAAGCTGTGTGATCTATATAGTCATGCGCTGCTACCCTCTTTGATTGTTTTCCCCATCTTTTGTGCTGTATAAGCCCAAAATGACCTTCAACTGTGCTTCATAGACCAATCCATGTAGATGATGATGTCTACTTGACGCGAGTGTTGATCGACCAATTACTTTATCTGAGTGTCAACTATTGCAAGCAACTGGTCTCAGCAGTATCTCCCTGGTGTAATGAAAACTTGAGAATTTTTACAAATATAAGAGTGTATCAGTCCATTCTTCTCTGTGTTGGAGATCACCCAAGTTACAGACCTGCTTGATTATCTATTTGCCCTTGGCCATCCAGGAGTTACCTCTTTTGAGGCACATTCCCTTTCTATTGTCAGATGCGCTGTGCTGGGTCAAGTGAGTACCCTGTTAGGCTCAGCTGAATAGTTGTCCACTTGCATTTGGTTGCGTTTAGTCAAGGATCACTTTCATTGCACATAGATATGACCATACATCTGTTTCCTCTTCTAGACCACACAAAAAGAAATCTTGGCACAGTGCATCACCTTTATTGTAGCAGTGAGGATATAGATATGTAAATACCATATCAGACATGCTGTAAATATTCTTGTTGTGGGTAGCTCTTTCTAAATTGTTTACTTTGTCCTGATAGATACTTGGTGCCTTGATCAGTGTGTGCCAGTCTTGTGTGTTGCCCACCACTACTACTAATAATATCTTGTTTAATATATTATCTTTATGATACTGTATGTGCTGTGCTAATGTTTGATGTTATTTATTGTTGTATGATTTGTTTTCTTGTGTGCATTTTGGTATATAATATATTATTTTTTTTAATACTGTGTAAAACATAGGATTCAAGAAATGAAAATAAAGAGTCAGTGTTTATACAATATTTATCATTTTCCCCAAGTTTTATCATGCTATTTATCATGACTAAGTGTTAACATTTCTCCCCCGATGGTGTTTCCACCTTGTCGTGGTGGGGGAGCTTGAGTTTCTCAATGACCCTGAGAGCTATGCTGGCGGTAGCGTAGCTACCAGCAGAGCCTCCCAAGCCGGACAGGTCAAAGGGTAGAGAACAGACAAAGAGAAACACCCTGGTCCTCCAGGTTGGGGGTTGAAGCGTGGGGTTAACATCCCCACCTTTGTAAAAACCATTTTGTTACGAAACAAATACATGAGCCTCGAATTCGGACTGACTTATTTGGACATCGACCTTGGAACGTTAAAGGACTTTTGAGATTTGGAACATGGAATGTACGGACACTATATCGAGCTGGAACGGCCGAAGAACTAACCCGGGAGCTGGTTGAATATCAAATGGATATAACAGCAA
The DNA here is from genome assembly GCA_963921405.1 of Cepaea hortensis. Lineage (NCBI taxonomy): Eukaryota > Metazoa > Mollusca > Gastropoda > Stylommatophora > Helicidae > Cepaea > Cepaea hortensis. The sequence goes on from OY992888.1 coordinate 48,750,233, forward strand.
TTCAAGAAATAAGGTGGCCAGGAGATGGTACTTTAGAGTAATATAATCAAAGATATAGAAACTAATCACCAGAAAAACGAATCCAGAAAGTTTTTTAAAGAACTGAAGTCAATGAAATGAGGGCACCAACACAACACATGTGGTTTAAAAGACAAAAAATGGGAATATGATAAATACCAAAGAGGGAATGTGTAACACATGGAAAGAATACTTTGTTGAATTACTAAATTGTGAAGCTCCAAGTAACACTTTCCAATTCCATTCCATTGGCACCTTGCCGTCTTGACAGACGATAGTTAATAGTTTGTAAGGGATGGAGTTATTGCCTCTCCATAGCACAAAGCCAGGGCTAAAATATAGAGATCATGTGTTGCCCATGCAGCATGATCCCTCTCTCGGCCTGCCTAGTTCACTCCAGAGGAAAGGTAACACCCCTACATCTGGAACAAGACAAGCTGCAGAAGCTGCCGGATCAGCAAAGTAATGCTCTAATTGTCCGCCTGTCGGAGCTTCGATCCTAGACCAGCCGCCAACCAAGGCTTAGGGCCTGGTCTGCCCTGCCATGACACTTTGTCTTTAGGTTGCATTTCTTCGCACCAGGGTAAGGCATGTACCCTCCCAATTGCGCTCTTCAGCCCGAAGCCGCTGGCACAATGTGGGGTATCGGGTTTGGTAAGCTCCGCCCAACGTTCGGCGCTAACAGAAAGCAGGTAGTACAGTCTACTGTTATACGGTAGCTCAGTCATATCTGTTTAAGACCTGACACAAACACTTTCCCACAGGAAGAGGTTCTGACGTGTGAACCACAAATTGAAGAACCTGCTTTTGAAGAAATCCTATATGTAATCACACGACTTAAAAACAATAAAGCAACTGGGGCTCATGGAATTGCTGCTGAATTTATAAAGACGGGTGGCCATGCATTACATATAAAGCTATACGAACTAATAATAAAAATCTGGAGGACTGAAGAATTACCCCTTGACTGGAAAGAGTCATTATTGATACCTATCTTTAAGAAAGGAGACAAGTTCCAGAGTGAAAATTATAGAGGAATATCACTACTGTCGTTAAGCTATAAGATACTGTCCGCAGTATTACTAAATAGACTAAACCCATATTCAGAAGACATATTAGGTGACTACCAGGCGGGTTTTAGACAAAACAGATCAACAATAGATCAGATATTTATCTTACGACAAATAGCCAAGAAAAATTGGGAATATAAAAGAGATCTCCATAACATTTTTGTGAATTTTAAAAAGGCTTATGATATTTTGATAGTGTCCATAGGAATAGTCTATGGAATGCTATGCGGGAATTTGGAATACCAAGGAAGTTAATCAACATGACCAGACTATGCATGGAAGATACTTATAATATAGTAACATATAAAGGCAGGAAATCAGACCCTTTCCAAATAACATCTGGCTTGAAACAGGGTGATGCACTATCGCCGCTACTCTTCAATCTGGCTCTAGAGAAAGTTGTAAGGAGGGTAAAGGAGGAATGTGATATTGGAGGAACATCCAAGCTTCTTGGTTATGCAGATGGTATCGATATTATAGGGGAAAATGAACAAAAGACATTGGAAATATTGACTCACTTAAAGGAAAAAGCCCAACAGATGGGGCTGGTTATCAACCAAGATAAGTCAGAATATATGGTAATTTCAAGAGAAGGAATAGCTAAAAGCTCTGGCCACATACAAATAGATAATATGACCATTAAAAGAACGGAAACATACAAATACCTGGGTACAATCTTCAACTGCTCCAACATCATAAGGGAAGAAATACAAACTAGAATCAACTCTGGAAATAAGATATACTATGCACTACAATATCTACTAAAATCAAATGCGCTATCTCGTAACACTAAAATCACAATATACAAAACACTGATCAGACGAGTTGTGCTGTATGGCTCTGAAACCTGGAGTACAACGAAAGGAGACGAAGCCTTGTTACAAACCTTTGAGAACAAAGTTTTAAGACGCATCTTTGGACCCATTAGGGATATACAAAGTGGAGAGTGGAAAAGAAGAAACAAAGACATTTATGTTCTGTTTAAGTCCCCGCTAATCACTGGTATCATGAAGGCTAATAGACAACAATGGCTGGGGCATATAGAAAGAATGGAAGATAATAGGGAAACAAAACTTGCTTACACTCAAGAAATAAATGACCGTAGACCCCGAGGTAGACCAAGAAGACAGTGGAGAGATAATATATTTACAGACCTACAAACACTTGGAATCAACGACTGGCAAGAGAAGGTCAACCAGAGAGACGAATGGAGACGGGTTGTATCTGCAGCAAAGAACTTCAAAGGCTCGGAACGCTGAAGAAGAGGAGAAGTGTTAACATTTATTATTATTTTTTTTTTTTACATATGACAGGGATAGAAAATAATCAGATATACAGATGTATGATGTTTATATAAATATGTCAAGTGCATATGAGAAGTCTACTTCTGTACTTTGTTTTTCACCATTGGCCATGGGTTGTGGAGCTCACACGTGTCAGGATCCGACCAAGAACTCTCTTCACCTGCCTACAAGGCATCCTATAAAACAGACACTGGTCTGGCTAATGAGGGGTGGTGCGACCTTGATTTCTGCTCTGATGAAGACAGCCAAGGACTTCAAACTGTGCACGTCGCGAGATTGCAAGAGTGTCACAGTAATTCTCTATGATAATGCTAATGGTAGACGGTCAGCTCTGGCATCTTCCACACACTGTGTGGGGAGCTCATACATATGGTCTTGCATCTTCCACACTGCGTGGGGAACTCACATATATGCTCTGGCATCTTTCACACACTGTGTGGGGAGCTCATACATTTGCTCTGGCATCTTCCACACATTGCCTAGGGAGTTCATACATATGCTCTGGCATCTTCCTCACTGTGTGGAGAGCTCCTACATATGTTCTGGCATGTTCCACACACTGCGTGAGGAGCTCATACATATGGTCTGGCATGTTCCACACACTGTGTGGGGAGCTCATACATATGGTCTGGCATCTTCCACACACTGCGTGGGGAGCTCACACAAATGCTCTGGCATCTTCCACACACTGCGTGGGGAGCTCACACAAATGCTCTGGCATCTTCCACACAATGCGTGGGGAGCTCACACAAATGCTCTGGCATCTTCCACACACACTGCGCTGGGAGCTGATACGTTTGCTCTCAGTGGGTGTGTTGCTGATTGACCAGGACAGTACTAAGCATCTCATGTGCCCAATTGCTGTGGTTGTACAAGAGTGAACTGCTTGTACTGACAGGGTTCTAGCAACATCTCGGACATAACTCCTTCTGTCTCAGACATAGCTCCTTCTATCTCAGACATAACTCCATCTGTCTCAGGCATAGCTCCTTCTATCTCAGACATAACTCCATCTGTCTCAGGCATAGCTCCTTCTATCTCAGACATAACTCCATCTGTCTCAGACATAACTCCATCTGTCACAGACATAGCTCCTTCTATCTCAGGCATAGCTCCATCTGTCACAGACATAACTCCTTCTACCTCAGACATAACTCCTCGTACTTCAGACATAACTCCTCCTACCTCAGACATAACTCCTCCTACCTCAGATATAACTCCTATCTCAGACATAACTCCTATTTCAGACATAACTCCTCCTATCTCAGACATAACTCCTATCTCAGACATAACTCCTATTTCAGACATAACTCCTCCTATCTCAGACATAACTCCTCCTATCTCAGACATAACTCCTCCTATCTCAGACATAACTCCTATCTCAGACATAACTCCTATTTCAGACATAACTCCTCCTATCTCAGACATAACTCCTATCTCAGACATAACTCCTATTTCAGACATAACTCCTCCTATCTCAGACATAACTCCTCCTATCTCAGACATAACTCCTCCTATCTCAGACATAACTCCTATTTCAGACATAACTCCTCCTACCTCAGACATAACTCCTCCTACCTCAGACATAACTCCTCCTACCTCAGACATAACTCCTATTTCAGACATAACTCCTCCTACTTCAGACATAATGCCTCCTACCTCAGACATAACTCCTCCTACCTCAGACATAACTCCTCCTACCTCAGACATAACTCCTATTTCAGACATAACTCCTCCTACTTCAGACATAACTCCTCCTACTTCAGACATAATGCCTCCTACCTCAGACATAACTCCTCCTACCTCAGACATAACTCCTCCTATCTCAGACATAACTCCTATCTCAGACATAACTCCTATTTCAGACATAACTCCTCCTACTTCAGACATAACTCCTCCTACTTCAGACATAATGCCTCCTACCTCAGACATAACTCCTCCTACCTCAGACATAACTCCTCCTACCTCAGACATAACTCCTCCTACCTCAGACATAACTCCTCCTACCTCAGACATAACTCCTCCTACCTCAGACATAACTCCTCCTACTTCAGACATAACTCCTCCTACCTCAGACATAACTCCTCCTACTTCAGACATAACTCCTCCTACCTCAGACATAACGCCTCCTACCTCAGACATAACGCCTCCTACCTCAGACATAACTCCTCCTACCTCAGACATAACGCCTCCTACCTCAGACATAACTCCTCCTACTTCAGACATAACGCCTCCTACCTCAGACATAACGCCTCCTACCTCAGACATAACTCCTCCTACTTCAGACATAACTCCTCCTACTTCAGACATAACGCCTCCTACTTCAGACATAACTCCTCCTACTTCAGACATAACGCCTCCTACTTCAGACATAACTCCTCCTACCTCAGACATAACTCCTATTTCAGACATAACTCCTCCTATCTCAGACATAACTCCTATCTCAGACATAACTCCTATTTCAGACATAACTCCTCCTATCTCAGACATAACTCCTATCTCAGACATAACTCCTATTTCAGACATAACTCCTCCTACCTCAGACATAACTCCTCCTACCTCAGATATAACTCCTATCTCAGACATAACTCCTATTTCAGACATAACTCCTCCTATCTCAGACATAACGCCTCCTATCTCAGACATAACGCCTCCTATCTCAGACATAACGCCTCCTATCTCAGACATAACTCCTCCTACCTCAGACATAACTCCTCCTATTTCAGACATAACTCCTCCTACCTCAGACATAACTCCTCCTACCTCAGACATAACTCCTCCTACTTCAGACATAACTCCTCCTACCTCAGACATAACGCCTCCTATCTCAGAAATAACTCCTCCTACTTCAGACATAACTCCTCCTACTTCAGACATAACTCCTCCTACCTCAGACATAACGCCTCCTACCTCAGACATAACTCCTATTTCAGACATAACTCCTCCTACCTCAGACATAACTCCTCCTACCTCAGACATAACTCCTCCTACCTCAGACATAACTCCTATCTCAGACATAACTCCTCCTACCTCAGACATAACTCCTCCTATTTCAGACATAACTCCTCCTACCTCAGACATAACTCCTCCTACCTCAGACATAACTCCTCCTACTTCAGACATAACTCCTCCTACCTCAGACATAACGCCTCCTATCTCAGAAATAACTCCTCCTACTTCAGACATAACTCCTCCTACTTCAGACATAACTCCTCCTACCTCAGACATAACGCCTCCTACCTCAGACATAACTCCTATTTCAGACATAACTCCTCCTATCTCAGACATAACTCCTCCTACCTCAGACGTAACTCCTCCTACCTCAGACATAACTCCTCCTACCTCAGACATAACTCCTCCTACTTCAGACATAACTCCTCCTACCTCAGACATAACGCCTCCTACCTCAGACATAACTCCTATTTCAGACATAACTCCTCCTATCTCAGACATAACTCCTATTTCAGACATAACTCCTATTTCAGACATAACTCCTCCTATCTCAGACATAACGCCTCCTATCTCAGACATAACGCCTCCTATCTCAGACATAACGCCTCCTATCTCAGACATAACTCCTCCTACCTCAGACATAACTCCTCCTATTTCAGACATAACTCCTCCTACCTCAGACATAACTCCTCCTACCTCAGACATAACTCCTCCTACTTCAGACATAACTCCTCCTACCTCAGACATAACGCCTCCTATCTCAGAAATAACTCCTCCTACTTCAGACATAACTCCTCCTACTTCAGACATAATGCCTCCTACCTCAGACATAACTCCTCCTACCTCAGACATAACTCCTCCTACTTCAGACATAACTCCTCCTACCTCAGACATAACTCCTCCTACCTCAGACATAACTCCTCCTACCTCAGACATAACTCCTCCTACCTCAGACATAACTCCTCCTACCTCAGACATAACTCCTCCTACCTCAGACATAACTCCTCCTACTTCAGACATAACTCCTCCTACCTCAGACATAACTCCTCCTACTTCAGACATAACTCCTCCTACCTCAGACATAACTCCTCCTACTTCAGACATAACGCCTCCTACCTCAGACATAACTCCTCCTACTTCAGACATAACTCCTCCTACTTCAGACATAACGCCTCCTACTTCAGACATAACTCCTCCTACTTCAGACATAACGCCTCCTACCTCAGACATAACTCCTCCTACTTCAGACATAACTCCTCCTACCTCAGACATAACTCCTCCTACTTCAGACATAACTCCTCCTACCTCAGACATAACGCCTCCTACCTCAGACATAACGCCTCCTACCTCAGACATAACTCCTCCTACCTCAGACATAACTCCTCCTACCTCAGACATAACTCCTCCTACCTCAGACATAACTCCTCCTACCTCAGACATAACTCCTCCTACCTCAGACATAACGCCTCCTACCTCAGACATAACTCCTCCTACTTCAGACATAACTCCTCCTACCTCAGACATAACTCCTCCTACCTCAGACATAACGCCTCCTACCTCAGACATAACTCCTCCTACCTCAGACATAACTCCTCCTACTTCAGACATAACTCCTCCTACCTCAGACATAACGCCTCCTATCTCAGACATAACGCCTCCTACTTCAGACATAACTCCTCCTACTTCAGACATAACTCCTCCTACCTCAGACATAACGCCTCCTATCTCAGACATAACTCCTCCTACTTCAGACATAACTCCTCCTACCTCAGACATAACTCCTCCTACTTCAGACATAACTCCTCCTATCTCAGACATAACTCCTCCTACTTCAGACATAACTCCTCCTACCTCAGACATAACTCCTCCTACTTCAGACATAACGCCTCCTACTTCAGACATAACTCCTCCTACTTCAGACATAACTCCTCCTACTTCAGACATAACTCCTCCTACCTCAGACATAACGCCTCCTATCTCAGACATAACTCCTCCTACCTCAGACATAACGCCTCCTATCTCAGACATAACTCCTCCTACTTCAGACATAACGCCTCCTACCTCAGACATAACTCCTCCTACCTCAGACATAACTCCTCATACCTCAGACATAACGCCTCCTATCTCAGAAATAACTCCTCCTACTTCAGACATAACTCCTCCTACTTCAGACATAATGCCTCCTACCTCAGACATTACTCCTACCTCAGACCATAACTCCTCATACTTCAGACATAACTCCTCCTACCTCAGACATAACTCCTCCTACCTCAGACATAACTCCTCCTACCTCAGACATAACTCCTCCTACTTCAGACATAATGCCGCCTACCTCAGACATTACTCCTACCTCAGACATAACTCCTCATACTTCAGACATAACTCCTCCTACCTCAGACATAACTCCTCCTACCTCAGACATAACTCCTCCTACCTCAGACATAACTCCTCCTACTTCAGACATAACTCCTCCTACCTCAGACACAACGCCTCCTATCTCAGACATAACTCCTATCTCAGACATAACTTCTCCTACTTCAGACATAACTCCTCCTACTTCAGACATAACTCCTCCTACCTCAGACATAACGCCTCCTATCTCAGACATAACTCCTCCTTCAGACATAACTCCTCCTACTTCAGACATAACGCCTCCTACCTCAGACATAACTCCTCCTACCTCAGACATAACTCCTCCTACTTCAGACATAACTCCTCCTACCTCAGACATAACTCCTCCTACCTCAGACATAACGCCTCCTATCTCAGACATAACTCCTATTTCAGACATAACTCCTATCTCAGACATAACTCCTCCTATCTCAGACATAACTCCTATTTCAGACATAACTCCTATCTCAGACATAACTCCTCCTACCTCAGACACAACGCCTCCTATCTCAGACATAACTCCTCCTACTTCAGACATAACTCCTACCTCAGACATAACGCCTCCTATCTCAGACATAACTCCTCCTACCTCAGACATAACTCCTCCTACTTCAGACATAACTCCTCCTACTTCAGACATAACTCCTCCTACCTCAGACATAACTCCTCCTACCTCAGACATAACGCCTCCTATCTCAGACATAACTCCTATTTCAGACATAACTCCTATCTCAGACATAACTCCTCCTATCTCAGACATAACTCCTATTTCAGACATAACTCCTATCTCAGACATAACTCCTATCTCAGACATAACTCCTATTTCAGACATAACTCCTATCTCAGACATAACTCCTATTTCAGACATAACTCCTATCTCAGACATAACGCCTCCTATCTCAGACATAACTCCTATTTCAGACATAACTCCTATCTCAGACATAACTCCTATCTCAGACATAACTCCTATTTCAGACATAACTCCTATCTCAGACATAACGCCTCCTATCTCAGACATAACTCCTATTTCAGACATAACTCCTATCTCAGACATAACTCCTATCTCAGACATAACTCCTATCTCAGACATAACTCCTATCTCAGACATAACTCCTCCTACTTCAGACATAACTCATCCTACTTCAGACATAACTCCTCCTACCCCAGACATAACTCCTCCTATCTCAGACATAACTCCTCCTATCTCAGACATAACTCCTCCTATCTCAGACATAACTCCTCCTACCTCAGACATAACTCCTATCTCAGACATAACTCCTCCTATCTCAGACATAACTCCTCCTACCTCAGACATAACTCCTATCTCAGACATAACTCCTCCTACTTCAGACATAACTCCTCCTACTTCAGACATAACTCCTCCTACCTCAGACATAACTCCTCCTACCTCAGACATAACGCCTCCTATCTCAGACATAACTCCTATTTCAGACATAACTCCTATCTCAGACATAACTCCTATCTCAGACATAACTCCTATTTCAGACATAACTCCTATCTCAGACATAACTCCTATCTCAGACATAACTCCTATTTCAGACATAACTCCTATCTCAGACATAACTCCTATTTCAGACATAACTCCTATCTCAGACATAACGCCTCCTATCTCAGACATAACTCCTATTTCAGACATAACTCCTATCTCAGACATAACTCCTATCTCAGACATAACTCCTATTTCAGACATAACTCCTATCTCAGACATAACTCCTCCTATCTCAGACATAACTCCTATTTCAGACATAACTCCTATCTCAGACATAACTCCTATCTCAGACATAACTCCTATCTCAGACATAACTCCTCCTACCCCAGACATAACTCATCCTACTTCAGACATAACTCCTCCTATCTCAGACATAACTCCTATCTCAGACATAACTCCTATTTCAGAAATAACTCCTATCTCAGACATAACTCCTATCTCAGACATAACTCCTATCTCAGACATAACTCCTATCTCAGACATAACTCCTATTTCAGACATAACTCCTATCTCAGACATAACTCCTCCTATCTCAGACATAACTCCTATTTCAGACATAACTCCTATCTCAGACATAACTCCTCCTATCTCAGACATAACTCCTCCTATCCCAGACATAACTCCTCCTATCTCAGACATAACTCCTCCTATCTCAGACATAACTCCTCCTACCTCAGACATAACTCCTATCTCAGACATAACTCCTCCTATTTCAGACATAACTCCTCCTACCTCAGACATAACTCCTCCTATCTCAGACATAACTCCTCCTATCTCAGACATAACTCCTCCTATCTCAGACATAACTCCTCCTATCTCAGACATGACATGACTCCTACCTCAGACACTTCCCTCTAGAAATTGATTTGCAGTCTGTTCGCCATGAAATACCTAAATCCTTGGGGGAGACATTACCATCCTAGGCTAATGGTCTCCACTTGTATGTGCAGTGATGTACAGGTAAGCAAGAGTTCTAACCACTATGCCATCACGGCTGTATGAGTTAGGAGTTATGACTGAGATAGGAATTCTGAATTTATCTGTGTGGAAGGTTGTAAATGATAGATACATCCAGATAAAGACAGTATTATGGACTTTACCATTTTGTGGAAAGTTGTAAATGACTACAAGCACTCAGAAATAGGAGTTTTCTATGGCTCAAGTGCTTCAGTCAAAATGCGTCGTCGTGTGAAATTTGGAGGCTCCAATTGCGTGTGCCTATAAACACAGAATCAAATATCCACATAACCCAAGCATGGGTCACAGGGAGCCGTGATGGAAGCATCAACATCTAGTGTAGGCTGGCGGGTTGCTTGTGAAACCTCTGGAATCCCCGTCGATGATATTTTTTTGTAATGTGTCGACCAAGCATCCATGCCCCCTTCGTTTTTTAATATCCCACTAGGCATAGGATCCTTCAAGCCAAATGGTACCTGAGAGTTGCTGCAGGGAACCATGGATATGGTCAAGGGTCATAGACTAAGACGAGGCAGGTCCTGGATGGCACGGGCAGAAATATCTATACGTCAGGTGTGTGATCTAGAGACCATCGGTCGTACAAAAGAGTGTGTTAAAGTATCGGCAGACTGGATCATTGTAATAGTAACACTGGGTCGTGAGTGCAGAGAATGGGCAACGGGCCGCACAGTGTTTGAGGTGCAACAACTGATCCAGAGTAACACACATCAAGGTGACATAGTCATCTACACCGATGGGTCAGTAGTGAGAAACAGACGGAATGGATGGGGTTTTATTGCGAAGGCTAATGGAAGCGTCTTGAAAAAGGAGAGTCTGGCATATGAGGCTACGTCCCCCAGCATGAGAATGGAGGTGGAAGCAGTCACAGCGGCATTCCGTTGGTTAGAGAAGACCCCTGCAACACACATGGTCTTCATCGCGGACTCGAGGAGTATGCTTAGTAAAGTTGAGAAAGGAATGTTTCGTGTGGAATGGCTCACCTCGCTTCAGAGGTCACAGATTGTGAGAATTGTATTGATGTTTTGCTCTGGCCATGCGGAAGTGCGGGGGAATGAACAGTATGATAGGCTGGCAGGAAATGCACCTCTTGGTGATAGATCACCTATGGACAAGGGAGAGGTGATCGTGCGCCTGTGGGACCAGGTGGAGAAGGTGGGGGAACAGATTGAGAACCCGTATTTGGCAAGGATGAGATTGCGGGAGATTGTCGGGGGTTCTGGTAGAATCTCAAAACTGAGAGGGAAGACCAGGAGAACTTTCAGTCAGATAGCGGTGGCAACAATTATTAGTGTGACTCTTCGCTGGTTGTTGAACGAGGGGAGGGAGCGCGCATGGGAATGTCCTGAGTGCAGTGATGTCGGTTCTTGACTCAACTCAACTCGTCTTAATATCCTACTTCAGGATTATCTGGCTATGCTGTCGCGTCGGTTCGTGGGAATCGTCCTTGGCCCACAAAAAAGATCGTGCGTCCTCTGTGCTTGAGTTTTAATGGGGTCCCAAGAAGCTTGAGAACTGTGGTCTAGTTGTGTGTGTTTGGCCGACAGTGACCAGCGGTCAGTCTACATACCAAATCATGACAACAGCAACTTGAAACATAATAGTCCACAAAACTACCAACATACACCTCAGGCTCCAACGGTTATTATCCGTCCACACAATGGTACAGTCCATAATACTGTCTTGCTGTCTTTCTCTGCGTGTGTGTATTTTTATGTACAACATTCCACACAATGGTACAGTCCACAATACTGTCTTGCTGACTTTCTCTGGGTGCCTGGACATTGTTTCTGATTAATAATAATTAGAACATTCTAGTAATGATCTAAATTCATTACTGTCCACTTGACAAAAATATAATACTGATCTTTTCATCAGAATATAATCCCATGTGATACATTCGTGTAGTCCCCCACAAAGTTTGTCCCCCCCCCCCCCCACAACGTTTGTTCAACCATTACACTTTCATCTCTTTTTGTTTTAGCGTTGGCGCGCTTTGAACTCAAGCGTAGTCCATACATGTGCTACTACTTCTAGTTCACTGGACTGATGTTTTGCGTGTGGATTAGCAGTCCCGGTTACCAGAGTCCCTCGTCATCAGGCCAACCCACTCCGATCTGGAGGTACGTGTAATTTAGGTCCCCAAGTCAAGGACGAGAATTCAAAATTTTAGTCTTAACTGATAGGTGTAGGAGTTATACTCGCTAGTTCGGCATCAGCACATGGGAGGTTTAAGAGCGTGCACTATATCCATTCGGCCATACTGACCTCCACAATGTCATCTCTTCCCACTCATCTCACAACCGACTTGTTTTCCTGCCGAAACAGTCATCAATTGTAACCTGCCCAGTACAGAAACCACAGAATGGTCTCCTGCCAGTGGAACATGTGACCTAACCCACGTTCTCCTGCCAGTGGAACATGCGACCTAACCCACGTTCTCCTGCCAGTGCAACATGAGACCTAACCCACGGCCTCCTGTCAGTGGAACATGCGATCTAACCCACGGCTCCTGAGAGTGGAACATGCGACCTAACCCACGGCTCCTGCCAGTGGAACATGCGACCTAACCCACGGCTCCTGCCAGTGGAACATGCGACCTAACCCACGGCTCCTGCCAGTGGAACATGCGACCTAACCCACGGCTCCTGCCAGTGGAACATGCGACCTAACCCACGGCTCCTGCCAGTGGAACATGCGACCTAACCCACGGCTCCTGCCAGTGGAACATGCGACCTAACCCACGGCCTCCTCATCAAACACTCAATATTGATTGATCGCCCCAGTCCCGGTGACCAGCCTACAACTTCATCAGACAGGTTACGATGCGATCTACTTGAAGGTCAGGTGGTGCGCGTGATACAGACACCAGCCATGCAGTGCCGTTTGGTCACGAAAATACTTCTAGCACCATATCCCTAAAGTGCCTGGAAACAGTGGGAACCGGCTCCTTGATTTGTTTCATCATCATCGTCATGTGTCATCAGGCGTGGTTTCCCATCTCACACGATGACTAGAGGCTTGAAACCCAAAATTGTATGTTTCCGAGTCATAATTTACTATGCATCGGTAGCGATGGTAGTCTGTCTTTGTTTTCCTCCTTTGTAGTGACCACACTGGTCGGTGACCGTAGCCATTGTCTGAACAAGTAGATTTTTTGCCCGCCATGGCGAACTTGAAACGGTAACCAACAACTAACTGTCGTCTGCTCTCACGCTGTCCTCCGCGGCTTTAAGCTACCCTGACTGGGTACTTTTGTATGGTTATGAAAAGTAGTGGACGATAAGCAGACAAGCTGAAAAACGTCCATTGGCAGTGGAAATATGGTTTATGAGGGAAATGCAAAGAATACCATGGACATACAGAAAAACAAATTAGCAAGTCTCACACGAGGCAAATGAAAACCGCAAACTGATTAGAGAAGTTAGACGTAGTCATTTTTTTTAGGGGTGGGGGGGGGGGGGGAGAACCACATTATGAAAAGAAATAAACTAGAGAACTTGGTGACAACTGGCAAAACTGAGGGGGAAAGAACAAGAGCAAGGCAGAGAAGTAGATACCTGGATGGCTTGATCACATGGCATGTCGGGACAAGAACACAAAACTGATCCACGACTCTGGTCATTGTGTAAAATAGCGAAACATGGCCGCCCACGCTTACCGGCATGGCACGTGATGATGATGGTTGGGGATAGGGTTAGTTAGTTGCATATCCTTTACATCACCTCACAGTCAACCCCAGCATTTTTTGCTGTATGTGATCTCTGGGCAAGTTTACGTCCAGTAGTTTGCCATTGTTTCTGAACGACCGTCACACATTCCATTTTATTAAAAACAACAACGCAAGGCGGTCTGCTGCCAAATCGCCCACAGCTGCGTTTTAAACGCGGTGTGCAGGATTATGAACCCCATCCGTAACAGGGTGGCAATCGCAATTAAACGAGTCTTGCCTAAGGTCGTCCAATAGAGGCCTTACTTCTCCTTTAACGGGTAACTTTACCCTGCCACTCCATTACTGTACTCGAACATCTTACAAAAATTCTGCCCGTGCGCCTGATGTTGTAACGTTGAACTAAGTACAAGGCCTAGATTAGTGTACCCGGTTATCTATTGATGTACTGAATAGCATACAGTGCACTGGCCCGGGGTAGTTATACTTTTTGAATAAGTGACTGTTCATGTCATTTGTTGGTAGGGCCTTCTGTTTCAATCGCTATCATGTATTTTACTGAGACCAAATCTGTCTGTGTGAAGTGTGTGAAACTACGGCTGCTTGTTACTTGATCCGATGTTGAAACGGTTATCTTACCAGTAGATATCAATTACCATGCTATTGTATACATAATCAGCTCTATAACACGCCGGGTTTTATAATAAGAAGCTTCGCGGTTTGATCCATGGATAAAAATATACCAGGAACGTGTTTAAGTTACTAACTTATTTTCATTCAATGAAGTTATTTTAAACTTCTTGTTGTGCTTTAAATATATTGGCTGTTTTTTGCGTGGATAGACTTCTTGCGACATTGAGTTACTGTGAACTGATTTGTGGAGTAGGGTACCTAAGATACGCCAAATTGCCACAGTTCGTATCATTTGGAACACGTGAAATAAGGTAAAATATTCTTTCCCTGTGTAATTGTCTACCGGCTTGGGTGCGTTTATTCGGTCAGTCTAACAAATGTATGCCAGTATGTTTTAGTTTCACCTGGTGAAATTGCTTCCGAGATCTGCAGCTAATAATACTGCTGGGGTGGCTTTCAGCAGCAGTGGCTTCTAAAGTGGGTGTGCCGCCTCTAAGTGAGCTGACCAAATCCAGAGGGGCAGTAATATCTTGAATTTTCAGCGTACTCAATACCAAGAAAGAGCTGTAAATGGGGAACTAGAGACGACCTAAAACGTAAAGAAGTAGTCGGCTGAAAGCAGTGGCGTCACTGGGGTTGGTGTCACCCAGTGCGGTAAACTCTTGGTGTCACCCCTCTAGACTTTCACCATGGTCTTCTTCCGAGTGTTCCTGTACCATATATAATCGCATATAGTAATGTTTGTAAAATAAGTCAAAAAGTTAATAAGGACATAAGAAAGAAAACAAATTGAACAATATAACTTCAATACTTCAGGTAAAACATAAATAAAGAACTTCGACAAACTCGGACAAAGTTAAATTTTTGCTATGTCTGCTTTGTCAAATTTGCAATTTTTTTATTTTGGTGTCACCCCTTGATGGTGTCACCCAGTGCGGCCCGCACCCCCCTAGTGACGCCCCTGGCTGAAAGAACTTGGGAACAAAATACAAAGGGAAGGTTGGTGGGGGTGGGGGAGGGGAGGTTAAAGGTAAGAGTACCGACTTCTTTGCACCGGGTTCTCCTCTATATCGCTCGGTTTTCTTTCCCAAGAAGCAGCTTACCGAAAGCATCGTACATAACACCAACTCCGTAGCTTCAACGACGAGCCTCACAATAATCGCAGTCGTGATCAAATGACGGGGTTGGAAAACGAACCCACAACCTTTGACCTTTGTAGTAGGAGGAAAGCTACCTGACCACCCGGAGTCCCCCTAGTTACAGATAATATTCATTGTTATATTAAAGTTATATAAAGCCAGCCAGAAGACAGACAGACAGGCAACCGAATGATTGAGTCCAGAAACGAACCCACGACCCTCCGATCGCGAGGCATGGAGTCTGACCACTTGGCCAGGGAAGCAATAAGACCCTGTTGTGTGTAAGCGCTTCTAACCTCTTGTAATGAGACCACAGTGGAACCAGAACCTATTCGTTGCAACCATTTGCCGTATACACATTATAGTCGTATATACATACTGTACAATGTGGCTCCGTTCCAGTTTGAGCTGGCAGATATTTGATTCAAGTGGACTTCAGTTGTTGATTTAAGGCTTGATCGTGTCGTCTCACTCAGTGGGCGACACATGCGGCAGGCTTCTTTGAAGTATTAGAGCACACTTGTGCCACACACCTGTGTGTGATAATGAGACCAATAAAGTAGACCTTCCATCGTGTACATTAGAAGTCGCAAACATTGTTACAGATTCAAAATAATGTATTCACTTAGTAAACTAAAACACAGAAGCCACAAAGAATTTGTTATGCGATTTATTGCATGGCTTATTTCCCTGCATCTCGTCAGGTTCATACTGCAGAATAACTGGTGCCGTAGGGAGTCCCCTAAATCTCTAAGCTCCCATTATAGCCGACATCTTTATGGCGCACTTAATAAAATAAAGGACCTCCAGTGTTGTTTGTTTTGTGTGTTTTTTTTTTTGCGCTCGCTCTCTTTCAACTCAAGCGTATTCCATACATACTACTTCTGGTAGCTAGTTGTATATTCTTTACAGGACGTTTGCAGTCAACACCAGCATTTTCTTTATTGTTGTTGCTGTCTTGGCAAATTTACGTTCAGTAGTTTGCCATTGCTTTCAGAACGTCCGGCACCTATACCATTTCGTTAAAAAAAAAAACAGAGCAACGCGGTGTGCTGCCAAATCGCGCGCATCTGTGTTTCAAACGCGGGTATGCGGGATCACGAAACGCGTCCGTCAGCCCTTCGCCACGGAGGGCTGCATTTGTAGTAGTGGTGGACTGAAATTTGCGTGTGGTTTAGCTTTCTCTATTACCAGTGTCCCTCGTCATCAGGCAAGCCCCCTTCGACTTCAGAGGTACTTGTAATTTACGTCCCCGAGTCAAGGACTAGAGGTCAACAATTTAGTCTAACTGTTCGGTGTAGGGGTTGAACCGCTTACCCTCGGTAGCAGTACACCGGACGTTTAAGAACACGCGGTCTTATCCATTCGGCCATGCTAACCTCCCCTCGAATGTTAAGGACTTGTTTCTATACCACCGTTATGTGGATGATATATTATTCATCACAGAGACCAGACAACAAGCAGAATCGTTCCACGCCACCATCAACATAGCCCACAAGAACATCTCTTTGTCTTCAACGTGGCCGAATGGATAGAACGCATTTTCTTAAAAATCCGGCGTGCTGATGCCGAGGTAAGGGGTTCAACCCCTAAACCGGACAGTTGGACTAAAATGTTGACCTATCGTCCTTGACTTGGGGACCTAAATTACAAGTACCTCTGAAGTCGGAGTGAATTCGCCTGATAGCGAGGGACACTATTAATAAAGAAAGCTAATCCACAAGCAAAATTCAGTCCAGCACTACTAGAAGTAGTGTGTGTGGTCTATGCTTGGGTTCAAAGCGAGAGAGCGAAAAAATAAAATATCTTTGTGGTTTCCAAACTTCAATTATTTCTTCAGCTGACCTTTCTATGGGACGAGGTCATGACACGAATACACCGTCGACTCACCTGATGAAATGCTGCCATGGGATAATTAATCGTCTTATGCGACTTCCCGCGTCTGCCACGAGCTTATGTATCGCCGAAATGTTGTCATAGCGTTATAATACAACATGTCTGCTACCAATGTAACAACATTTAAGTCATAACTGTGACACACCTCTACTTCCCATTTTCCCGCCATCCAGTTTTGTTTGTTCGAAACCTACTGTTGGTTTTGCACTGAATCTGTTAAAACAGCAGTCAACCAAACTTCTTCTTTTTTTTTTTTTTTTGCTGCTGCTGAACCAATGATCAGATATAAAAGCATCTCGATCCATATTCAATTGGTAAAAGCATCATTGTCTGCTTATACCATATCAAAATGCATTTATCAATTCCAGTGTGAGTGCCATGGAATTTACATACGTAGAAGGGAAAGACAATTAGCAAATCGCGTAACCGAACACATGCCGGTGTTGGTGGGAAATAGAGTTAAAATAGTCTTCAGGAAAATATGTGCAGTCGACAGGCTATATAACGGCATCCTTGCCGATTTCTGAGCCTCTCATAAACTATGGTCATAGAATTAACAAAGTAAACGCTTTTCGTATACTGTATTCGATGAACATTACACGATTTCTCAAACAAGGTCAGCACTTTGTAAAAGTGCCAGACTTGTGGGATTGTATGTCCTCAATATTTTGTTACTGTTCCGGACTAGCGGGATTGTATCCCCTCAATATTTTGTTAATGGCCAGACTAGCGGGATTGTATCTCCCTAATATGTTATCAATGTTCTAGACTTACAGTATTGTATCTCCCTAATACGTTTTTAACGTGTGAAACTAGTGGGATTGTATCTCCCTAATACGCTTTTCAATTGTGAAACTAGTGGGATTGTATCTTCCTACTACGTTTTTAATGTGTGAAACCAATGGGATTGTATCTCCCTAATATGCTTTTAAATTGTGAAACTAGTGGTATTGTATCTTCCTAATACGTGTTAATGTGCCAAACTAGTGGGATTGCCAACCCCCAATATTTTGTTAATGTGTCAAACAGACATAAGTGGACAGACAGACGGGCGGGGAGAGAGACAGACATAAGTAGACAGATAGACGGGCGGAGAGAGACATATATAAGTGGACAGATAGACGGCCGGAGAGAGAGAGAGAGAGAGAGAGAGAGAGAGAGAGATAATTGGACAAATCGACGGGCGGGGAGAGAGACAGACATAAGAGGGCAGACAGACGGGCGGAGAGAGACAGAAATAAATGGACAGATAGGCGGGCGGAGAGAGAGAGAGAGAGAGAGAGAGAGAATTGGACAAATCGACGGGCGGAGAGAGACAGACATAAGAGGGCAGACAGACGGGCGGAGAGAGACAGAAATAAATGGACAGATAGGCGGGCGGAGAGAGACAGATATAAGTGGACAGATAGACGGGCGGAGAGAGAGAGAGAGATAATTGGACAGGTAGACGGGCGGAGAGAGAGAGAGAGAGAGAGAGAGAGAGAGAGAGAGAGAGAGAGAGATAATTGGACAGGTAGACGGGCGGAGAGAGAGAGAGAGAGAGAGAGAGAGAGAGAGAGAGAGAGAGAGAGAGAGATAATTGGACATATAGACGGGCGGAGATAGATAGACATAATTGGACAGATAGACGGGCGGAGAGAGAGAGAGAGAGAGAGAGAGAGAGAGAGAGAGAGAGAGAGAGAGAGATAATTGGACATATAGACGGGCGGAGATAGATAGACATAATTGGACAGATAGACGGGCGGAGAGAGACAGACATAAGTAGTCAGTCAGATAACTAAAGGTTTAGAACACATAAACGTCAGTCGCCGTGGAACCCTTAACGCCGTTTAAATAGCGAGAAATAAATTATCGCGAATTAATTGGCACTCACTGAAGTAAAGAGGAGAAGTAGAAATGAGAGAAGAGACTAGATAATATGAAAACTGACAACTACAGGCGGGAATTATAATCCCTATGTACCTATAGCTTTCAATATTTGAACTGTCTATTGTGTCTTCTGATCAGTACTTCTCCCCCTGACGGCCATGAGTGCCAATCGAATCTTGTTTTGTTAATAGCTTGAAGCACATTGACAATTTTTGTAATGAACCCAGCGGAAGTGTGGAACAGTTGACAACCTGGGCGTGTCGCAGATCAAACAGAAGCTGTTCCACCAGCAGGCATGCAGACACGGCACATTGAAGTCATGGCCCAGGTAAACACACCGCCGCTATACATTCTCTTTACCGTTCAGTTTGACGGGGTTAGTTTGTGCGATGTGATGGCTTGTGATAGAGGAATGGCCTGCTTTGATTAATTTTGAATGGTTGCAGAATACAAACTTTTGAAAAAGTTTTATAGCTTGCTACTCTCAAGTTAGTAGAGAAGAGAGTAGACGGACAGGTGTAGGTCGTTAGGTAGAGACAGTGAAGCGATTGCTTGCTTTATATAAACATTGACTTGCAAAGTTCGTGTTGCTTAGACTGCTTTCACAGAAGTTACTGAATATAATAAAACGGTGACAGTCAACTTGTTTGTCAGTTTGGAGATCCCTAATGATTATTTAATATGTGTTTACAAACATTTAAACGTCGGGTAAACTACCGGCTATTGTGATTGCCGCATCTCCGTTCCCAGCCACTGACTAGAGGTCACGTGATAATACGACGACCCAACGGTGACCAGGCCAGGGCGATATAAACACCTGGAATTTCACGTGGATCAGAGTATCATCATTGTTAGGATTAAATCATGCGAACCAGCACAGGACGGATGGTGAAGTAACTGGATATTTCTGCGCAAAAGTATGTGGTGTTAACTTGTATAGGAAAGCCACCGTTTTATGTTTACATTTTCATATGTGTATGTGGACATACATACGGCAGTTTGTAGCTAACAACACTATTTTAATTTTTATCACCACCATCCATCTTTCACTCTTTATATCGCATACAAATGTTTTTTTTCTCCTTCAAAATAACATTACCCTGAACCACAATCAGTCAAAGTAACCATGTGGTAGTGAAGGGGTTAAAGTAATAATTACAGTAGACTGGGTAACAATAACAGTCTGAAAGTCTGGTACTAAAGTTAAAAGTTAAAATCCTTAAAGTAATGATTAGAGTGGGCTGGATAACAATTATGAATAACTACTGTCTGGTACTGAAGTTAAAGTGATAAGAGTACACTTGGTAACAATGACTGTCTGGTACTGAAACAATTAAAGTAATAATTAGAGTGGAGTGGGTAACAATAACTGTCTGATACTGAAGTTAAAGTAATAATTAGAATGGACAGGGTAACAATAACTGTCTGGTACTGAAGTTACAGTAATAATTAGATATACTGGTTAATAATAACTGTCTAGTACTGAAGTTAAAGTAATAATTATAGTGGACTGGGTAACAATAACTGTCTGATACTGAAGTTAAAGTAATAATTAGAGTGGACTGGGTAACAATAACTGTCTTGACTGGTGCTGGAAAGTAATCTCTAGGGTTGAACTGTCTGGTACTGAAGGAGTTAAACTCATCATTAGGGTAAGCTGTGTTAAAGGAATACATGTCTACAATGAAAGAATAAGTAAAGTAAAAAGAAAGTATAGGTCACTTATACACGCCTCAAGGCACTTTGAGGAGCAGGTTTCTATACATATTTGTAATGACCACTCAGTACTCATTGGTGATGTTACACCACCCACCTTTTCTTTCCAGGACATTTCATGGTACAAATGTTAGGATGGGTCGACACATGGAGGAAACTAAACTATATATAGGTATGCTTATATAGAAAATACCTGCCCATTACATGGTGAATTAGTCGGTACAGAATGGCAGTTTAGCTTATTGAAAGAAAAGAAAAATAAAACATCCAAGCTCAATCAATGCCTGCTTGGACTCTCTGGAAGTGCTGGCCAAGCATCAAAATACACTTGTTCCTGCAGTGAAAAACCATGGTCATTTCAAAGTGACAGGTTCGGATCCACGGGTGTCTGTAGCTTCCATTATTTAGTGCGTCTTATTACTTATATCTGTCTCTTGTCTTCTGTGAATGTCAATAAGTACCTTTGGGGTGAACCCAGCCTTTAAGAATTGGTTTATAAATTTCATTATCTTGGTTTATTTTGCCATGACCATTATATACCAAGCAAATAAACAAACATTGATCATTTACTTCCCGTAAGATTGCCATTCACTTTGCTGTCTAAACTCATTCTATTTCAAGAAAATTACTAAGTTACCACTTACTCACCTTATGACCAAAACACTTCTCTTGAATTCATTCTGAACTGAGCAAATCACCAAATGATATCTTATCACCTAGTGATCAAAACACCTCTCTTGATTTTGTTTTATACTGAGAAAATCACAAAATGATCACTTATTCACCTTATGACCAAAACACTTTGTTTTCTTAACTTATTCCGTACTAATACTTAGGTTGTTGTTTTTTCCACTTTGCCGTTAGGCGTCTTGGGGAGTGTTAATTGGAGTTCCAGCAGGTACAGAATCAAAATCACTGCATTAGAGACTTTCCCTCTTCAGAAGCCACCAGAGTTCCCGGTCTTATAGATCCAGTAGTGGTTTCATTTAAGTCGGACTGGTTTTTTGCAGTATGCTGTGAGCGTTGTTCAGACCCTCTAATCACCTCCTTATGATCTAGTCTCTCCAGATATGGATACCATTCAGTTTTATTCTAATCACCTCCTTATGAACCAGTCTCTCCAGATATGGATACCATTCAGTTCCACTCTAATCACCTCCTTATGAACCAGTCTCTCCAGATATGGATACCATTCAGTTCCACTCTCCCCAGAGAGCCTTCACCACGTCACCCTTATGGTAAAATAGCTTTGCCAGTCTATCCACCTGTTCAATGCCCCGCATACCTGCATACCCTGGGCAGAAAATCCACTGTATGCTCACTACCAGCATCATGTTGAGCAAACCTATTCGGCACCAATAAAAGCACCAAATAACTTGCTCACTTTATGATTAAACCACGTTCTTTGAACTCAATCAAATCATCAGATGATCACTAATTCACATCATTATGAAAACACTTTTCTTGAACTCATTCTACATCAGTCAAATCACCAAATATCTTGCTCACTTTATGACCAAATCACATTCTTTGAGCTCTACGCTACGCCGGTCAAATCATCAGATGGCCATTAAACATTTCCTGAACTAATTCTACACCAGTCAAATCACCATTTGTAAACATGTTTTTCAACTCTTTCTGCAACAGGCAACTGACCATAAGCTGAGAAGTTTATCTGTATTCAAGCACAATATGTTCAGTTGTCTTGATTCTTTCAGTTGTTGCTTGTTGTAGTTCAAGTATTTCAGTAGGTACATTCAGTAACTATTTCAGTCACAGACAGTTATTACTGTTGATTCTTGCCAAGAGGGATCTCCAGGGTGAAGTAATTAAGTCTGCCTAATGCTAAGAAGAATGCGTGTTTGTTTTCGGACTTCCTCATTCTGTTCATGGGAGCAGTTTTTTTTCCTAGACACCTGGGGGTCGTTGCCAGGGGTACTGAGTTCATGCTCTGTGCCATATTTTCTGCTGGCAGTTAGCTGCTCTGTGGAGAGAAACTGTGCTGGATGGAAACATGGTACAATGAAGTTTACCCTCTTGATTTTTAACGCCAGTTGTTTTATTTTTGGTAAAGAATTATATTAGTGTCATGTAATAACAGCCTGCAAAAAAAGAGTTACAGAATTAATGTAAAATAATGGAATAACCACCACCTTCTTCAGAAGTCAGATCTAGAGTAGACACCGATGACCATTTCTCTACAATCTTTTCTGTAGTTTGCCATTTCTATGAAGTTGGTGTTGCTTATATTATTATTTGTTGCCAAATTGTTTCAGCTTTACACTTACATCTTTCCTTGTTTTCATCCTCCTTTCTTGCCTTGTATTTTCCATGTAAAACTTCTTTTCTTTTGATATACCTCATACATTTAATTTGTAGTTGCCTTATGGTTTTGATGAGTGATCTTATAACACCTGCAGCTGTCAATACTTCAGCTTTTGTTTTCTTCTGTGTCCCAATATTCTTCTAAAACATCTCTTCATCCTCCAGTTTCGCCTCAGTTTCATTACTCATTGTCCAGCATTCACATCAGGAGAACATACCAAGCACATAGTGAAGTAATTCATAGAGAATGTGTAAACAAAATTAAACCTTTACCACAGTCATTCTTTAACACATAACAAGTTTTATGGTGTAAAATAAGTTAACGTTGGGAGATGGTGGGACAGTTGTGAAAATAATGACTCCAGTGGCCTGTTGAAACAGCTGTTGAAGTTTATGCATTTTCATTGTGCACACACATCCTGGTCATAGATCCTGTGTATGAGTGCTTCCTCCACCCATGAGCGACCAGGGCCCTTAAAGGAAGCCAAGAATAGAAACACTGCAACCCACCATGCATGTCATAGGAGATGACTAAGGAGGGTTGGTGTGAGACTGGCTACTTCAGCCTGCAGAAAGCTCTGGATCTACTTAGTTTATAAAGGGGTTGGCATGAACTGGTTGAAAGCCTATGCTCCATTGGGGGTGAAAGGTTGAAGAAGAGGGCTACAGACCTTAGCTCTGTACGAGGGCTGAGATTAGGACATTCAAGAATTAGACTGGCTAGAAAAAGACCCACCTTGAAAGCTGAAAAATGTTGTGTTGAGATTAAACATATTGGTATTAATTAATGAATGGTGATTGATTTTTGTGTGGTTATTTCAAACTTTTTTTTGCGTTGTTGTAATAAAAAAGAGCACAGTATCTTTGGTAAGTAATTTGAAGGATTTTATTCTTGGTTGAAAGAAAGATGAAATACACAGCAATGTCTTTATAAAAATTGCATAACGAGTAGTACCAAATGTAGAAAAAGGTTTGTTTGTTTGTGGATTTCAACCAGTCCTTGCACTAATGCTCATATTACACGATTGTTGATGACACAAAATCTTTTGTATCAAACTAAGATTGGTCATTGTCTAGATCATACTGTTCCTTCTATATTACTGCAGTGTGGAAGCTGAGCTAGCCACCTGTCTCACACCACAAGTCACCACTACAACATACATCAACCAGTCCTTCCACTAATGCTCATATTACACGATTGTTG
Organism: Cepaea hortensis; assembly: GCA_963921405.1. Taxonomy (NCBI): domain Eukaryota; kingdom Metazoa; phylum Mollusca; class Gastropoda; order Stylommatophora; family Helicidae; genus Cepaea; species Cepaea hortensis. The sequence continues at coordinate 48,774,905 of OY992888.1, forward strand.
ATATATACACCATGGAGGTGATCCCTTCAGCAAGAGAATACTCTTGTTCAATCCATATTACTTATTCAATCCATATTACTTATTCAATCCATATTACTTATTCAATCCATATTACTTATTCAATCCAAATTTAAATAGTTATTCTTCAGCAAACCGGCTCTGTGGCGAAGAGGTTACGGACGCAGTTTGTAATCCCACATACCATGTTGAAACACATCTGATGGCAATTTGGCAGCCGACCGCCTTACATTGGGTTTTAATCAATGGTTAGGGTGCCTGTCATTCAGAAAGCAATGACAAACTACTGAACGTAAGCTTGCCAAAAAATCACAAACAGCCAAAAAAATGCTGGGGTTGACCGCTACGTCCTGTAAGGGGTATGCAACTATCTTCAGCAAAAGGAAGAACTCCTGAGATAAAGAAATGAGCTGGCCATCCTACCTCATGATGCAGTGCTCTAATATATTTAAAAGGTTGTCACTTAACAACCCTGCAGCTGTAATTATCATGGGATTACCTTTACATGTTAAAGATAAAAACATTTGTAGCGATCAGTGTGAGATATTCTCCATACCCAGAAGTTGTGTGAATAGCAATGAATTGTTTGCCTTTTTATTGTTGATGAACTCGTATCTGCAGAGTGTCATTGTTTGAAAGGTGATAACACACTTGTTCAGCTGTGATCTTTGTTGATAGGTCAAGTACTTATCTAAATTTCTTATCTGTTGGTTAAATACTGAACATGTACGTGCCAGTACTGGCCTGTGTGTGCAAGTGGCAGCGACACAATGGTGTCTAATGTACTCTACTGCTGACCAGGTGGTATTGAGTTCGGTTCTACCTCAAGGTGGATTTGTTTCTAGACCGTGTAGCTCTGAATGAAAAGGCCTTCAGTAGCATTGTTTTGGAATCCATTTGGAAATTGATGACTATGAGATTCCACATAAAGACATGAAATGCAGAGTTCTTCATGAGGAAAAAGTAACAGATAATTTTTAATAGAAGCAAGGTTGCAACAGTGATGGCTATTGTCATATTTGTTATTTGTTACTGACTATGGACTGGATTATGATGAAGACAAACAATATCTACTGCCAAAAATGAAACTCAATGGACTATTGACAGAGCAGCTTGATGATCTGGACTTTACTGATGACAGTGGCCTCCTGTCCTGTACATGAAATCAGATAAACAAACATAGAGGAAGGACAAAGATAATGAGAGTAAATCAACTATTAACCTAATCTCCCTTGATAAAAATCTCACATCAAGAGGCAACATCATACATCTAATTAGATAGCAACGTTGTCTAAGATGGGGGAACAAATACAAACATACAGATTAAAGTAAGAGTAAAGGGCAAAAGGAGGTTTCATAGCACTAGGAAATTTCGGGAAGTCAAAAGAAATTAGCACTGAACTTAGAATATTTAAATCTAACATTAAATCATTACTCTGTTTGGTGTTGTTGGTGTAATGATCTCACCTTGCAGAGTTTAAGACCTTTAAGTGAACCGAAGAAAGATTTCCTTGTAGAGGTGAATGTCCTATAACTGATGGTGTGAAGCTCAGGGTGGTAAACTGTATCTAGTGAAGCAAACGTCAGCAAGAAATCTATCTCAGCAGCACTCAATGCAAACCTCCTGCATGATTGGTAGTGAGCAAGGCGCTGAATAGTCTTAAGTTTGTGCTTTTATGATTTCTGATAGGGATAGGTAGCGAATCAACAAGCACCCTGCAATCTATTGCCATGAACATGTTTGGCAGCATGGTGTCTGGCAGGATGGTCAGAAGTTCAAGGACTGCTGGAGCTGTATTAACAATAAAGTAGCTTAGTGAGTAGTGCAATAACTTCCAGTTTGACAGTATAGTGTCTGGCAGGATGGACAGTTTAAGGCCTGCTGGAACTGTAATAACATCAATAAATTAGCTTAGTGAGTGGCACTTTGCCGTCTTTACAGGTGAAAGTATGTGGATTGGAATCAGGCCAGAATTCCATCGCACAATGCCTGGGCATGGACTCTGATAACATGTGTTGCCCATGCAGTATGTTCTCTCTCTCTCGACCTTGCCTTGTTATCCAGAGGAAAGGATAACCAGTATGTCTGGAACAAGGAAGGCTGCAGACGCTGGTGGCTCTAAAAACTCCGAGAGCAGGAGGTGAATCACATCTCCAAGAGCAGGAGGTGAACGGTGGCCAGACCCTCACATCCATGGGATTTGACTTAGAGGTGTTCAGCCATATCCCACAGCTGACGGCCTCAAATCAAGTGTCTGGACCTGTGTGAGCATATGCATCTGTCACCCATAAGTGTCTAGACCAATGTAAGCATGTACTACCGTCAGACTCCCCACCTGACATTGTCTGCAGTGCAGATCACGCGACCAACAAGAATCGGCCCACCTGAGATATTGCTTGTCTTGTTGCGAACAAATCTCCCGTGGCTGAATAAGTAAAGAAGCGATAAAAGTAGTAAGTAGTGCAATAACTTCAGTTTGACAGCATGGTCTCTGGCAGGATGGACAGAAGTTCAAGGACTGCTGGAGCTGTAATGACATCAATAAAGTAGCTTAGTAAGCAGTGCAAACAGCATATGGGTAAACCCAACCTCATTCTCTTGTACTAGAGATCTCTATAGAAATGCAGTGATACAGGTAGTTCACAATAAGCTCATAACATTGTGACCCAGTATTTGTGAAGTCTGTAACTTTATACTCCTGTGCTAGCATCAGCCATAGGAAAACTGCTAGCATGTGTATTAAAAATGTTGCACCAATATTTTGTTCACAGGGTGGTCAAATGCAACATTTGTTGGAGTTGCAGCCTCAGTAGTGGTCTGAAACAGATGGACCGTCGGACATGACCACTTCAGTCAGACCTCGTCAGGGCTCCATGTATGCTCGCTTTGGCGGTCAGTTTATCAGACGGAGATTTAGCCAGGTACAGTCATTACATTTTCTAAAGTGTTTGTCATTTCCTGTGGGGTTTTTTATTTACTACTGACCATTATTCTGTTGCTTTGTAGCAGTATTTTTTATTAGCTACATATACTTTTTATAAGTTGTTTATTTGGTGTTGTAGATTGCTTTGTTTATTGGGTAGTTAGCTTATTTTATTTTATTTGTGTAAAAACTTTGTTTTCAAAAACAATGTCAGATAGACTTACTCATGTGATTCCCGACTAAGAAAAGACTTTTCACTTTCTCAGATAGTTCCTTGTGCTAGTGGCGTGGATATTGGGATGGAGATAGAAATATCTCCAAATAGAGGTTGCGACTGCTTAAGGAAAACCAGAAATGGCTTGTAAAATGCCCATTTAATTTGGACAAAACTGGCCTTGTGAGTTTATGCCAAGGAATAATAGTAAAGTATTCTAGTAGTAGATGTGAGAAAGTACAGAATGATGCTGCCTTCAGAAAATAATCACCATGATCAAGTGTCTTGCAATCGGCAATTATGCTTTTCCACCTCTTGCAGCCTGTATCAGTTCATGTGTTGACACCTTTCTGTGCCACCAAAGGCAGTCAAGAATCCTCTCTTGCTGTCTTCCTGTATTTCTCTTTCCACAAATCTGTCCAGTTGTCACGTTCTTTTTTTTCTCTTCTCATGATGTGGCCAAAACATCTTGTCTCTTTCTTATACTTGTGATAAGTTGTCTTTGTGTCTGTCTCTATCTGATGTTTGTGACAAGTTGTCTTTGTGTCTGTCTCTATCTGATGTTTGTGATAAGTTGTCTTTGTGTCTGTCTCTATCTGATATTTGTGACAAGTTGTCTTTGTGTCTGTCTCTATCTGATGTTTGTGATAAGTTGTCTTTGTGTCTGTCTCTATCTGATGTTTGTGACAAGTTGTCTTTGTGTCTCTCTATCTGATGTTTGTGATAAGTTGTCTTTGTGTCTGTCTCTATCTGATGTTTGTGACAAGTTGTCTTTGTGTCTATCTCTATCTGATGTTTGTGATAAGTTGTCTTTGTGTCTGTCTCTATCTGATGTTTGTGATAAGTTGTCTTTGTGTCTGTCTCTATCTGATGTTTGTGACAAGTTGTCTTTGTGTCTGTCTCTATCTGATATTTGTGACAAGTTGTCTTTGTGTCTGTCTCTATCTGATGTTTGTGACAAGTTATCTTTGCGTCTATCTCTAACTGATGTTTGTGACAAGTTGTCTTTGTGTCTGTCTCTATCTGATATTTGTGACAAGTTGTCTTTGTGTCTGTCTCTATCTGATGTTTGTGATAAGTTGTCTTTGAGCCTGTCTCTATCTGATGTTTGTGATAAGTTGTCTTTGTGCCTGTCTCTATCTGATGTTTGTGACAAGTTGTCTTTGTGTCTGTCTTTATCTGATGTTTGTGATAAGTTGTCTTTGTGTCTGTCTCTATCTGATGTTTGTGAAAGGTGTCTTTGTGTCTATCTCTATCTGATGTTTGTGATAAGTTGTCTTTGTGTCTGTCTCTATCTGATGTTTGTGATAAGTTGTCTTTGTATCTGTCTCTATCTGATGTTTGTGACAAGTTGTCTTTGTGTCTGTCTCTATCTGATGTTTGTGAAAGGTGTCTTTGTGTCTATCTCTATCTGATGTTTGTGATAAGTTGTTTTTGTGTCTGTCTCTATCTGATGTTTGTGATAAGTTGTCTTTGTGTCTGTCTCTATCTGATATTTGTGACAAGTTGTCTTTGTGTCTGTCTCTATCTGATGTTTGTGATAAGTTGTCTTTGTGTCTGTCTCTATCTGATGTTTGTGATAAGTTGTCTTTGTGTCTGTCTCTATCTGATGTTTGTGAAAGGTGTCTTTGTGTCTATCTCTATCTGATGTTTGTGATAAGTTGTCTTTGTGTCTCTCTATCTGATGTTTGTGATAAGTTGTCTTTGTGTCTGTCTCTATCTGATGTTTGTGACAAGTTGTCTCTGTGTCTTAGCCTCATTCAAACATTTGAATTACTTGTTTTGGTTGTCCAAGTTTTTTCAGTATTTTTAGCTAAGAAAAGACTAGTCTAACTTTTAGACATCTGGAGACTAGTTGTATCCCTGTCATATAGCTGTCCCAACCAAAAGAATGTATACATCCCCAGGTAGTGAGGTACTATAACCTGTAACGTAGTTAACACAAGTGACCATTTTAAAACAATGAATAAACTCTGAATGATTGAGAAATGCAAGAAAATTATTAGATGATTCGAAATGGTGTCATATGTGCACAACAATCAACATGATAAAACTGATAACAGTGACTGTCCTTAACTAAATTCAGTGGCAAGAGAGCAATTCTGGCCCAGCAGGATGGGTAGTATCATTTGTTCACACGGTTAGTATCATTTGTTCACATAGAGTTAGTATCATGTGTTCACACAGGGTTAGTATCATTTTCTTGACTTTGTTTAAGCTGATTATTTATTCTATGCTTATGTGCTACTCAGCTTTAATTCAAAACAGCAGGTGCCGAATCATTTGGCTGTGAGTTGGTATTAGTTCTTCATACATGCTCTGTTCTCATCTGCAACAGCCAGTGAAGAGTCCTAATACTGGTGGTGCCAGTAGCAGTCTGATTATGTGTCTGGCCTTTCCTGAGAGTTTTGAGTGTTGACAAGTCTTGCACCAATACCCCACCAAGTGGTGCAGACTCAGCCAATCTGTCCACTTGCTTGTTTTCCACCACATCAGTATGTCCTAGGGAAAAAATCCAATACATGCTCTCTATTTTTGATTGGTGAATGTAAGAATGCCTGTCTTAATCTTTCCGGCCATATTGTTGCACAGTTTATGGGATAATATTGTCCATGCACAGTTAGTCACTACATGTGGGACAACAACAACGTGATGAAGCAAGTAATATATCATCTTCTATGAATGACCCATGGTTGGAGAAAGTTGATCAAAAAGTGGACACCGCAAGTTCTGTTGTTTAAATATTTTATTATTGTCATAGTAAATTTGGTAATACTCTTGTGGTCCAACACAACAATTATGACCATCATGACATCTGTCCCATATTGAAATATGAGCATCAGTTCTGTGAATGGAGTCTCTGTGGCGAAGTGGTCAAGCCGTTTGACATTTGACTCGTGAGCCGAAGGTTGTGGGTTTGATTCCGGGCCGCGTCCTTCGGTTTACGAGTTAAATGTTTTGGAGACTCCCATGGGTCGTCGCTAAAAGCTACGGAGTTCGTGCTTTGTGTGACGCTTTCCGTGCTGCGGAAAGAGACCGAGCCATATGGGATAAAAACCCGGTGCAATGAAGTCGACCCTGTCGACTTTTAAGCGACTTTTTTTCTGTGATCTTATAGCTACTAATAATTGGGTGCATTCTACAGCAGGTTTTGGTGCCTATCCTCTCCATTAGAGTTCCAGCCAAACAAGTCTCTCTTCCTCCACTTCTCTCTCTTGGTTCCTACTTTACCTACATCCTGTAGTCTTCCCTGCTCTGTTACTTCAACTCAACAACCATCCCGTGCCTCCCTCCTCTCATGTCTTAAATACCCTTGCAATGGAATGTGGCATATGCATCCTGCTTCTTGTAGAATGTTCCAGCTTCAAAATGAGCTTCTGGAACCTGTCATTTTTATGACAAGATTGATAGGAGGATGTTCAGAACTCATGTTCTGCTGTGTTCCCCACGTATTAATTTATTTAGTTATACCGACCAAACGTAATATAGGGTGTATATTTAATGAATGCAGTGTTTGAAAATATTTGCTGGTCCAAGTTTTGTATTTACCTACTATGTTGCATGAACTTTACAGACTGGTTGTGCTGGGTTTTAACGAATTGGTATGGGAGCTGGTCGTTCAGGAAGCAATGGCAAACTACTGAATGTAAACTTGCCTAGACATCAACAACAGCAGTAAAATGCTGGTGTTGGCAGCGATGTCCTGTTAAAAAAAAGGATATGCAGAAAAAAAAAGAATATGAACAACACTTTTTGCTCCATATCTATTGCTGCCATGATCTAAGTGCCCCGAGTCCCTTCTTAAATCTCATAACAGCTTTTTGTGCATGATCCCTGAATGACAGGCTTCTATTGAAGGTGATTCGCAGGTACTACAGTTTACTCTCTCCATTGACATTTCTGCCATTTATTATAAGACTTTGGATGTCAGCCTTATTAACCCTTTACAGGACAGACGTTTGTCCATTTTTTAGCTCTGAATGGGCAAGATTTTTCAGGTTCGGTAAAATTTTGGTTATATTAGTAAAAACATCACATCTAAGGTGTTAGTCAACAGATTTTAGTTACATAAAAAACAAAATGAAGGAAAATGCATGCAGATTATTTTACTCATGTGAATAAGTATGTTGAATATTGCTGGTAATCCACACAAGAACACAAATATTTACAAAATGTGACATATTGTTTGTGATTGTCAGTCATTTATACAGCAATTTCCAAACACATTTTCAGAATCAGATCACTTTCTTTAAAGTCCGACTCATGACTGCTAACGCTGATCACTGATATCTAGCTCCGATTAATAGTCAACTTCGTGCCCTCCAATGTCACTTAAATTGAACCCAGCGAAATCTCCGCTATCACTTGAAGAATCGTCGAAATCCATTTTGAAATACAAAGCGTAAAACCCCCCAAAACTATTTTAAAATCCGTTCAAATTCAAAGTACATGCTTACAAATGTCGGCCACGTTGTCAAGCAATCGGTGAAACCGAAAGTAGACAATCGGAAGTCTCGGAAAGTCGCGAGATCGCGTTTTGAAAACGCTTAGTATTCACAGGCATTTTCGGCCCTTTTGCCCGTCCACGGGTAAAGCCGCTTTTGGCCGTTACACCCGGTAAAGAATTAATTCTATTGTGCAGAGAGCACCATAACATAGTGTCTGGGTTAATGACACTACCCATCTCTGTACACCAGTTGATTTTTTGCGCTACATGCATCCTGTCTCTCCCCAGCCTATATGCATCATTTGCAAATGTCAGTATCCTCCCAATCCCTGGTGCTTCAGTGCTTGCAATCTTGTTTGTGTAAACATTGAATAGCACAGCCATCTGTTTCTTATGAAGTACTTGCTCTAAAGTTAAATTGTTATTCTATTGTAACAACTACTGTAGGGATGTGAAATAATATGAGGTCATATTTACTAGTTCATGGCTAAATAAGAAGGGGCTGTCCAACTCTCCACAGCACTAAGTCCTTCCATAATTATATCCAGTATCCATTTTGCAAAACCTAGATAGAAGCCAGAACTATACTGATGTTAGTTAGTTAGACGAGGTTCCAACTTCACGGCAACGAATCGTCCCCTTTATTCTCCATTCCTGTGCCAGTGAATATCACACAAAATGCTCCCCACTGTCCAATGTGAAAAGTGGAATAGACAGGAGTCTTGGCAATCTAACAGCCAGCACAGGTATACTGTGCATAATGCCGCCGTCAGAATGTCAACACAAAATTAATCCACAGAAACCACAATTCATCGTCGATGGATTCGGTAGTCACCAGAAAGATCTCATTGACCCGGGTTTTCTCACATGGCTCTGTCTTTTACCGCAGGGCAACCCGCCGAAAATGTCGCATAAAGCACAAACTCCGCAGCTTCAGTGCCGACTCCCAGGAGTCTCATGAAAAATGCACTCGTGAACCGAAAAGGCAAATCAGTCAGTTCAGCAACAGCCGGTAGCCATTGTTCCGAACATGCAGGTCACTGTACAGGACAGATGTAAAAGCATTCCACGCAAATCTCACAGCTCACTGTGTTGCCCACGCACTAAATCAGTAGCAGGGCGACAGAACCATGTACTACCAGTCCAACATGAGGAAAATGTAATTGCAAACCATAGCTACAAGCATAAACATGCCACAGGCCTTAATGGTTCAATGCCTAACCGCCATGTTGGCGACCGGAAGTCCCACTATACTCTACTGATTGGGAAAACGGATCCTTATATTACTGAGGATTGAACTCCTGTCTTGCCATGATAAGCCCATGCAGTAGCCGCCATGCTGCAGATTTGCTGGATACCTATAAACCTATTGCAGCATCACACATGTGAGTACTGGCTGGTTGATGTGGAACATGATACTCCTTGTCACTAAATATAGGAGGATAATGGTAATATGATATCTGTGTAAACTTTACATTTATGACGAAACCATAAATGTAATGTAAACTTGCACAGACATTTTAAGTTACCTGTAAATCAATAGTTATATTTACTCAGTTCTAAGATCTGTGTGCAGCCTGAATCTTTCTGACATAGATTGATTTCTATGCCTATTTTTATTATTCGTAGGGAGGTGACCTGTTCTTTTTCCCATCTATGATTGCTAAAGATCTTTGATATCTAACACTTCTAACTTAATGGTGATATTGTTTTCATATTGAAAAATGCATCATTGTCATCTTAATTTTCGTTCTCTTGTATGCTGTCATCTTAAAGATTCCTGAGTTTTTCTTTGTTCTGAACACCGTTTTTTATCTTTTCATAGATACAGAAGATTTCTCTTATTTACATATTTACATCTTAGTTCATATAGAAAGGCTCGGTGAAATGCCTAACGAACAATTAAAGCATCTAAAGATGAATCCTGGAGAATATACGGTGAACAGATGGCAACTCTCAGCAAGGACTACCCAAGAGAATGTTATAAACTTGTCAACAATATGAGAAACAGAGATGCAATCTACAACCAAACCACCATTATAAATCTATAAATAACAAAAGAGGTATACCTTTATAAATCCACAACAAAGATTAGCAAAGTGGGCAGAATACTTTCAAGAACTACTTAACCTCACACATAACATAGAAAACCCAAATTGTGTGCCTAAAAGCTGTGAACAACAAAATCCAAACTTCATACCTGCAGAAGTAAAATCAGTTATACAGAAAAGTCCTAAACACAAATCACCGGGTCCAGATGGAAAAATACAGAAGCTATTCGGGCCTGTGAGAAAACAGCAATTAAATGGCAAACAAGACTTTTCAATATAGCCTGGGAAGAAGGAAACGTCCCAGATGATTGACAACATGTAATAATAGTACCAATATGGAGAAATGTTAATATAAGATATTGTGAAACATACAAGGGTATAGCACTCCTGAGTCATTTAGGGGAAAATATACGCAAAACTACTGGAACAAAAAGCTAGACTCGTAGTCGAACAACAGCTAAGCAAAGTACAACCTAGTTTCAGGAAAGGTAAATGTTGCACTGATGCATTATTCATATTAAGACAAATATTTCAAATGTGTGGGGAAAAAGCATCTAGTACAGTGACCAGCAGAATATTGTGTTTGTAGATCAGGAAAAGGTTTCCGAAAGAGTAGATAGATATACATTATGGGCCATCCTTGAAGACTATGGGATGCGAGGACAATTACTAGAAAAGAGTAACGCAAGAAGGTATATTAGATATGTTCAGAGTCAATCAGGGAGTCCTTCCCCCTGGCGAGCCAGAGCCCCGTTGGCCCATGACCTCGCGATCATGATATCCCGGTCTACACCTCGGGTAGGTAGGGTTGATTTGTGTAGTTTGCGGGTCGTGGGCAGATTACTAATTTTCACTTTTCACCTGTCCTAGGAGAGGCTATGCTGGCTGGAGAGCCATGCGCAGTCCACACCTTGTTGACCGGTGTACAATCTATATCTATAAAAATCGTTGTATGTATGTATGTATGGATGTATGTGGATCCGTCCTTTATGCGTTCGCGAACAGTCCATCCGATTGAGATGAAATTTTCTACACGTTTTCCTTTCATTCCTGTGCAACCAACTGTCATAGTTAGTTTTATCTATCAGCTATCAGCTATTACCTTCCTAAAATTTAATTTTGTAATTACATGACTGAACATAAGAAAATATAAAAATATATTTTAAAAAAGCGATATAACTTTTAGTAGCATTGTGATATCTTAAGTTGTCCCCTGGCTATAGATATCTATATGAATTAAATGAGATGCTCCCCACCAGGGACTGGGTGCAGCCGGGCCAGGTCAGACAGACAGACTGACAGACAGACAGATAGTCGGGAACGGGAGCCAAGTTTACTTTAGATAGATCTCTTCCAATCATATTTTCTATCTATTCTTCTATTCTATCTATATTTTGTTATGTTCGGGCCGAACATACATAGATAGGTAGGTAGGTAGATAGGTAGGTAGGTAGGTAGGTATGTAGATAGATAGATAGATAGATAGATAGATAGATAGATAGATAGATAGATAGATAGATAGATAGATAGATAGATTAGATAGATAGATAGATAGATAGATAGATAGATAGATAGATAGATAGATAGATAGATAGATAGATAGATAGATAGATAGATAGATTGATTGATTGATTGATTGATTGATTGATTGATTGATTGATTGATTGATTGATTGATTGATTGATTGATTGATTGATTGATTGATTGATCGATCGATCGATCGATCGATCGGGAGCTTATATGACTACTTATATGAATTAAATGAGATGCTCCCCATCAGGGTCTGGGCGAAGCCGGGCCGGGACAGACAGATAGACAGACAGACAAACAGACAGATAGATAGTCGGGAACGGGAGCTTATATGACTACTTATATGAATTAACTGAGATGCTCCCCACCAGGAGCTGGGCGAAGCCGGACCGGGTCAGACAGACAGACAAGCAGACAGACAGACGGACGGATGGACGGACGGATGGATGGATGGATGGATAGATAGATAGATACATAGATAGATACATAGATAGATCCCCGCCAGAGCCTGGGCGAAGCCGGGCCGGGCAGCTAGTATGAATATAAATACAACCAAACCTGAAGTAGTGCAGGTTATTAGATCTCCTGCTCCACTGAATGTACTGATAAATAGTACACTTCTGAAACAAGTTAAAGAATGTATAGCTAGTAAGTATGATCACAGAATAGACAGAGAAATAGAAATCAGATGTCAAAAAACAGGCATGCTTCACACTGTCACCTATACAGAAACATCCAAATATACTTATATCCGCAAAACAACAGATATTAAATAGCATATTCTCACCTCTCTATGTTACTAATGTTGAACTTGGGCATTATCCAAACCATACTCGCGCAAAATCAACATCTACGAGATGAGATGCTTGAGAAGAAGAGCTAACTAAATTATCCGAGACTGAGTAAGAAATGGTGTTATCAGGCAGTACTTTGTGCCACATATACTAAAAGTGTGCCAATACTTTGTGCCACATATACTAAAAGGCAGAAGATAAATAGTTCCGCCATCTCGTTATAATGAAACATCAACTACCAGCACTGTCACTACATCAAAGAGAATCTAATCCGAGAGTAAGAGAACGCCCGAGAAAAAAAATAGATTGACGACATCAAAGACATTGTATAATCACACGGAATGACACTATCCAGTGCCACTCAATTATTTTTCTCTACAATGCTTGATGGCAAAAGTGGAAGATTATGGCAATGCTGATATTTTACTGTTATATGTTTGCTGTCATTCTTCTTTGGTCCCCTCCCGCACCCCTTGGTCCCCTCCAGCACCCCTTGGTTCCCTCCCGCACCCTTCAGTCTTTACGCTAGAACTGTCAAATTACAAAATATGACCATGGCTTGTCAATTTTCAGGAAAATCCAGTTGTGTGTATATTTGCGCACGAGTGTGTTTGTATACGTGGGTGCGCTCTGCGGGCATCAGTAACTCAAGAATATACTCCGCCCCTTCTATTTTCTCTTTCTTGCATATTTTATTTTTGTGCTCGCTCGCTTTGAACTCAAGCGTAGCCCATACACACTACTTTAAGTACTGCTGGACTGAATTTCGCGTGTGGATTAGGATTAGCTGTCCCTATTCAGTGTCCATCGCCATTAGGCAAACCAACTTCGACTTCATGGGTACTTGTAATTTATGCCCCCAGGTCAAGGACGATAAGTCATCATTTTTGTCAAACTGTCCAGTGTAAGAGTTGAACCCCCTACCTTGGCATCAGCACACCTGATTCAACTGATTACTGCCAGAAGCCGATACATCGGCGCAATAGAACGACTCTTGACTGCCAGAAGCCGATATAGTGCGTTATTTGTTTCATTTCTGTTATTTTCCGCAATTTTTAGTGCCCGGTAAATTAAAATTTACACACATACTAGATTGCCCTTCGATCATTGTCAGACAATACACATGGATTCGTTTATTTTTAGGACAAAACGAGTGTTTAAGTAGTTTGTTTTGATTATTTTAGAAATGGCAACGCCTTCTAGTTTGTGACCGCTTTTATTTTCATCAAATTAGCATTTTAAACAATTTTACGTTATAGTTAATCTGATTTAAAAGACTTTGTGAAAGATTCTAAAACTAATACCACGTGCAGTATTCAGTGAAATTATTCAGCAGGCAGTCTTAGTGGAAAACAACACCAACAGCGAAAGTTCGAAATTATGATGGCACATGTCGAATTATGCTTGCGCTAATGGGCCACACTTGCGCCCCTAAATTTGCCTTGTCTATCACAAAGTATTTAAGGAGTATTTAAATAATTAAATTTAAAAGAATAATAATTATAACTAAATAGCAAATAGTGTATATATATTGTTTTTCAGTTACAATCTGCCTCGTGTGGTCCTGACATTTTCCATGGTGTGCTTCAAAATATGATGTTTTAATTGTGCTTTATTGGTGTTATGGAGCAGTTCTTGTGATATTGGTGAAGAAAAGTGGTGTGTTTATTATTATTCAGTAAATTTAACAGGATTATCTTCAAAGGATAAGAAATAACGCCTTAGTTAGTAAGTGGGCATCTTTAATAATTTTCACCCCTTTTATTTAACTTGTTGTTACAAAACATATCATTATTGTTATAATTTTTCTAACATCGCACACAATTATTATAACACCACTGTCATTTTCCTTGTGCAATCTCCCTTAATTTGATATATAATACAATATATCTGCTACAATTTTAACTGACACAATCATTAACATTGTCATGTTCCTTGTGCAGTCTCCTTTAATTTGATATATAATACAATATTTTTTTCTCCCGCGTTTCCATCCTATTTCAGGATATTGCGGTCAACACCAGCATCTTTCAGCTGTATGTTGATTCCTAGGCTAGATTACGCTCATCAGCACGCCACGACTTTCTGAGCGACCGGCTCCATACTCTCATAAGTCACTGGCGCGACTCGAACCACTTCTAATTCTCGTGCACTCACGTCAACCACGAGAGTATTCAGGGTTAACGGAGAAAGCTGCTAACCCCTAGGCCAGTGAGCCGGCATAATACAATATATCTGCTACAATTTTAACTATTTTTTACGTCATAGTGGCACACCCCTACTTCCCATTTTCTGCCATGAATTTCTGTTTAGTCCAAACCAACATTTTTGTTTGGCAGTGAGTCAGTTAAGAACACGCCTTCTTATCCATTCTACCATGCTGACCTAATAGCACAACTGGTCCGTGGGCCGGCGTCTGACAACGTTCAGAAATGAAGTCTACATGGAATCGCGTTCTATGTCAACATAGCTCGTCTTCAAAACATTAAGTGCCCCACCGTGGGTTTGAACTTGAGTAATGCTATTTAGAACATAAAACGAACGTTTGTGGTTTTCTTAAAATATACATATTATTTAACAAAGAAACTTCAAGGTACTTTAACGCTAAGTTGTTATGTAAGTTGAGTTGGGTTAAGAACCGACATCACTGCATTCAGGACATTCCCATACGCGCTTTGTCCCCTCGTTCAACAGCCAGCAAAGAGTCATACTACTAATCGTTCCCACCGCTATTTGAATGATAAAAAGTTCTCCCTGTCTTCCTCTGTTTTGAGATTCTTCCAGAACCCTTGCCGATCCCCCGCCATATCATTCTTTCCACATACGGGTTCTAAACCTGTTTCATCCCCGCCTTCTCCACCTGGTCTCACAGGCGGTCGACCACCTTCCCCTTATCCATAGGTAATCTGCCACCAAGGGGTGCATTCCCTATCAGCCTGTCAGCTTGTTCACCCCCCCCCCCCCCCGCACTCCGCATGGCCAGGGCAAAAATCCATACAATTCTCACAATCCGTGACCTCTGAAGCCAAGATAGGCATAAGTTATGTAAACCATTGTTAATGGTATGCCCAAATTTAGATGTATCCTTCTTTTTCTCCTTCTTAGCCGTCGTTTTTCACCTTTAGATATCATCATAACATCAAAAGTTACTTGCGTTCCACTGCTGCGTCAAGCCTTTGGCTCAGTACATCCGACTTCAAGCATTTTCTTCTGTCCTCAGTCTACCTACAAGACAACAGGTTTGTGTCTGGTTTCTATCCCTTGGCATGGACGACAACTGTGCTACCTTCGGCATAGCTGTTGGCATCAGTAAAACACTCAACCCCCTCGGCCACTGTACGATGGAGACACGACGGGGGTGGGGGGGGGGGGGTCGTCAGTATGAATATATCCAAAGAAGGCAGCAGTCCTATTGAGCTTGTTCAATTCCCCACAGTTTCTACATGTACTGGATCAGCGCGAGACAACGAGCTCCCTCCCGTTTCACGAGAGCAGGGCGCCACAGGATCTCATGGGTGAAGACCCAGCCCTGCTCCTCCTGCACTAAGATTTCTTGGGTATTAATGTGTTGTTTTAGCAAAGTGTTATCAGTCGTCACCAGGCACGCCGCAGCCGTTATAATTCCAGACTCAGTTCGTTATTATAACCCTATGTTAAGCAAACATGACGCAATGTTAGCTCTAGCGGTTAGAGTTTTAACATTGGCAAGACCTTAGTGAAATTGGTTTACTGGGACAGTGACTTGGTTAGGTGCCGAATGTAGTCTACCCACCCA